>JAJLRJ010000002.1:22325069-22496735 GCA_024195265.1 Dendrophyllia cribrosa | reverse complement strand
CCATCCACTTGCCACTTCCTTCGTTCATCCACCAGTCTGGGGTGGTGGATGGAAGTTGGAATTGGTAAGTGGATTGGTAGATAGATGAATCTACCCGTCGAGGGATCCATCAATCCATCTGCCTGTTCCTACATTCGTACACTCCCGGACAAGTGCATGGATGGAGGGACCAGCAAGATGTATTGGTGGACAGAAGGATGGAGAAAAGGTTGAGTACACAGTTGGGTGGGAAGATGAATGCATGGATGATTAAGGTAAAGGACAGCTATGTTGATTGAAGGATTAATAAGTGCATGAACGCATGAATTGATGGTTGAATGCATGCATGGATGCATGGATAGGTAAATGAATCAACGGATGTGTTTGTTCGAAGGGTGAGTGCACAGACAGTTGTGTGGGTGAATGAGTGGGTGGGGTAGATGAAAAGATGACATCCACCCCACTCCTCTCTCTTCAACTCATCAATCCATCTATCTGCAATCCCACCTGACCAATCCTACATTCTCCTACCCATCCCGTGATGGGCAGATGGATTAAAGGAAAACCAAGTAGACAGATGAGTGCAATGATAGGTTAGTGGATGGAATCATTGTTTGATGAATGGCATACTGTGTGCATGTGGGTGCCCAGATGGGTCGTATGTGTACATAGGAGTGACTGCATGAAAGGCATGTGTGCAAAGAAGTGGGTCGATTGCTTAATTGCATGTGTGCATAAGAGTGACTGGATTTGTGGCATGTGTGCATCATAGGGGCTGAATGGATGACAAGTGTGCACAGCAGTGACTCTATGGATTGAATGTCTGCATGGGATTTGCTGGATGGAAGGCCTTTGTGTGCATAGTTGTGGCTGAATGTCATGGGTGTGGCTCGATGCACATGTCTACATGGGTGTGGCTGAAGTCTGTATGCACATCAGACTGGCAACATGGCGAGCGTGGGCAGGGGTGACCACTCCCTGAGGTAGCATTGTTTAGCTGCTACCCGCCACCCTATTATAAATAAAATAACTTTTAGTGTTACTTTTTCACTCCTTCCATCTGTCCATCCATAGGCTATAAAATTTTCTTGGTAATTCCACTAACCAGCGTATACGTCTTTCCCATATATTTCGCTCATTTCAAATGGAAAGAAATATAGAGTCCAGAATACTTGAAATCCAAAAGAAGAGGACATTGTGAAAATACTGTTTTGATGTTTGCATTGGAAGCTCTTTGATAAAACAGCAAAACAAGAATTTTTCATTTACAGCATTTCATAGTAGTGAGTTGGCGTTCGCTTTTGGGCTAAAAACTTGTCAAGCATTATTGTAACTTTGAAAAACTTCAAAAAGATAATCTGTCGAATTTGTTTTGATTCAATGAGCAATTAATGGTATGAAAAGTCGGTGTTTTCGAAACTTTTAGTCAAAACAGAAATCTTACAACGCATTCAATGCGTTTTTTACGTCAGCTCGAGACTAGTAGGAATTTCAGTTTTGACCACCACAACTTATCTTCAGTTTTGCTTTCTTTTTGCCAGAACAACAGTTGAATCGTAATACAAAACGAATTGCGATTTTAAGACGGCAATACTGCATTATATTGACGGCATTGGAAGAAAATATTATCTTCATGTATGTCAGATTTTGACTAGTAAGAATTTTTTAGTTATGATCACCACAAGTTACCAACAGTTGAATTGTTATATAAAATTGCGATTTTGGGACGGCAATACTCATTATATCGATGATGTTGGAAGAAAATATGTTCTGCATATTGGGCTCCGT
Source organism: Dendrophyllia cribrosa (assembly GCA_024195265.1). NCBI lineage: Eukaryota > Metazoa > Cnidaria > Anthozoa > Scleractinia > Dendrophylliidae > Dendrophyllia > Dendrophyllia cribrosa. Next base: position 22,494,968 of record JAJLRJ010000002.1, on the reverse strand, counting down.
CACTTCGCGAGTCCACCCAATACAGAATATATTTTCTTCCAACTAGCCGTCAATAATTTATAATGCAGTAGTGCCATCTCAAAATCGCAATTACTTTATAACAGTTAGGTCACTAACAAAGAAAAAAATGGAATGTAAGGTGAAAGGATATACACTGAACTACGAGAATAGCAAATAATTTATTTGAACATAGACAGAATGAAGGCAATCATTAATATTAGGAAAAGAAGAGAATAACCATTGTCAATGAAGAACAAATCACAAGACGCACAAACAAAAAAAGATTGTAAACAAGTATCAAGAAAAGAACGTTAGGTTCACATACGATAAACCATGCCTCAATAAAGCAGAAAGCGGGTTAGATACTTTAGCATATGGTTACTAGGACCCCTTGACCTTTTTTGACCCTTGAAATCAAAGAACAAACACACATTCAAACACCTTGTGTGTAAAGTAAATCTAGATCAGTCATTTCAAACTTCTCAAGATAAAAACAAAGTGAGAGTGAGTGAATTCATGGTGAAGATGAGGTTTCTCACAGAGTGACCTTCAGAATTCTGGAGTGTGAGTGAACCAGGTTGAGCCTGAGTGACTTGGTTGACCGAGAGTGGAGTACATTACTACTCTAAAAACAGCTGAAACCCATCCAAAAATGGCGGCATTGCAAGATAATGTCTTTTGACTCTTCTAAAACATGGATTTTGGAGGATATCCTACAAAACTTTTTTCGCTTTTCAAAACCTTGAATGCAGAAGTTTGAAAATTATAGTTAAAATTCCGTCATTTTAAAATTTAAAGAGGAAAACTTGTTTGTTCGTTTTCGATTGTCTTCATGGCAATCTGTGTACCCCCTTTTTAAAATTATTTTACTGAGATCGATTATTGTTTCAACACTAGAAACAATAAGTCCTCCGTCCAGCTGCCGAAAATGAAATTAGAGTTTGGCCGCAAAAGCTTTTCTTTCCTACGTGCTTTAATTTTTAATAAATTACCTTTGAAAATAAGAAATTTAGAATACAGAATTTTATTTTAGCAACATTTGAACGGATTTTTTATGTAATATAATTATCTTATATTTTACTTTTCTAAATTTTTATTTTTTTTATTTTTATTGTAACAAGACCCCATTAACAACCGTGCTTTTTTTGAACTGATGGGTTATCCTGATAACATATTCGTATTATTATTATTATTATTATTATACTTAAGTTTGGATTTCTTGCACAACAGTGTTTACAAAATCACTTCTTATTATTGAATGATGAAACATTTCAAATAAAACTTGCCAGGCATGTAGTTTGAACATGAGACTTTTGGTACCCACGGAACATGAAGGTAATATTTCCAAAATGTCAAAATTTAGTTATTTTTTTGTATCTTATCTCTTTTCTAGGTTGCAAATACAGGAGCCTCCAATCACCCAAGGCTGCGAACGCCCCTAGCAGCTGGGAGCGATGAGAGGCGGCTGTATTCACAGGCTAATCGTTTTACAAGCACACAGATTTGAGTTACTATGCAATTTGGCTCCATGACGGTCAGAAACCTGCATTAGTAGCTTGACATTGCCCTTTTTTGCTGACACTCCATGAGTCAATGGGTTTTAAATATCTTTTTTACAATTTTTGTTTTATTTGATCACTTTCCTAGCCTGCAAATACAGCCACCTCTCATCGCTCCTGGTCGTGAATGCGGTGAGAGGGGGCTGTATTCACAGACTTATTACCTTTGCCAAGCACAAGTTGTTCTGTGATTTAATAAGAACTAAAATCCGCACAATAATACAAAATACATGTACAGCTACTAGTATCGACCTTCCAAATTCCAAGTTATAGAATCCAGAGTGGAGTGACACAAATGTACTCTTGTCCTGTTCTTGCCCATACTATTTGTCAAAGTCTTTTACTGAATTTACAACAGTCTGTACCTTGGAGAGATGAGCGTTTGCCTACTTTCCTCTGGAGCAAAATAATCATTGTTACACTGTCTGTTAATGAAGAATAAAAGCTTGTTTATTATTTTTAAGAATTCTTATATCTCATATGTTTGGGATAGCCAGCCACATATATCATATGGTCTACCTGTAGCTAGCTCTCTTGTCAGCTCTCTAGTTTGCTATAATTCCCACAGCAGCTTGCAAACTGATATACATCACAGAGTAACATGAAGGAAGGAGTGAAAATTGGCATATTTCTGGCCATTGCTATTCACAAGTTAAAATGGTAAAAAGTATTGCCCATCAGAGCTGAAAAATTTGTCCGATTACGTTTTTTGAGATTTTTTAAACATTACATTAGCCAGTTTTTTTTACTTTGACATGCACTCATCATGCCCCATTCGCCTATTCATAATTATTTAGAGGTGCTGTAAACCAAAAGTAGCATACTTTCTTTTCATGAAAACAACATTCTGTGTGAAATTTCATTCCTTTTAAAATAAACATGACACCTGTCTGGTAAGACATTCCAGCTTTCCCTTCAGTATAGGCAGTGCTTTACTGGTATTAATCTGTTCTAACTGCCAGTAAGGCTTAATGCCACCTTCATGTTTTAGATTATAAATTGAAGTTCCGACATCACTTAAAGAGAGCTCTTTTAAGTAGACTGGGGTCATACCATTTAAAATTTTTAAGAGCTTTCTGTTTGTTTCTCTTCTCTTTGAGATTTACCAGCCTAGCTTGGTCTAGTTGAGTGCAAACACCCATGCATCCAGCCACCAATCTATGGCCCCTTCCACTCACTCACACAATCCACTTATACTATATTTTCTTAATTAAACGCCAGGGGTGTTTATTGTAAGGGAGCAGGGATGGCACAGTGGTGAGAGCGCTCACTTCCCACCAATGTGGCCCGGCTTCGATTCCCGGACTTCGTGTCAAATGTGGGTTGAGTTTGTTGTTAGTTCTCATCCTTGCTCCAAGGTTTTTTTTTTCTCTGGGTACTCCGGTTTTTCTTCCCTCCTCAAAAACTAACATTTCCAAATTCCAATTCGACCAGGAATTTTGAAAGGGCCACCCTAATTAACCTAGAGTAAGCTTGGTGCCACCCTCTTTACAAATTGTTTATTATTTTATTTACATTTTAACAGAGGTAATTTTTCATCATTTTACATGATCACAGATTAGGTCTTTCATTACTAAATTCCTGGAATTTCCTGATTCAAAAGCTGAATTGATCAAAATGTTCCTAAAATGTTGATGGAAATAAGAACGAGAAGTTTAAGAGACAATAAACTCTAAGAAAATTTTCACCACAAATTCAGGAGATGTTCCCTAATTTTGAGACTTTTAACTGTCTTTTTATATAAACCATCCTGACTCAGACAAAAAAAAAACAATGAAGCAAACCCCAGGATGATAAAGATGATGAACTTTATCTCAGTAAAAAAAGTCCACCTAACACTCACTTACAGTGTACACAATTATACCAAATGCAAATAAATGCCGGTACCTTGAATAAATGCCTGGGGTTTTTATTTAAAAGTCGACCAGGTTGACCCAACATTTATTTGAACCCGGCTTTTTAAGGGGCCCGGCATTTAATCGAGAAAATACAGTACACACATTTACCTGCACATCAATCATTTCACTTGTGTGAAGAAGGCATATAAGGACGTTCACTCTAATTGTTTATGCACATCCATACTGCACCAAAATCCATGTTGCAACACCATGCTATGTCAATGCATAAGCATACATGCAGAGAATAGTCTAAGCATTAAAAGGGGTGGCAGTCGTTGAGCTAACTTTCGGTGACCACTACTCTTTTTTAGGATAGACTTTTTTTTAACAATTCTCAACATTTTGTGAAAAAATAAACAAACAATTAATGAAGGAAGTTTAAAATTTTCCATTTTTTGATGCACACAACATTGACTCCAGCCAATTTGTGGCTGTTAGTGTTTGAAAATGCTGTCATTTAATAAAGGTTTTTGTAAGAGATATTCCATAGAACATGCCATTCTAGAGATTTATTTGCAATATTTTTCAGCTAACAGATATGGGGGCCATTTCGAATAAGGAAGAACCATTTTTCAAAATTATGATGGCCTTTCAGATATCAATTTTGTAAGATTTTTACGTGAACGTCCTTAATGGATGTAAAAATGGCAGGTGTGTTGGTGGTTGAGTGGTTGGAAGGGGATTCATACACTCCAATGCAAACATGTCATCCATCCAGCAAATGCCACGGGACATACCATCCATAAAGCCACTCCAGTGCACAAATATCATCCATCCAGCTGCTGTGATGCTAACATGCCACTTATCCAGCCAGACGTATGCACACATGCAATCCAGCAATCTACCTACCCCTGTATACACAGGCCTCCTATGCAGCCATTCCCATACACACAAAACAACCCATCCAGCCAGCCACATGCACACATACTGCAATCCATCAAACTATGCTTCCATCCACAAAACCTACCATCCCACTAATCATCTACTTGGCTGTCCCTTAATCCATCCGAGCATCACGGGGTGAGTAGAAAAATGGAGGTATGGCAAGGTGTGATTGCAGAAAGATAGATTAATGACTAGAAGAGAGAAAGGTGGAGTGGATGTCATCAATTCATCAACCTACCCATTCATTCATCCAAAAACCTGTCTATGCACTCACCCAGCCAACAAACACACCCGTCAATTCATTCGCCTATTTATGCATTCATGCATGCAACCATCCTCAATTCATCCCCTCATGCACTAATCAATCCACCAATCAAGCCAGCTATCCTTCACCTTAATCATCCATGCATTCATCTTCCCTCCCATTTGTGTGCTTATCCATTTAACCATCCGACCTCATACCTACCAACCAATCCACTTACCACTTCCTTCGTCCATCCACCAGTCCGGGGTGGTGGATGGAAGTTGGAATTGGTAAGTGGATTGGTAGATAGATGAATCCACCCGTTGAGGGATCCACCAATCCATCTGCCTGTTCCTACATTCATACACTCCCGGACAAGTGCATGGATGGAGGGACCAGCAAGATGTATGGGTGGACAGAAGGATGGAGAAAAGGTTGAGTACACAGTTGGGAGGGAAGATGAATGCATGGATGATTAAGGTAAAGGACAGCTACGTTGATTGAAGGATTAATAAGTGCATGAACGGATGAATTGATGGTTGAATGCATGCATGGATGCGTGGATAGGTAAACGAATCAATGGATGTGTTTGTTCGAAGGGTGAGTGCACAGACAGTTGTGTGGGTGAATGAGTGGGTGGGTAGATGAAAAGATAACATCCACCCCACTCCTCTCTCTTCCACTCATCAACCCATCTATCTGCAATCCCACCTGGCCAATCCTACATTCTCCTACCCATCCCGTGATGGGCAGATGGATTAAAGGACAACCAAGTAGACAGATGAGTGTAATGATAGGTTAGTGGATGGAACCATTGTTTGATGAATGGCATGCTGTGTGCATGTGGGTGCCTAGATGGGTCGTATGTATACATAGGAGTGACTGCATGAAAGGCATGTGTGCAAAGAAGTGGGTCGATTGCTAAATTGCATGTGTGCATAAGAGTGACTGGATTTGTTGCATGTGTGCATCATAGGGGCTGAATGGATGACAATTGTACACAGCAGTGACTCTATGGATTGAATGTCTGCATGGGATTTGCTGGATGGAAAGCCTTTGTGTGCATGGTTGTGGCTCAATGTCATGGGTGTGGCTCAATGCACATGTCTACATGGGTGTGGCTGAAGTCTGTGGGCACAGGAGTGGCTGGCAACATGGCTCGCGTGGGCAGGGGCGACCACTCCCTGAGGTAGCATTGTTTAGCTGCTACCCACTACCCTATTATAAATAACATAACTTTTAGTGTTACTTTTTCACTCCTTCCATCTGTCCATCCCTAGGCTGTAAAATTTTCTTGGTAATTCCACTAACCACTGCATACGGCTTCCCCATATATTTTGCTCATTTCAAATGGTAAGAAATATAGAGTAGAGAATACTTGAAATTCAAAAAAAGAGGACATTGTGAAAATGCTGTTTAGAAGTTTGCATTTGGAGTCCTTTGATGAAACAGTGAAACAAGAGTCTTTCATTTAAGGCATTTCATATTTCGTGAGTTGGCGCATAGGAACCTTGCACATAGGAACCTTTGATTGTTGCTTAATCATTATTTTTCTTGAATGCATAGTTATTTTGTTATTTTGAAGCATCGTTATTTCACCAGATGCATGATATATACATTTGTAGGTATGAAGATCGCATGATGCTACATTGGTTACATTCATATTTTTTATTATAAACTGGGATTCCTGTCAAATTTGACTCCTCCACGCTCTTTACATGTAATTCAAGTGAATCAATGAAACATTATTTGAGTTTTCAATTCTCAAGGGTTAGCATGAAGAATTATAATTTCTCCCAGTCACAAGTAAACAAGCTGATATCTTGGTCGCTCACTTTTTAGCAAAATTTAGTCTTTAATTGAAGTGAATAGATGGAATATTCAAGTTATTAGCGTATAAAGAATTCTAAGAGAATTATGACAACCACTTCCAATTTCGTCAGTTTCTTCCCTTTGATTGGTTGCCATTTCTCTATTGTTACACCTGAAATGTTCGCTTACATAAGTGTTCATTGACTATGTGAGCAAAAACAAAAATAAAATAGCCAGGTCTATAAAATATCTTATTTTTGAGAAACGCTTACTGAAAGATTGTTGAACTGCACTTTTGGCGGATTCTGTTCAGCTTCAGAAATCATATTTCAGGGCTTCGGGATTTGAAAATTCTTTGGGGGGGCATGCCCCAACCCCCACCCCCCCCCCCCCCCCCCTCTCCCTCATGGAAGAAAGGGGCCTAATGGCCCCTTGTCGAGTCAGTGACTCTATTCAAACCAACTGCCTACTTTTATTGAAACCCCTAATGACAAATAACAATTTTAAAAAAAATATCTAAACTGCTAAACGCTATCACTAAGAATAATTACAATGGTCTAAACATGATGAAAAAGTATTTGAAAAATAATATTAGATTCAGAATCTAAACAAAATAAAAATAAAAAATATAGCAAAGCTAAATAATTCTTTCATATAATGAGTGGTCTAATGGTAAGATAGTCAATAAATTCTTTACACTAGGGATGTAGGCAATAGCCGGGAACCGGGGAAATTACCCGGCTGTGAACTTCATTTTTCCGGCTGTAAAAGCCAAGTGCAGCTTTAAAAGGACTATGTTTTTCTCTTTTTTACCAGTCTGTCAGTTCTATATTCCTGCCTATTAAAAACTGAATCTACATCCCTGTACACATGTTCTCCTGAATCTCATAGAAAATATTCCTAAGTTGGATACAAGCTGGGCATTACCCTAGGATCAACTGAAAATTTGTTATCTGAACGTAAGAATAAATTCAGTTATGAAAACTTTTACTTAAATGCTAAAATTTTCAAAACTATCATAAACTTTGTATCCTTGCCTGTTGCCTCTACATATAACTCATATTTTGTAATATATCCCTCAGTCAGGAGATTTCCCTGACAAATTAAAAATTCCAAAAGCCATTCCGATTTACAAAGCTGACAATCCTACATGTACATGTAGTTACCTGTGAACTACAAGCCCATTTCCATTCTTCCATTATTTTTTAAAATGATTTTTGAAAACTTAATGTATAAAAAAGTGTTTAATTATTTACAAAAACATGCATGTAGTCATCATAGTTCTAGTCATCAAATCAATTTGGCGTTAGAAGTAGACACTCCACAACCATGACTGTAACAGGTATTCAAAATGACCTCAAAAAGCATAAGACAACTTGAATTGGTGTCTCCGTCAATTTGTCAAAAGTGTTTGATAATGTCAATCAGTATCTTAATCTCTAATCTTGATATTGTTTAGAAATCAGTTTTTTTTTTGTAAATTTCCTGATGTATCGATCATGTTGATGAGTATATTGTGAATTTGTTAATTTATCCTAAATTTCATTGCCGATTCTTCAAAATAGCTGTGCTTTTAACAGAATTCCCAACTGCTTGTTTTAAATTGTACAATGCAAAGAAGGTTTTCTGTCATAGGGATTTAAATTTGGTCAACCAAATGCATTTGAATTTGTTCCAATTTTGACAAAACAACTTTTTGGAATACGCTTTTCAATGATGTGGAATCCATGACAAGCAATATGGTGCCTGGGACTTTCCTTGAAATTAACACATTACAACATCCATTTTTTTCTCATTTCACACAATGATTTTAATTTGCTGCTAAGGTATGTTTTAAGTTCATCGTTTTTGTAACAAAATTTTCTTTATTTGAACTAGTCTGCCATCCACTTAAGTATAAAAACTGGGACCACAGGGCCCACTTGTGAAGCCATAACTGCATGGCTACTTGTTTTTAATATGTGAAGCCATTTATACATGTAAATTTTGTATCACTATTATTTTGTGCTGTCCAAAATGTTTCAAACTGTGCTTTCTTTGGACTCCACTCACTTTACACATGTCATGACTTAAAGATTTAAATTGAGTTCTGCCAACCCTTTGTGTCCATATCAGAGGTTCAAAGTTGAACATGTAATTCAAGAAACAAACACCACAACAGTATGTTACAGTTAAATAGCTTTCTTTTGGAATTCAACCACTAAGTTAAAATTTAGTATTGTATACATTACATGTTTCAAGGTTTCAATCCAGAAGGTACGAGGTAAAATATATAACACTTTGCATACAAATGTTGTTTCAGAAATTTACTTTACTCTGAAAAATACAAAATGTATCAGCCATGAAAAGTGTGGGTTTTTTTTAATGTGAATCATTGTTATTTCATGGAAAGAAGCAAACTGGGATAATTGTTCCAAGTTTTTGAAATAAAGTCTTTCTAAATTCACGACAATCGATTTTGCTTCAAGCATAATAATTAGAATAATAATAATGCTTGATGAATAATAATTATGCTTGAAGAAGACAAACTTAAAAAGATAATTATTATCTTTTTAAGTTTTCAATCAATCATGGATTATAATCAGATATAATCGATGAACAGTACATCACTACATTACTGTGTACATGTACAGTGTACATACTTACTGGCAGATGATTATGCCACAGTTATGTCATCAACAGATCCCAGGGGAGGACTTATTCTGAAACAATCAGAACCTGTTTCCATCTTAAGGTTGACTTGAACTCCAGAAATCCTGCTGGTTAGTCCATCGTCTTTTGGCTAGATAAAACAAAGGGAAAAGAAGTGTTGAGAAAACATGGCGGTTTTTTCATACATTATTTCTTGAAAAAGAAACAAAAAAATTCAGATCAATGTTTTCCAATTAATTTCTAGCTTGCATGCAAAAAGCGAGGCAAATCTGAGCCTAATGATTATTATTTAATGACCCTGCTAAGTGTTTTATTAACTACACCCATGTTGTAGCTGTAAGTTGCTCTTTTGAGAAAAGTTTTTCAGGGATTTCAAGGTCAAGTAGCACTGTAAAGGTGTAAAAACGTAAAAATCGCTTCACTTCGATGGATCTACAGTGGATCTATGGATTTGTATTCCTTTGGACACAAGAACTTTGTATTGTGTGCATCTTCTTTCCCATCCATTGACAACTTTAAAACACCAGTGCCTCAGCTGCCAAGAAACTCTAGATTGGCAGGTTAGTCTTTTAGAGGTTATTTGGAGTCAAAAGTTAAAAATATTTTTGGAAAAGGGCTTGAGGTTTGTCATTTTATTTGGCCGCATGTTTACATGTATTTCTTGTGAAGCTAGTTTTCATGGATTCTCGGATTATAACTTTGGAAAAAAATAGTGCACTTTAAAACGAATCGTAAATTAATTAAACACACTTTTTTGCTAAGTCTACTTTGTTATTTGATCTAAATAGTTTTGAATAAAAAGGTATGATTTTGTTTCAGTTTATGACATGGCACCTTTTTTGCCTATCAAAATTTGTTCATTTGAGCATTGCACCGGTATTGCAAGGTCATGGATTTGAATCCCGTGCAAGCCTACAATGTAAATTTTTTTCAGGTTGCTTTTTCAACTGCTTAAGTTGAAAGCACACTGCGAGGATCATAAATTTCACTCATGTTTATCCGCAGTTCAAATATATGGTTTCATATATTCACATTCATATATATTCACTTTTGTCGAGTATATTACGGACTCACAATAATTGACTATATATCTATCCATGTGGCTTGATAGCTCAGTGGATAGAGCATTGCACCGGTATCACAAGGTCATGGGTTCGAATCCCATTCAAGCCTGAATTTTTTTCAGGTTGCTTTTTCAACTGCTTAAGTGCTACTGCGATAAAATTTTTGATTTTCATTTTTTTACATCTTAGTGTACAATTAGACTTTCTTACTCATCTTGCCAAATTTCAATCCATTACGAACATCAGAAGTCATTTATTTTAACATTTAATTATGTCCGAGAATTTACGGCCGCCATTAATCAACCTTGTTCCAAGGCTTGTTGCGAATGGGATAAAGTGACATCAAAGGCTCAAACATACCTCACGGGTTGAAATTATAATAACAATAAGTATTGAAAATCATGCGAAAAGCAACAAAAACATTGGACTTGTTCTTCGTGCAATTTTCTATGCTGATTGTTATTATAATTTCAACCCGTGAGGTATGTAAACAATAATTACAAACAATGTGATTTTGGCCGTCAAAACAAAAACTTATACTGATTGGAAATAACATGCTGGCGTTTCTTGGATTTTATGCCTGAAAGATGCTTGTTTTTACGTACAAACACTAGTCTAGTATGACTTTTTGTTGAAATTTTGAAAGGAGAAAAGGAGCCAAGGTAAACAACAAAACGTTCTGCGTTCATTACCAAGGCTCTGTCGTTTGCAAAACAGAATAAGAATTTAGCCTTTTTAGGCTGTAGAAAGTCTATCAACACCTTTTCATAGATTTTTGAGAACTTTATTTATCTCGTAAATTTAGAAACTTAAACTTTGACAGTTTGACATGAAAAGAAGGCAGAACTCGAACTTAGCCTTTGTGCCTTGATGTTCACATTTAAAAAATAACCAGTGTCTGGCATGACTATGGTGCAATGCGCAGAACGTATGCGCAATAAAAATAGGAGGCACTGTCCTTAATATCAGAATTCTCTTTTAAGGGGGTGTTTCTTGGTGTTGCTGAAGCCATTGTTGGTTAGCTTTTGTGTTGTGGTATGGGTATTGTTCAGTGTCTTTTGAATCTTTTGTTTTACATCATTTGGTATCACAACATCCGCAACACCAAGAAACTACCCTTTTAAGGGAAAAAGTCAAACTTTAACATAATTTAAAAGAAAACCTTTTTTGTAGAAAATTGAACAGCTCATCACTGCTTTATATGTTCCCTGTGCATATTTAATCATTTTGCCTTCTCTTCAGCATGTACATTTAAATGGTGCTTGGTTTTGGAATTCTTTAAACCTTCCAAATTTTGTGACATGATAACTGTTTCTGTCAGCTGTTGTCTTCATGACTGAACTTCATGTCTGGCAATTATCTGATTAAAGGTGGCATTAATTTTCCTAAGCAGTCCTTCTAACATATAACCAGGGGAAAAAATTTGCCCGTCTTTAACTCCAGGCAGTACATTACAGATATACCAGGGCATTAGTTTGCCTGCGTTTAATCCTAGGCAGTCCTTATATTTAACAGACACACTGGGCATTAGTTTGCCTGTATTTGACCCAAGGCAGTCCTTAACAGATACACTGGGGCATTAGTTTGCCTGTGCTTAACCCTAGGCAGTCTTTCTTGCCCAATTTTGGCCGGCCAGCAAGAACTCACTTTGAGCTGCCCAAAGCTGTATTTCAAGTGCCTGACCACGCATAGTGGACCTATCTGCCACTGTCACAAAGCATGTCGGGAAATTCTACGGCAAGACCGAAAGGGACCTTCCTGCCTGAAAATTACAGTTGTATAACAAAACCGAGGCGGCAGGGACATGCACTTTTTTCGAGAGGTGCCCGGGACTTAAGGATTTCCGGACTTTATGATGTCCTTCCATCACCGCATGGGCCTTAAACATGGCTTAAACCAGCGCTCAACCACTGAGTTGTACACTGTTCAGCTACGTTGTCTTGAGTAGCGAACACGTTTGATAAGCCCACCTTAAATGGCATTATGTTTGTTGAGGTCGTCGGCGCAGGTCAGGAGTATTGTGGTCACATATTGTCATGGCCAATCTGCTTCGTAATGGTGTAATAAATTTATTACCCTCTGAATGTGCAGTCAAAGCACTAAAGGGTCAGAACTCTGTTTTTTTTTTCAGGTGAAATAAGTCAAATTCCTAAGGGTTAGGGCAAATTCAACAAGGGTTTGTGATATTATTCATTGTACGATAAAATGAGGTAAATCTGAGCGAGAGAAAAATAAAAAAAGGCCTAAAATTCTAAATAGGTAGGTTATGCTCTCAGCCGTTCAATTATTACTTCTTTTGTTTTTCAATCTATGAGTTATATATAGAGAAAATAGAATGGATATGTTTTGTTTTCTTTTTCTTTGTGATGGCATATTTGTATCAAATTTTTGTTCACAATTTTAGATAGGTAGTGCCATGCAAAAGTCGTGAAATACCTTTACAAATTGTTGTTGTTGCCAGGAACTGGTTGGAGGAAGCAGTATGCAGAGATAGTGATCAGTCAATCCTAGTAATTGAGTGTGATGAAACTGTTTATCGTCCTGTTTGTCCTAAAAGGAAAAAAAAAACATATCAAAAGGGATTAGTGCATTAGTTTAATCATGCCTTTAAAAGCTGATGACTTATAAAGTGCCCAAGAAACTGCTCCAGGTACCAAATGTTTGGTTTGGGACACCACTGGCTAAGGCCCTATTTACATGGGAAGAGGAACTTATCCTAGTGCTAGGATGACCCTAGAAGGTTCATTTGGTTTACATGCAAAAATGCGGCACTAGGATGATCTTAGCACTAGGATCATCCTACCTCTCAGATAGGATGATCCTAGTGCTAGTATCATCCTAGCGTGCAACAATTCGCATGTAAACTGAAAGCAGAAAACAGGTCGCACTCAGATGATCCTAGTGGTATGATCATCCTCTTTCCATGTAAATAGGGCATAACACTCTGCAGACAGGGCTCCAACTGTCAGCGTTATCTTTAAAATTAAATTACGCTTCTAGTATTTGATCATTCAAAGTGACTTGAAGAGAATATGTCTTTACAACTTTCTATACACTGGAAAAGAAAAAATTTGTTGGCCAAAATCAGAAAAGGTACATTGAGGGATGCTATTTGCAACGAAAGCGCTTCTTGTTAGGGTTAACATTATTAAAAAAAAAAACATTTCAAGGCTGTTTAATCAAGCATTACTGTCCAATGGAAGTCCTGTGCAGGACTTTCATTAAAGACCCAGTATTGTCCATTATGCTTACTTGTGGTTTGATCCACTGCTTTCATTTCTGAAACTTCCTTCGGCCTGGAAAATTGAAGATGTGGTTTCAGCGTAATGTCTATAGTAAGTAAAATGATTGAAGATACCAGATATTCTACCTAGGAGTTTGTAAAAAAAAATATGCTTACCACAATGACTGTTGTAAAATTACAGACAATCGTATGACAAAGAGAGAAATTATTTACATCTTCTACTGCTATATTTAAGTCCCCAGATCTTAACTTTTTAACTTTGAACACGTTTCTTCAGTTTGGTTATGACTGACAAGTCTTGAAGAAAAACAGATAAGAGGTTTATATCTCCCCCCCCCTCCCCCTCCCCCCCCCGACATTCCACAAGGAATGGAGAGGTTTAGGTTCCACAAGGAAAACAAGCCTCCAATTAAGCTTATATCATACCAAAATGAAAGCCTACATGACATGTTAATTGTCGCTCATCCTCTTCAAATGGAATTACGAAAATAGCATGTTTACATAAGCTTTAAGCCAGTTTAAGCTTACCTTTGATATCACATTGTGTTCTGCCAAATGGACCAAGTTCTACAGGGAAAAAAGTTAAAGCAATACACATCAAATTAAAGGTACACTTACGTTAAACGGCATAACTAATAACTCATACAACCTGTTAAACAACCACACAATGCTATTCAAACTGCAAACTGTAGCGAACTCAACTGAAGCGGCCAAATGACGGCGGATGATTTTTTAAAAACATCCACGATTTACGCGCGAAAAAAATAGCGCATGCGTAAACCCGTGACGCAGGTAGGTACTTCATGTATGGGGACATATATTGACGGTAGGTACTTATTGTGTGGAGGTTTTGCGCGGCAGCCATGTTGCATGGCAGGAACAATGAAAATGTTTTGCATTGGAAAGAACATTCTTTCCCATAGGGAAAAGAATCTATTCAGTATTGTTCCTGCCATGCAACATGGCTGCCGTGGAAAACCTCTATAGGGACATACGCCGAATGCAAATATGGCCGCCAGTCAATTTTTTGTTTGGCCAAGTTTTCAGATAAATTAATGACATCACGTAAACAAGTGCTGCTAAGTGTATCATCTTGTAAAGTTTGAGTGTTTTTGGTTTAACGGTTGCAAAGTTATGGCTCACTGAAATTTTAAGCATTTGTATGAGAAAAGACATTGTTGATGCCTTTTCGCATCTCTTTTGGAAACATTTACCCGTTTTGATTATTTTCGATGAAGAGGAAGACTGAACGAATTGTGGCCACCCACTCTGGAGGTGATGGATGTGTTCGAGTGGTTGACGTGAAGACAGCAGAAGGAACTTACAGAAGACCAATTTCGCGGATTGTCCCACTTGAATTTCAAAACTAAATATGAACAGTGCGATTTACACATTCCCCGTGGACAATCCGGGAGGGGGAAATGTTGATGCCTTTTCGCATCAGTCTCTTTTGGAAACTTTTACCCGTTTTGATTATTTTCGAAGAAGACGAAGTTTTTCTGCTTTTACTCGAAGCACGCGCATTTTGTTTAGTGCATTTTTACAAGCGCGCGCATTTTGATTTGTGCATTATTCATTCATTTATTTTCGTCATTAACCACATTAAAAATATATATAATAATAATAATACAATACACTAGGAATTTATAATAACTTAAAAGACGATAGACTACAAAATGTTTAAGGTGCTAGTGACAAGGAAGCCTATATAGAAGCCGGGGGCTTATGAACTATAGGCTTCCCGAAGGCTTCCCATTATCACAGACGCGCGCTCATTGGTTAATTTGAAGTTTGAATTAGCGTGACGAAAGCAGAAATAAAGCAGGATCACAGTTTTTTGTTTGAAGGCGCGCGAGTTGTTGTTTTTTGTTGTGGGACTTTTTAACGAAATTTTGGACACTGTTTTCTGTCAGAAACATTGGAACATACAGTCCGAAACAGACATTCTATCATGACTAGTCTCGCTTTTATGTTTTTCCCAAAATTTGATAGACAAATTCGGCTAACGCATTGTTGTACCCAATTCAAACCTTTTGGGATTAGAACTCTTTGTTCGTGATATTTCCATATCAATGAGAACCGGTCCAAACAAAAAATTGTTGGGCGGCCATATTTGCATTCGGTCTATATAGGTCGTGTTCTATTGGGATCAACCGTTTCAACCTAAACCGGTTTTGGTTAATTTCGTTGAGGCGTTCCAATAGAACACTTTTCAGCCATTTTCGTTTTTTCGGTTTTAACCATTTCCACCAGGTTGAGAGCTTGTTGAAATGGTTGATCAACCAAACCAACCGAAAACGGTTTTTTCCCAATAGAACACGAAAAAAATCCAACCAACCGAAAACGGTTGATCCTAGGTTGATCCCAATAGAACACGACCATATTGTACCGGTATACACGGTAGGTATCATATATGAAGTACCTACCGACTCTGGGACAATCTATAACCGGAAGGAACCGGAAGCACGATTTTGTGCTTCTGGTTATGGTGCGCATGCGCGTGCATGCATGCATTGAGCATGCGCAGAGGTTATATTCATGGCATAAAAGGCGCGAAAACTCATCGTCGCCGTCTTTTTTTCGCGCCTCTTTTCATTTTCACTCGCGATGCAGTAAGTGTTCCTCGCGCAGCAATCTTGATAAAATGGCGGCATCGGCATCGGCATGTATTGATTTTTTTTAAAAAGTAAAATCTGCAAAGGACCGCAAACGATAATGCTGCTAACAGTATCGGCTTTGTCCATCTACAATTTATTTTGGCAAAACATCTTTGCGACACTATGGGCTCCTTGTTTCCCGGAACCGCACGTGATGTGGCAACGCGTAATTCGAGTGACAAGTGAGTACATAGTACGGAACCTGATATGGTGAACGGGACATTGTGTAATCTATTTGCGCTGGAATTCTTACGGGCGTCATTTAGTTCGCTACACCGTGCTGAAGAGTTGCAATAACAACGAAACAACTATCGGTTTCTGTCGTGGTGGTGTCTCGCATAGTCTACTTTTTTACGTAGTCAGATCAGCCCTGGGGTCAATTCGATAAAACTTTTACACTTGTAATTTACAAGTGTAGCCATTGTTTCAGAGGTTGAAAACAATAGCTACACTTGTAAATTACACTTGTAAAAGTTTTATTAAATTGACCCCTGCATACAGCGGAATGCGATCGCCCTTATTTAAACATGGTTGTTTACGTATCTCAAGTATCCCGACAACCTCATCAACTCCACCATTGCCCGCTTTGTTGCCTCGGTGATGTCACTAGATCCAAATCCTACAAGACAAGAACGACTCTACAATTCACCGAGTGACATTGCCATTCAAAGATCAAAAGTCGGCCAATGCAGTGAGAAAACAACTATCTGAGCTGAGTAAGGAAATCGAGGTAACACTACAGCCAGTTTCCAGAAGCTGAAAAATTGGTGAAGATCTGATAAAGGTGCGAGAACCTATAGTCAATCAACAATGTGTGGTGTACAATTTTAAATGTGATCTGTGTGATGCAGAGTACGTCAGCTATACTAGCCGACACTTACACCAACGTATCGACGAGCATCGTTTCTTCGATAAAATTAACATCTAAAGAGTAATCACAACATCGGAACCATCGGTGATATCACATCTAACTATTCCATCTTAATGAAATGCCAGGGAAAGCTGATCTATGAAATGCTCTGGATCCGTGAGAAGAAACCATGCCTCAACACGCAGTTACTTGTTTATGAATATTTTTCCTTTAAAGTCAGTTTAGGTTGTCAAATTCAACTTCCCCTAAATCCGCTAACTTAGAAGATCAAGCAAATAACCGTAGACGACAATCCTGCTGATGTACGTTGGATCAAATTAGTGATCTGATCGGTTTAACAAGTGAAATATACTACAAAAGCAAAGACCGATACAACGTAGGTACAATTTTTAAAGGTGCGCTATATTTCGGCTTGCCAAACCAGCCTTCTTCAGGTACAATGAGGTAAAATTTACATCCGCGTCCTCAGCAAAAACTACGAAAACAAAACAAAACAAAAAAATACTTATTTGGTGCATGCGCAGACCAAATGTCTCTTTGCTGTTTCAATGGCACTTCCGGTAAAATATATTAGCCAATGACAATTGTTTTTAAACTGGAACTTGATATGGCTTATCCCAGAGGTCCGCATCCGTGTTGCTGACCAAAAGGAACGCGGCCTCTGGGGACGAGATTGTACGCGTTGGAGGTACAGTTTTGCCTGAAGTTGACATCACTACCACAATACTGTGCTTCGCTAAAACCGTGGATAAATGTTTTTCTATTTTGTAGAGAACTTATTTAGTAAACTCAGTGCAAGAGTGTCTTCATATGCGCGAACTCACGCGTCCAAGCGGCGCGCGTGCAAAGTTTGTTGACAGGGTTTTTTCAAAGTGGTTTGGACATAATTAAAACTCCGTTTGTCGCGTTATCTTTTTAACAAATCTTCGAAAATATGTATCTGTTCATTGTGGGATAGTTTTCCAACTCCCCCTCTCCCCCTGATCGGCAATCCTGTGATTTAGCCTGTTTAGCTAGGCTTTGGCAGATTGTGCAAGCACAATTTTTAGCATAATTTTCCATTACGAGCACAAATTTCATCATTTTTCTGAAAAAAAGCACTGCTGGTATAATGAGGATTTTCCGGCTTATTTTGGAAGGAATTGGAGCATTAAATACACCACTTTCACAATGGCGGCCGATTTATTTATTCTTTTATATGTATGTTAATTAGCCTCACTGGCCTCGTTGGCGTGTGCAAAATTCAAAAGAATTTTTACTCTAAAACGAGGCCGGTGAGGCTAATTAACATACATATAAAAGAATAAATAAATCGGCCGCCATTATGAAAGTGGTGTATAAGGCACTTGTATGTCTAAGACGCCATCTTGATTATAAAACCAAAACAGAGGCGCATGGAGTGGGTCCAAGTATTGGGCAATCTCACTTCCGCCCTGGCGGCTTGCATCTCGCTTCCTGTCATATCCAGGTTACCCCCAACCATCCAAATATATATACTTGAAAACTGACAAAAGATGATGATTTTTCTGCTTTTCCACTAAATTTCGAATAATAGCGAAGCGCACAGTTACTATTTATAGAACTAAAACTCAGACAAACCAACCAAAAGTGACTCTCAGGGGATTCCTAATAACTAATTTCTATTGTCAGAAATGCAAGAGTAAACAAGAATAAATTATAAACTCAGACAAACATGAGTACTGACGTCATTTGTGCGCTTTGCTATTAAAAAGGTGCCTGCATTGCCTGCATTGTAATTTTGGTGTCATGCATTTGCATTTGTATAAATTTAAAAAAAACTCAGTAGGTAGCATAATTTTTTGCACTCTAGTATTTAGCACATTTTAAAAAAATTAGCATAATTTCTGGCACAATTAAAGAAAAAAAGGAACAACGCCAGCGGCGTAAACTGCTACTTTTATGGGCACAATCTGCCAAAGCCTAGTGTGATTTGGGTGATTTGCCGGCTGTCACGTGCTGTCACAGTGGACCGTTCAACGACCGCTCGACTATCCGGGACTTCGTAAAGCCCATTCTTATCCCCAGATCAGAGTAGCCTGCGAATACAGCCGCCTCTCATCGCTCCCGGCCGCTGGGGGCGTTCGCGCGAGAGAGCTCTCTCGCGCGAACGCCCCTGGCTTGTACTCAGGCTCCGGCGGTTAAGAGGGCCAAGCGGCTCTGGGGACGAGAATGACGAGACTCGAGACTCGATGATTAAACGAAATGGCGGATTTTAGGGCAGAGCCGCCAGAGGTCAGACGAGAGAAAGAAGAGGAATTTGAAAGGTGAGCATCAATGTCCTTTGTGAACCCAAAACTATGTAGCTCTGGCTTTTGAACTTTTTTCGTTCGTGTAGCTTCTTAAACAAATTGAGCTATTGAAGCTCCATAAAAGGCACGGTAGTGCAATGACCTGCAATAGGTCGAGGTATAAAAACCTACTACAAGTTGTTACTCAACTCAAAAAGAATTCAAAAAGAAAAGCTCATAAACAGCCCGGATAAACAACTTTTCTGGACATTGGGCGGGTGCGATTAAGCGGTCACCAACGAGATTTGTTGCTTGTCCTGACGAATTATGGAGGTTTTCGCTCCCTGTCGAGTTCGTAAATATCACAAAATGAAATCCGTGAGCTTATGTACAAGGCTCAAGTAAAGCTTAAATATTAATATTGAAACGAAAAGCGGCAAGCTCATAAACCGAAGTAAGATGCAGTTGATTTCTTTGAACCATGAACCACCATTTCTCAAAACAGAATCTAGGGAATCTTGTAAGCTTATTCAAGTAGGTCATTGTAGTTTGAATCCCTGTTTGTATCATTCGTCAAAGCTGCAACCACCACGATTGATTCTGGGAGATTAAACTGTAATCGGGAAGCACAAAGTAACCATAGTCCGGCATGGTAAACTTGAAAAACTGAGAAAATAACAATAACTTTACAACAAAGCTTTATAAAAGAAAAATATAATGTATTGACCATTATATTAGCAATGCATTATAAGATGATAGTCTTAATAATATTATTATGGTTTAACAGCATAGCTGCAGTCCGCAGTTTTGATTAACTTAAATTTTGTTTTGATATGAATGAGGCCAAAGTTTTAGCCAGTTGGTAGTCTGAGTTTCAATTTTCAATTCATGGAAAATGTATTTTTCATTTCTGACTAAAAGCTGGCAAGAGACATTATTTTATTATTGCCTCTTAAATTATACATGTACCAGTCCAGTACTTGAAACTTCTTCAAGTATATGTGAAGTGTGCCACAAATCAATACAATGCGTGTGTTTGTGCTTATTCGTATTTCATTTGGTATACATCTGATACATGTGTGAGCAATAAATTAAAACAGCTTTCATTTAAAATATCTGTGCAGAAATACAATCTTCTTGCATCATATTTTCAAAGTAAATGTTGTTATTTTACAAGTGTAATAATTATTGTTGTGGGACCAGTATGACTTTATTATTCACAATGTACATTGCATTGACTGAGCTTGCAAAGCTTGTTGCAAAAATGAGCATGCATGTAAATATTAAAAATAAAATAAGTAAATGATTTGCAGCTAAATCATGAAAATATCAATCAGTTTTTAACACCATACTGTGCTATTAGTGCCTCGGTATAATTTGCAATCAAGGCTCTACTGGCCTTTTGCTTATGGTGCCAGAGTGGTTCAATTTTAGCCATTTTGTCAGCCAAGAGACATCCATATCAGGGTGTTCATTAGGCATCGGAGATCGGAGAATTCTCCGCCTACTACGCAGAATTCTCCGGCTAAATTTCGATGGCAATATGTAGCTATCTTCGTTCTTTCATAATATTCTCCTGTTACTTTATACTATTCTCCTGCTACTATAATTCTTAATGAAATCCCTGCCATATAAAGAGTATATAAGAGTACTGACAAAATTGGGTGTGCTTGCAGGTCATGCAAGGGGAACCCATCGCAACCTTGAAATAATGTTGTAGAATGTTGTAGAATGCACAAGTTTCAATTCAGTAGATTATTATGTTGGGAGGAAATTTAGGGGTGTAGCTACATGTAATACACTGCTCACATCATGATAGAAGGCTTTTCTCAGACAGTTAAACAGACAAGCAACTATCTCTTACATAAACATCTTTAAATTAAAGAAGTCTGAAAAGATTTCTTTTTTACGCCATTAAAACATCTTTATAATCGCAAAACATACCTATAAAAGGGTCTGTTGAATTGCTTTCCAGTTAACAGGTAGTTCATTTTTTTATGAGTGCTGCTTTTGGAGAAGGGGTCTAGTTCATATCTATTAATATCATTAAAGCAGCCTTGCTAATTATTATAGTGTCCCCAATTAGTCTATATGGGCTAAACAAATTGAAGTTCTTACTTTACTTTACTTTACTTTGCTCTCATCTATTGGTTTCACAAGTGTAATCTGAGGTAATGCATAACACTTTGTCAAGCCAATGTTGGGTGTTGGCTGAAATTTGTTTTTTATCACAAGGTTTTTGAAGAGTTTTAACAAGTTTTAACAATAACAGTGTTGCTTGTGACCAATCATCAATGTTAGCCAATGTATTTTTGGTTTTGAAACTGTGATGTTTGTGTTTTTAAATGCTTATTTGAAATACATGTACAACACTGAACACTGCATAATTTTGTTGATTTCAAACTGTGGCAAATGCGTGAAATGCTGTCACCCTAGCGTAAAGACCTTATTCATAAATGGTGGCCAATAGGCCTTATGCATGATGACGTCACCAGCTCAAAATTCACCACCAAGCCTCGTTTGTATGAAATTCCTTTCAAACCTTCAACAAGTTCACCTTGTTTTTGAGTGGGTATTCTTTTCAACTTTTCTCCTTTGAGAATACATTGATAAGATTGTCACAGGTTTACCTCTCGAAAGCGAGGCTTGGGGGTGAAATTAGCCAGTCTGACGTAAACATGCATAAGGACTATTAATTATTCTTTTATAGTCGTGCTAATCAGCTCTACTAGCTTCGTTCACAAGTGTAAAATTCAAAAGAATTTTACTTTAAAAATTAGTAAGTCCAGTAGAACAGTATTAATTTAAAAATCTATCGTTTGCTCTAGTTCTTAATATATTTTAGGAAACTGGACATGTTTTCATAGGAAAGTAAAGTTGACTTTAGGCAAATTAACTTCTCTTCACAGATACCGAAAGTATAACTTTGGCGACTTAACATTCTTCACGGATCCAAACGTTCAGTTAACTTAAAGGCCCGTTTACACGGGCGATTTTTTGTGCAATTTTTGTCGCGCGCTAGTTGCATCTTCCAATCGAATGTGTAAACGGGTGGCGATTTCAGTGCGATTTGGGCGCGATTTGTCGCGCGATGTCGCAGAGGTTTCGAACATGTTCAAAACCTGATGCAACTTGGCGGCAAATTTTGGGACTGAATCACAGCAAAACAAAGCAAATGTCGCACCCGAATCGCACAGGAAATCGCCGCTATTTAACACTTACGACAAAAGTTGCATTGGAGAGCGCGACAAAAATTGCATCAAAAATCGCATGTGTAAACGGGCCTTTGCGCAACTAAAGTGTCTATAGTTAGAGATATAATTGAAACAACGATTAACGTGGCCTTCTGTAAAGTAAAATGATGTAATTTTTAAGAAATTATAACTTTTAGTGTACGCAACTTTGCGGGCTGTTAAACGTTACTCATCTTTATTCCTCTTTATCTCTTCTTGTTACTTCTTTTTATTGAACTTGAAAGAGGACAGAGATTACAATACATGCATTGCACTACTTGCTAACTTTTAACACTGCGAGAGTAACACTGAAACACATATATTGCATATTACAGAAGTGTGAGCCCGAACAATGAAATCGAAATACAGTCGAATCCCTATTAAGCGGCCAGGCCAGTTATCGAAGTCTCGAATTTATTGTCAGTATAATACCGCGGCCATCTTTTGGCGGTCCCGATTAGGGTTTTCCTATTGTTTTTACCCCTATTAAGCGGCCACCAAAAATTTAATACACGTAGTCTGGCCTTGTTTTCAACAACCTGATGTACATATCTACTTACTTTTAATTTTTATGGTTCTTGTTGAGATGAGATCTTATCACAAGATTTTCTTGCAATTTTTAAAGGATAGAGTAAATTTTGGTGACGAGTATCATTGAAACTTTCAATTTGTGAATACAATTCGTAAAAGGGTATTGGGACATTTTTTGTATGATAATTTGAGCCGTTTTCCGCTTTCGCGCGAAGATCATATATTTCACTTAATGTAATTGGTTAATTTTATAAGCGCGCGTTATTAGCTGATTTAAAACTTTGAATTTGTGACGTGTAAAATGGCCGCCCAAATGGAAAATAAATTGGACTGATGGGTGACGCTCGCGCCCTCCCAGCATCCTTAGCTTGTACGCCTATGTTTGGCAAAAAACGGCGGGGAAAAAAGATATCGAACAGGAGAAGAAACGCGTCCAGGTTGGGGAATGGGGGGTCTCTCGCGGCCATTCCCAGAGTTGAAAGTTTATTTTTTGCTTTGGGAGCACTTTTGCTACCCGGTCTCAATTTCAATGCGCACTTCTAAAAATTTTTTAGCACAGCTGAAAATACTGGGAGTACCAATAGAAAACTGACAATCAGCCTGACCCTTCTGAAGTTTAATAAACACATCAGTTAAAGTTACAGAGTGCCTTCAGATCGTCCATTTTGTCTAAATTTGTTTTTTAAGGTCTTGAAATAAAAGTTTCAGAATGCTCTTTCATTCATTAAAAGAATTATCGAAAAAGAGTGAAAATTGACTGAACTTTCTCAAAATGAATTTTTTGCTTGTAGGCGACACTTTAACCCTTTCACCACCAAGCGCGCTTTTAGGCGCTGTTTAGGGTCATGCATATTGTACCATTTGTGACGGCATCAGTTTTTGCGTCCGAAGATATTTTTTTCAATTATCGGCAAGGGAAGGAGGAAATCTTGCTAAACATACCCAGATGAGACCGATTGGATGAATTGAACTGGAGTTTCACGCAAACAACCTCTGAACTTTATGTTACAAAATCAAAGGAAAATTTGCCCTTCCCACCGACGGCTACATGTACTTGACGATCAAAATTTCCACATTCCGCGACGTTTGGGTGAAAACTTTACATTGTCAAGAAAGACTATTAAAAGGTCAACAAAACTGACCAAAAAAAAAACAGACAAAAAAGAAAACTAAAAGAACGGGCTTGAGAATAAAAAAGGAAAAGTCAAGGCAAGTCGTGTTTTTCTCGTTCAAAAACTGTCGAAATTTCGATCAGTGCGCATGCCCGAACTCAAATTCTCAAATACTTTTACAAATGGCAGGAGGGTTTAGTTTGCCGAGCTGCAAACGATGTTATTGACTGTTCGGCCTCAATTTGGCTAGATAATGGCCATAAAATGGCATTTGTAGCCTGAAAAAGCGTTTTTTTTGGTGGAAATTTAGGAGTCAAAGGGTTAAAGAGCTAAAACTCATAGGCAATTTGTTCGATTTTCCTCAAATTTGGACGCTCGCATTTAGAATTAGTAAAAAAATTCGACAATTCATGAATTCTAATAGAAAATGAAAGATATATTTAGATGGCCAGCTCTGTTGTACGGGTTAAGGTATCTTAGGAGCAATCACGAGACGCTAGAGCCCTGTTACATTGGAACCACTCCCGAAGGATATACTTTAACCTTAACTTAATATTTCTCGGTCATTAGTTCGTTGAATTGAATTCAGTCTTGTCTTCCCTACTTTTCTTTGTTCGAAGTGGAACTGGAACGGTTTCTCGACGTTTACGTACGTTTAGACATCCTTACAGTAAGTGGTGTCTTCTCGACGTTTCTCCGTACGTTAGTATGTCCGTACAGTATTAATTTTGTCTTCTCGACATTTCTCCATACGTTCGAACAGTACTGATTAGTTTTGTCTTATCATTATTTCTCCGTACATAACAATGCGTTCGTACAGAATTCTCGACATTTCTCCGTACTTTAATACTGTACAGTATTAGATTTGTCTTTGTGACATATCTCCGTACGTTAATATTAGTTTTGTCTTCTCGACATATCTCCGTAAGTTAATACGTCCATACAGTATTAGTTTTGCCTTCTCGGCATTTCTCCGTACGTTAGTACGTCCATACAGTATTAGTTTTGCCTTCTCAGCATTCCTCCGTAGGTAAGTAAGTCCGTACCGTATTAGTTTTGCCTTCTCGGCATTTCCCCGTACGTTTGTCTTCTCGATGTTCCTCCGTACGTTAATATGTTCGTACAGTATTAGTTTTGCCTTCTCGGCATTTCTCCGTACGTTAGTACGTCCATACAGCATAAGTTAGACTAATTATCATCATTTTTATTTGCACTATTGTTTACATTTCGCGCTTTGCACTGAAACTTGCTGTATGTCCATTAGGATTTTGCAAGTAAATCATCTAGATGTATAGATGTAGACGTCCATACAGTATTAGTTTTGCCTTCTCGGTATTTCTCCGTACGTTAGTACGTCCGTAACGTATTAGTTTTGTCTTCTCGGGATTTCTCCGTACGTTAGTATGTCCATACAGTATTGGTTTTGCCTTCTCGACTTTTCTTCGTACGTTATGAAAATCTTCGTACAGTGTTGTCTTCTGACATTTTCCCGTACGTGAGTACGTTCCTATGTTTGTCTCCAAGACGTTTTTACATGTTGGTACGTCCGTACAGTATTAGTTTTGTCCTCTCGACGTACCTTCGGAATACTATGGTATTGCAGGTGGCCTTGACCTCCCTGTTATTATCATTTAAAAATAGAAATTGATTCAAATGGTTTTCTTATTGATTAAATTTAAAGGGTGTAACTCTCTTCTTATAAACGCCTTTCCCAAAAATCCAACTGGATTAGCACGCCGCTCCTTACCGATTTGTAGAGACTGGGAACAGGATTGAGAGATTTCAATTCAGCTCACGGGCTGCTTCTTTTCTCGCTAGCAGGCTGTGTTTTACAGTCTGATCAGAGTGAACAGTTTCAAGGAATCTTCATGAAAACCTTTCCTTGGATGTTTTCGACACAAAGATGAACGTGACAAATATCGGCATTGTGTAGGCCTTTGTGTAGGCCTTTTGTTACTCAAAATGACTTTGAAGTGTGATCTACTAATGAGCTTCACAAACGCGTTAGCGTTTGCGTGGGAACACAAACGGTAACGCGTTGGGTTCTAAACGCAAACTAGTTTACTCTGCGTGGTCAACGCGTTTGACGGTTCGCTTATCTCTGAGCGGTACTGTAATAATTCTTTTTCAAACCCACTCCACTCCACCTTAACCTTTCCCCCTAAATCTGCCAAGTTCATAGCTCAAATAAAAACGTAAAGCCTACATGATACACAGTTTAACATTGGTTGATCAACAGATGCTGCAACTGATGCTGCAACAGCTGTTCAACAAATGTTGAACAGTGTACCATGCCATGTTGATTGTTGAAATAAGCGAATCAACATGTTGAACGTTGTTGAACGAAAATAGAGATAGGCTCTATTCCGTTCAACAAGTGGCAACTTGTTAACGACCTCAGTTGTTTTAAAATTTTGAATGTGTTCTCTTCTCATTCAACAAGTTGCAACATCGTTCAAAGTTTGTTGAGCAACAAATGTTGAACAATGTTGAACTGCGTATCAATACTTATTTCTAATTTTTTGTTGTTGGCCATAGTGTCAAACAATAATCTCACTCAAGGAATCAAGGGTGTTTAATAATCACCAGAGGAAACAAAGATCTTTTTGTTATATTTTCATTAGTTTAGTTACACACGACCCCACAAGCTGTACAGCATCCCATTCTCTTTACTCCCTGTTCCCTCCCCATCTTTGTTGACTCCCACCTCTTTGTGTATTATTTAAAGTGCCCCTATGACCAAATTTTTGATTTTCATTTTTTTACATTTTCGTGTACTATTAGACTTTCTTACTCATCTTGCCAAATTTCAATTCATTACGAACATCAGAAGTCATTTTATTTTAACATTTATTTCCGAGAATTTACGGCCGCCATTAATCAACCTTGTTCCAAGGCTTGGTTGTGAATGGGAGAAAATGACGTCAAAGACTCAAACATACCTCACAGGTTAAATTTTAATGACAATCAGCATAGAAAATTGCACGAAGAACAAGTCCAAAGTTTTTGTTGCTTTTCGCGTGATTTTTAATGTGGCTAAATGCAATTTAGGCAAAGTTAAACTTGAGTCTATGCGGTCAGCGGTTTGCTTCGTGACAGTACATGTCCTGCGCGGCGTCCTATAGGTTTTTTGCTAGTCTTATTTGTGTCGCGTTACATTTTGTATCGTATTGCATTCAAGCCGCTTGTTGCAGAACCATTGCCTTGCTGTTAACCCTTTCACTCCCAGAGTCAATAATGGAGACATGTAGTGTAGTACTAACTTTTTAGTTTGGACGAAATCCTATGGTGTGACCATTCAAATGAAACCTCTTTGGCAGTATTTTTGCATGGTACCATTTGTTTCACAATATTTTACAAAATAAAATTTGGGATTTTTCTTAAATTTTGTTGTTTGGCACTCTTGGGAGTGAAAGGGTTAAGCGAATCATCGCGGAGTCTTGCCCCGCCCCGCCCCGCCCACCCATTGTCAGCTGGTGGACTTTGGTAAGTATCAGGTTAGGTAAGTTTCCACTGATTTATCAGTGTGACGGTGCCCTGGTGGGGCTGCATGTAGGAGTGGTTCCCACTCTCAGGGTTGCCATGGATACCTCCCTGCTTGCCTTGAAATCGTATAAGGCCCCCCACCAGCTTTCTAGGCACCAGCTCCCAAGCTCATCTATTGATGATGAGTTTAAATACTTATTGTCATTATAATTTTAAACCCATGAGGTACCGGTATGTTTGAGTCTTTGACGTCACTTTCTCCCATTCGCAACCAAGCCTTGGAACAAGGTTGATTAATGGCGGCCGTAAATTCTTGAAAATAAATGTTAAAATTAAATGACTTCTGATGTTCGTAATGGATTGAAATTTGGCAAGGTGAGAAAGAAAGTCTAATAGTACACGAAAATGTAAAAAAAAAATGAAAATCAAAAATTTGATCATAGGGGCACTTTAATTTGTTTTGTACAAAAAAACACAATATTGGGCAGTTTATATCCTGTGTAGTAGGTGTCAAGAAGAGGGGAACTGGGGAGAGAGGGAAAGGACGCCTGCAATGAAGACCCCCTTTTGTTATTTGTGCAGATGTTGGCGGCCGCAAAATTCTGATTGGCTAATTCACGCTGGGCGGTAAACATAGTAAATTCCCATGTGAAGTCAGCCATCCGTAAAAGTGCACACCAGTTTCTGATTGGTGAGTGTATTGACAGTTGACATAATTTGATTACCAGGAAATCAGTTGACGTAATGCAAATAGCCCGGTTCTTATAGCAGGCATTCCTTCCCTTCTCCTCTCTCCTTTTTCACTCCCCCCCCCCCCCTCCCCCCTCGCCATTTACGCCTGCCATGCAGGCTACTGTAGTTTACCCCTTTTTTAACTCGTCAATATATCAAGCGTTGATTGAGTTTTAGCATTTCGGTAAACATTGAACCTGTGATATGCATTGGTCACCTGCATTACCCATTTTTAGAGGGTTAAGAGGGACGAGAGGGTGGGTGTAAAACGCAGGGGATGTGGGGTTGGTGGAGCAAAACGCCTAGGAGAGGGGAGGGTCGTTGAATATTGAGTCTATAATATGTAATGGTCATCTGCCTTATCCATGGTACAGCGTTGGATGGGAGGATGGGGAGTTGGAGGCAGGGAATGGGGGTGCGGAGGAGAAGGGAGGGTCCGAAAATGTGCAGAATCTTTTATTTAGAGCATTTTGTATTCACTTAGGTTGGCTTATAGAAGCTTTTAATATTTGTTCTGTTTCCTGCCATAAAAAGTTCTATTTCGCCTTGTTCAATAACATTTTCTCCCTGTTTCTAAGGTCAAAGGTTATTGCTATATTTGTAACAGGGATTCTCTTATTGGAAATAGAAGCACCCATCACTGAAGTAAAATGTTAATACAAAACAAATACATGTAAGGTGATATCGGTTTACTCAATTTGATCATCATTAAGATCTGAGCGCACAGTATTGATGGAACCATCAATAGGTTGATAGCATTATCCGGATGAGTTATTGGACAATAATTGCTAAAATTGCTTATGTGCTAAAATTAAGGGGTCTGACCTTGCTTCGTTCTGCCTATACTTGATGTGGGGGGCCACAGATTTTGAACATCTCTTGTCTCCGCCAGTTGATTGCATTCAATAATTTCTATGTGTGCTAATCGGCATAATTGTTCACTGTCAACATTTTGGAACTAAACACCCTAATAGGTACCAGACAAACATTGTAATACCCCTGTAGCTGGTATATAATCCCCCCCCCCTTCCCTCCCCCCACAAACACACACACACACACACACCTAACATTGGACTGTTGTTGAAATAATTTATGGCTTCCTTGCCTGTAGACAGCTACAGGGGTGCTTATACTGAAGTTGTAAAGAAGTTGCCAGTATTGGAAAGGGCATTTTGTCATTCAAATTGTTCTAAAACAGCTATGTAGTGGTGCTATAACTTCTGTCTTGTGAGGCTGTGGCCTATGAATATTGTAATGAAAAATTTGAAAGTGGCTTGCAAGCTCATGCAACCTGATGCAAACACAAGAGGGAATCTGAGACAATTCAAAAAAATGTTTTTAGTGCTATGGAAATTGCACTCAAACTTCAATTTTGATTCTTTTATAAAAGAAAGCTTGCAAAATGATATGTGATGTGATACTAGCGTTTTCATAGTCTCATCTAAAACGATGAGAGCTTTGTTCTATAAGTGGTCTTTTCCAAATAAACTTTTTTTTTAAATTTTTTAAATTTTTTTTTAAGATTGAACTAGTGAGCAGCACGTCTGCGAACTCTTAGAGTTGTAAAACGATTTATTATCTCCTACGCGTTTCGTGTGACTAACGCACACTTCGTCAGGGAGTTTTACAATACAACATAAGCAGCCTGTATATATACCTACATAAGAGACTAAAATAAATTTTACATTGCATAAAACCGCTCCTACTAGGGCGGATTTGCGTGTAGGTAACAGGCGAGGGTGTGCAAGGCGCAACATATTTCGTGCGTGATATAACTATTTGGGGCCCACAGTTTTAGCTAAAACTGTGGGCCCCCAAAAAAGTTTTAACTTATTTACATAAGTTAGCTAAATAAGTTAGCTAAAGTTACAGTAGACTTGTAACAAACAGTGCAATCCAAATCTGGAAGTATCCGGTTGATAACATGCTTGATACGTGCGTGACTGCAGTTAAATGTGGTTTTAAAGACAATAGTCTTGTTAATCCCAGACCTATTGCTAGGTTTACTTTTAAGCCATCCTTTCCTGTCACTGTAGCGTATGGCACGAAACAGTGGGAGCAAAAATCTGAAGGGATACCCTCTCACCCGTAGTCGTTTCCAAAATTTCTCCCTAGTCTCAGAGAAGGACTTAAAGGAAGAACTATTTCTAGCATACCTCATTAATTCCCCCTTAATAAAGGCTTTCTTATTGCTAGAAGGGTGAAACGACTCGAAAGGGATATACAGATATTTGTTTAAAGGCTTTTGAAAAGTAGAAAATTGCAGCACGCGTGATGAAATATCTCTATACAGAAATAAATCCAGAAAGGAAATGCTACTATTGCTAAAACAGTAAATAAGCTTAATACGATCTGTTTTGCTATTAAGAGCGTCTAGAAATTCTAGAAGGGCATCTTTGGGGCCATTCCAGATAGCAAAGACGTCATCTATGAATCGCTTATAGAGAATAAGATAACTAGAATATCTATCTACGATATCTTTCTCATGAAGATACATAAATGCGTTAGCTACCGTGACAGCGAATGGGGTTCCCATGGCGACACCATACTCTTGATGAAAGATATCCGAGCTAAACTCTGAGGATAAATAATTGTTCTCTAAGACAAGTCTGGCAAGCTGAACCAGTAATGGAGTTTCGGGTGCTCGTGCCTCTCGAAGAAGTAAATCGAGGGCTACCAATGCTTTCTTAGTATCCACATTGGGATACAGGGAAACGACATCCGCGGTGACTAGAAAGCAATTGGATTTAGGCAATACCATGTTCTCCAATAACTGAATCAACTCGCTAGAATCCCTAAGGACAGTAGGCATACGTATTTTAGGCTTGACAAGCTCATCAACAAAAATACTAATAGGCCTAGTTATATATGAGTGAGAGGCTGCTATAGGTCTTCCCACCATAGGTATCTTATGTATCTTAGGGATAACATAGAATTTAGCCGGAGTAACAAAATGATCGTGACTACGGAGGAATCTAGCTACATTAGGGACAATAAACTGACAGTATGTTGACATAAGCTGTTCACGACGCTTAATTACATTATCACGGTGAACATACCAGTCCTCGAAAGTGACCTTGGCATAGGAAAGTTCATCGTGTAAATGTCTGAGTGTCTCGTGTTTCACCCAGTCCGTAGACATAAGCGCTGGGCCTAAGTTCTTGTCAGTTGGTAAAACTCAATTTTTTAAGATTGAACTAGTGAGCAGCACGTCTGCGAACTCTTAGAGTTGTAAAACGATTTATTTTCTCCTACGCGTTTCGTGTGACTAACGCACACTTCGTCAGGGAGTTTTACAATACAACATAAGCAGCCTGTATATATACCTACATAAGAGACTAAAATAAATTTTACATTGCATAAAACCGCTCCTACTAGGGCGGATTTGTGTGTAGGAAACAGGCGAGGGTGTGCAAGGTGCAACATATTTCGTGCGTGATATAACTATTTGGGGCCCACAGTTTTAGCTAAAACTGTGGGCCCCAAAAAAAGTTTTAACTTATTTACATAAGTTAAATAATAAAATTCATACATAAGTTCATACATAAGTTAAATAATAAAAAATTCAATATTAAGCAGTCACCCTCTATTAAGTGGTCACTTAAATCCCCAGAATTAAATTGCTCCCCATATTTACTGTAAACTTGATCTCGTTTTAGCAGTCATCTCTATTAAGCGGTCAGTTGGCTATTTCCCGAGGGTGACCGCTCAATACAGGTTCGACTGTAATGTCGTTTTTATGTGGCAGCTAATGGACATTTCTATTTTTTTTCAGTAATGCCCATATTTTATTATGGACCCTTTAATTAGTGCATCTGTATGATTACAAAGCATTGTATTTTTTTAAAAAAGAGCTCCTTGAACAAATAATTAATAGTCATAATAATCTACATTATATCCAGAGGGGAAAAATTGATATCTGTCTACTTATAACCAGGCAAGAAAAGATGTGATCAGTTAACACAAGAAAATGTTTATTGCATTTTTTACTTAATAATCTTAAATATACACCTTACTTCGTAATCCATA
This sequence comes from Dendrophyllia cribrosa, assembly GCA_024195265.1. NCBI lineage: Eukaryota > Metazoa > Cnidaria > Anthozoa > Scleractinia > Dendrophylliidae > Dendrophyllia > Dendrophyllia cribrosa. The sequence continues at coordinate 22,462,710 of JAJLRJ010000002.1, read as the reverse complement.
ATTTCTCCTTGGTCAAAATTGATTAAAATACAGTGGAACCTCTCTTCATGGGACACCACCAGGACCAGGAGAAGTGTCCCTTTAATAGAGGTGATAATGACAAAGCTTATATGAGTGTGTTGCCTGTCAGGGCCAGGAGAAGTGCCCAGTTAATGCAGTTGTCCCAAAGTAGAGATTCCACTGTATTAGTATATTAAAATATATTATTTAAAAATTTGTGTTTATTCAATTGAGTGATCATTACCCATGCAATCAGGGCTATTGTATGATTGCTGTATAACTGTATTTGAACAATGATTATGAATTATTAATTACGGATAACATTCTTGACTCAACTATCAAAGCCATTCACATTCAAACCAGTTTGATTTGCAATTTGTTGTATTTAATTTGCACCAACATGCTTGCTTTGTAGCAGGTTGCTGTAAAAAATTCCCAGTGGTCCACTGTTTAGCTGTAATGTTCATCTTAGTATCTCAGGTATCTACATGAGGAAAAAAACATTCAAGAATAATTATTATAAGATATTAAGGCATAGTTTTTCTCATGAATCTATTCATAAAGTCTATTTACTACCTTTCCAGATAAAAAATGATACTAAAATAACAATGTTCCAATAATTTATAAAATCATCCATAATATACTTGCCACTAAAGCAAGTCTCTTTAGGGCCAAAATTTGTGACAGCAACATATGCCCTCTATGCTTAACTGATATACACTCCTTGGACCACATGTTCTTACGCTGCTCTTTTACTATTGCCTTCTCAAAAATGTTTCAAAGTTGGTGGTACACCAACACTAAACAGTCACTAACATCAAATAATATGATTCTATATGGAGTTTTTAGCAATACGGAACATAGGTTCTCGCTAAACTATGCGCTTCTAATCGCTAAATTTTCAATATACGGCAGCTGCCTACTCGACGTAACACTCTCTTTCGACAGCTTTCTCACACTCTTATATGAAAAACTAAACATCCAGAAGCAGATTGCTATGAAAAAAAAGACCATTACCACCTTCGAAAAAACTTTTCATCACCTTCTTTGACTTTTACAGTTACTTTATTTGTTGTAATGTAATGTCATGTAATGTATTTCAAGTTTGTTTAGCACTTTAATTTGCTAGTAAACTGATTAGTTTAAGTCCAGGGTGTAAGTGGTTTCGTTGATGTATTATAACTTGTAACATAGTGGTTAGTTTTGTAAACCTGTCTTTTTTTTTTAGTTTGTGACAATAATTAAAAAAAAATAATAAAATAAAAATAAAAAATAATATTAATGATATATATTATTTTGAGTCCATTGACCCTTGGGATGTCGTCAGTAACAAAGCATCAATCAATATTGGTTGGTCGTAAATAACCCTCCACAACCCCTGTTCCTACCATTGCAAGTTTGTATACTAGTTCAGCTATTCTTTTCTTGGGGGTATACACATGATACCGGAATGAGTTTCATTCTGGAATGAGTTTCATTCCAAAATGAAGTACATACTGTATTCACATGACAAAATCGACCGGCTTAGCCTAAGGTGTTCTCGCTTGCGTGGTTTTCGCGCCAGATCAGAAAACAAAGATGGCGCAAGTTTCATGCAACGATGCGCATGCGCCACTCGCCCCAGACTGCACGGTTTGCAGTTTTCATCTTGGAACGAAGTTCATTTTCAGTTTTAATGATACCCAGGGGGGGGGGGGGGATTCCCGACAATGTAGGATAGATGTGTGCCACCAAGGTTCTCAAATCCTGACCCTATTTTTAAGGGTAGAAAATCGAGATTTGATACCCTTTTTAAGGCCCAGTTTTAACAGAGCATATCTTTTTCGTTTTGCGCGTTGGGGTGGATACTGCAATTTAGTGACCCTATCTAAGGACCACAATACCAAAAAGGATACCCTATTTAAGGACTGAGCACCTAAAAAACCCTACCCTATTGGGTGGCACATACCTATATAGCATATATAAGGGAGAACCCACCCACCCCCCCCGGGAAATGATACCAGAATAAAATATCATACCTGAACGAGAATTTCATTTGGATTGAAAACCGGAGTAAACTCATTCCGGAATAACCTGTACGGTAACGAAATTTTGTCTCGGTATCATGTAAACAGATACAGAGAAATACATGGAGATGGAATGAACTTGTTCCAGAATGAAAGTCATTCCGGTATCATGTGAATAGCCCCTTATTGCTTATAATTAGCCCGGAGTTGGAAAATGGTACATGTATAATTAATTTGTTGACGAATTCATGAATGAATACTTAGGTTTCTCAGGCTGTTCTGAGCTATGATATGACAGTCCAATTTTAACTAAAGATGAATTATGCCTGCATGTGTACTTGTAGTGGGAGCCAATATACATACAATATATATACACTACTGGTAGTCTTCCTTTTCTCCTGTGGATAGTTGAGCGAGCAAAACACAAAAAGGTGTTTAAAAATCACTTGCAGTTATGAGACATGGGATCTTAAATCCTCTCGGATAGGTGTAGTATCAGTTTTCAATGTGTTCAACAAGTTGATTTTAAAGGGACCATTAATACCAAACCAGATGTTTATGGTGTTTGCATTAATAGGGATGTCCTCTGTATAATGTACTGTAGGTTGCCCTGTACAATGTCTTGCACATATTTTATACAGAATAGTTAGTTAAAAGAATAAGAGATTAAATTTCTGTTTTAACATATTTATTCTTTCCCCTTTTTTGTTTCAGTTACGTGCTAATGTAGACTGCCTGGGACAAACCCATTTGAAAGGTTCTTCATGAAGTGAATTTGGTAAGAATATTAGATGCAAATACTTTATTTCAGCAATTTGTTATGTTGTTTTGACTTGCAATTAGTTATAAGTCTATCTAATAAAATCAACTGACCCAGTGTAGCTCTTCAAAGACTATGTTTCCATCATAACTGTGTAGAAATGAAAAAAAAGGTAAATCATTCTTTTAACTATCAAACAACAGTGAAAAATTAATGTTACAAAAAATATCAGAAAAGTTTTTATTGGGTGTTAAAAACCTTTAATACTTAAAATTATTAAATTAATTTCAACTATAATTCTTTGACCAAATAATATAATGTAATGGCAAGTTGCATGTCATTTAAAAGAGCTATGTCATGTGGATTTTGACGTTTTAGGGTCAAAACTGCCCCAAATTAACACAAAGTACCTTTGTCATACACGAAATGCTCATAGAACACGAAGAGGAAGATGTCAAGTGACTCACCATGAGCGACTCGCTGTGAGTCTCTCGTAGCTCAGTGGTTAGAGCATCTGACCGGTGTGAGGAAGGTCATAGGTTCAATTCCTGTTGAGGACTCAGATTTTTTCTTTGTCCCACGCTCGTGACATGATGAACATTTCATCTTTCTCATTTCTTTACCAAGCTTAACATTTACTATCTTTCTGTATTTATCACCTCACATGACGCTTTTGACATTGCTGATCCTAGCAGTACGCAGGATGCATGTCATACATGGACCTATTATATTATGGCCTAGTTTGTCACGTCAAGTCTATCCTAGCTCAGTGGTTAGAGCATTGGACCTATGTGCAAATGGTTATACATGTAGGTTCAATTCCTGTCAGGGACTCAGATTTTTTCCTTTGTCCCATGCTCGTGACATGATAAACATTTCATCTTTCTCATTTCTTTACCAAGCTTAACATTACTATCTTTCTGTATTTATCACCTCACATGACCCTTTCAACATTGCTGATCCTAGCAGTATGCAGGACGCATGTCATATATGAACCTAGTTTGTGGCCTTGCGAAGTTCGCCACAAGTCTCTCATACACTGTAGCTCAGTGGTTAGAGCATTTGACTGGTGCTTAAGCTAAAGGTCATAGGTTCCATTCTTGGATTCTTGTGTATGATTCTATGTGTATGTGAGGACAAACTCAAACTTTAAAGTTTTCAAAAACAACTTAAAAGACATTGACCTTTTTTAACTTTATCTAAAGATCATAGTGACACCATTTCTTTTTGTTTATTGCATAAATGTATAAATGTAAATATATTAGCTTGTATTGCTACTATAGATTATTAATGATAAATTTTATTGTATTTTATTCATTTCTAAGTGGAATACCTGTAAACTAGTTGGTTTGTTATTGTCGTAGCTTTTCAAAGGATCTGTGATAACATACTTTTTATAGCTAAGCGAATGACACAACAAACAGTATTGTATTGCATTGTAGCTCAGTGGTTAGAGCATCCGACCAGTATGCGGAAGGGCATAAGTTCGATCCTGTCGGGGATTCCTATTTTTTTCTATGTCCCACGCTCGTGACACAAAGAACATTAAATCTTTCTCATTTTCATTACACAGCATAACATTTACTATCTTTCTGTATTTGTCACCTCACATGACGCTTTTGGCATTGCTGATCCTAGCCGTATGCAGGACGCATGTCATACATGACCCTAGTATATGGCCTAGTTCGCCAGACAAGTCTCTCATAGCTCAGTGGTCAGAGCATTTGACTGGTGCTTAAGCAGAAGGTCATAGGTTCCATTCTTGTCGGGGACTCAGATTTTTTTCTTTGTCGCACGCTCATGACATGATAACGATACATCTTTCTCAAAAAATGAACTGTTTGTCTTTCTATCCACCACAACTATCATGTTAAAGTGTTGTTTTCTCTTCAATATTTTGATGTGATTGAAAACCTATTTTTAAATAGGTTTTTAATATCTATTATATCATACTGTTCAGCAGTAATATCACAGGCTTATGATTTTTTATCCCATGTATGCTACAATATAAGCCAATTCTGAAAACATTTGTTAGGTATTCATGAGTTGCACTTCATTTAGTTTTATTCTGACTGATACTGCTAGGAACATGCATTGGGTGATTATCTTCAGAAAGAAATGTTCCTTCTAACTGGGGAGCATTTGTGTGATTTACCTTCTCGTTTGGGACTGACTCTGCCTAGCTGTTGTCTGCTTTAAATAGCAGAGTATTCTGCGTAGAGCTTCGCTTAAAGTGCTATATCCTTTATAAAGTTCATTTTGCTGCAAGTCAATAAGAATAGGGAAAAAATTTTTCCTTGTGAATTAACACATTTTTTTAACCCTTCTGTCATAAAATCGTATTTCTCTATCTTATTGTATTAAATATATTTCCAAGCAGGCTAGTGATAAGAACAAAGATCATCAAAATTATTGCGGTATTTTAACCTCTTATTAACAATGTGTACCCATGGCATTTTTAGATCAATACATAGTGGTAACGTTTATAGCCAAGCTGAAGTTGATAATACTTTTTTCATGGGAGTTGTTACACCTAAATTTTGACCATTGGAAATGGTTCAGAAGTCTTCAATTCAGCAATTCTTCTAGTTACGAAAGTTGGATTTAAAAAATTATAGTAAATTATCTTGGTGCAAACAGTTTGGCTTCATCTTTAGTATTTTACAGTAACTCACTTGACCATTTCGACTCCCTACATTATTTTATTCAACATGACTTCCAGCACTTGCTCTACTTATAACATGTGTACTATGCTAGTCTGTTATGTTGTTTGAGTGGATAGAGCTTGTTGGGGTAGATGTTGGACAGGACAGGCCTGAAATGTATTTACTTGAGAGATTTTCATTGTCCTAAAAGCACTCACACATAATCCTTCCGATTGCTGAATAGTTTGGACTACAGCTTCGCAATCTTCACTTATTCTTCTGTAGTTCTGGAATTAAAAAAAAAAACATGCAGTCAAAACTAAAAAGATACATAGTTACAACATGCAACTGCCTTATTTAACATTTTTCATACTTATTGGCAAATTATACACATCTATGAACTGACATTCCATAGAAACTTCTCATTACTTGAACTTACTGAGGGTTCTTGGTCATGATATTGCCTGCATAAATAAAATAATAAGTCATATTACTGCCTAAAATTACCAACTATTACCACCCCAGTTTAATAAGCTAAAATATATTCTAGTAAGCATCGAAACCTGGGTATAACCAAGAAATTGAGCATATATGAGCTTGTAAAAAGTTCAATGTGGACCTTTTGTAGCTTGGAAGACAGTCGATGGTTGCTGTTAACCCTGAGTAACCCATGCATGAACAAACCTCAGTAGAATAATGTCAAACCATAGATTCGGGTATATTGCTAGTCTGAACTGTGTCTCTGTGTATATTTAACTTGTCTAAACAAAATCAACAGTCGTAAATGATTTTTTTTTATCCATTTTAGTGAGAGAAAAAGAAAAGCGAAATGCCAAACTGAATGGTAAACCTTGACAATATTTAATTAATTCAATAATGTGCAGGTTTTGAAATACCTGGTAGGATTGGAAGTTAAAGTACCTTGAGGGCATAGCTCTCTGTGTGCCTTGATTAAGCAGTAAGTAAGTCCAAAGGTGGCTAAACACTTCTTTCAGCAGTTGCAATGTCAAAGTTTCCCTTCCATGGAAAGATTCTTCCTGCAATGCATGGAAACAGTAAAAAATATATTTTTCTTTTCAGCTATCTTTCATGCTCAAGGGTAACAACTCTTTCCCAAATCTACTTACCTGCAGTTTTTCTTTAAGTCGTTTAAAAATGATTGAAACAGTTTCAAATTCTTGTTGTCTTGGGTTTACCTGTAGAATCATCACACAAAGACAACAATTATAAGTTGATACGGTCCAGCTAATCTAATGGAAATATTCAATTATTTACAAACCAAAAATGTTTGTTTAAAATTGATGCAATGCACAGTGTGCAGTGTATTACAGTAACTTTTGCTTTTATGTTGGTTAGCAAAATCTACATAATGTACATTCTGCAATGCATGAATGAATGAATACACTTTATTATTCACGGAGTTTGCATTTGTCTAGAGAGAAACATTATTGAAATAATACTTAAAGTTGGAATCTACATTACTGACTTACCCAGTCTAATCTGCTCAATCTTTCATATTGTGTGGAACTGTGTGTAAAAGACAAAAAAATCACATTTTATTTTTTTGCGCGAATTTGGCAACTGCACGTCTTGTTTTCATGTGAGATAAATGAAGTTCAAAACTGATAACTACCTTGAAGCCTGCAAGAAAGTAATGGAGAACTTTCTTATCAACAAAACATGTAGTCTGTACAGAGATTGGTGTGTTTCGATGAAACGATTCTGATGAATCAAAATAAAGTAAAAATAATTAAATAAGAGAAATCGATCTTGGTCATATATTTTATTTAGGTTTAGATGGAGCGCCATTACAACGGATTTCATTCATGTTGCATGGTTTCGTCATGAACGAAAAACACGCACTGAGAATAGAAAATAGCATGAAGGGTCATAATATGCGGTTAGTTTTCCTTATCACTTATCGCTCCAGATAAAATTAAACTTCTGTACAAAGTGTACGTAAAAAAAGTAGCAATTGTGTAAATCCATGTCATTGTTTCCAAATGGTCACACCAAGTCATATTTTTCCTCTGTATTGTTTTTTTTTTTCGCGCTTTCGAGCAGCAAGTTATTTCTGACCCCATTATGTTGTTACAAACTGATCTTAGGTGGAGTACCTATTAAAATAAATCTAGATTACCAAATATTCAAAATTAAGCGATTTCTGCTAAACCATAAAAAGATTTAGGGGTAGTCTTTATCTAAGAAGTGTTTTCGGACGAAGATGTTTTGTCACGTTGTCGGTCGTCTGCATGAAAGGTATCGTCACCGGGTTCAACACAGGCGCGAAGATGTAATAGCAAACTAAAAACAAGACGGGACCGAGAATGCTTCCCTAAGGAACACAGAGCTGGATTGGCAACAGTGGATAACTGAAAACGACGGCTCACAGACGATGCAAACTATCCGGCCAGCTTATCGCAAGGAAAAATACATCAAGCCTAAGACCACAAATGTCTCTCAGTTTATTTAAATACTCACCCGCAAGTCGTCTTGTGGATTGGTTGGCTGGCCTGTCTCCTCTACGAGGTTCATTTTTACTAGATTTTCTTTAGATGTAAACAACAATGAAACCGGCAACAAAGAAAAGCGAAAGTCAAAAAGTGAAAAGAAAGTGAAAATCTAAAGTGTTGACTTCACTGGCACGTGTGTGATGTAGAAGACCTAAGTTTTAGATTTTTACCTGCCTTTTCAAAGTTTACGTCTTGAAAGTCACTTTAAGTTTTTTCTTTTCCTTTAGCAGTTTATTTTTCTCCACTGACAAGTCTCGATTCACACTGATCCATACACAAGAAGGCAATTATGATCGAGGCTGTTTCCCGTGATTGATGAAGTGGAGCAGAAAAGGTTATAAGTTGATAGTATGAGCCCCCCTCGATAGGGGACTCAGCCAGAGGGATATAACAGGGATGTTCCCTTATCCCCTTTTCAATTCCTAGTGGTGGGATCTTCGCCGCACCATGTATGGAAAAACATCTCACAACATCTTCGAGCCGTCTCTCTGTTATCCGGCAACACAGCATTCCATTTTGAGGCAGCGACGTAGACGAAAACATTTTTCGAAGGAGTCTCTTGACGACAAAATCCATAAACCATTTCAGCGTACATTTCCTACATGTACGTGAAAGAAACCGAAATCCTTTCAAGATGTAGTCAAACAGTTCCTTTCAGTCTTTGTTCTTTCCCTTTTAACTCGCTATTGGAATCGTGCTAATCGTGATGCGAATTGAAGTTAGAATCCTTAAACTAATTCCCCACCTTTCATCGTGATGCGAATTGAAATTAAAATCCATGAACTATTTTGTCACTTTCCATCTGCTGTTTATGTGAAGAAAAATAAAGTTTCCTTCAAGAACTGGTTGAGCGTCGAGCAATCCCTTTCCTTCCCTCGGTTTCGTTATGTTCGCGTGATTCCACAAGTTAACCGTGGTGAGAATTGACGTTAAAATTCATAAACCACTTCCTCACGTTTTATCTTTGCTGTTAATGTGATAAAAAAAAAATCGAGTTTCCTTCAAGAATTAGTCGAGCGTCGAGCAGTTTTTTCGCGATTTCGTCCTCGTTGCCGTTCCCGCATGTCCACGTGATGATGTTATGTTCGCGTTATTCTACAACTTAACCGTGGTGCGAATTCACGTTAAAATTCATAAACCAGTTCCTCACGTTTCATCTTTGCTGTTTATGTGACCAAACAAACGAGTTTCCTTCAAGAATAAGTCGAGCGTCGAGTAGTGTTTTCGCGATTTCGTCCTCGTTGCCGTTCCCGCATGTCCACGTGATCATGTTATGTTCGCGTTATTCTACAACTTAACCGTGGTGCGAATTCACGTTAAAATTCATAAAACAGTTCCTCACGTTTCATCTTTGCTGTTTATGTGACCAAAAAAACGAGTTTCCTTCAGGAATAAGTCGAGCGTCGAGCAGTTTTTTCGCGATATCGTCAATGGTCCGTCCGTCCGTCACTTAACAGTGTTCCGTGAACATGATTCTACTAGTTAACTGTGATGCGAATTTACGAGTTTCGAGAATCGAGTTTTCATTTAAGAATAAGGCGAGTGTCGAGCAGTTCTTTGCCGATACTGTTCTCCATACCGTCCTCGTTGCCGCTCTTCCGCTCTTCTTCGATCTTCTGTCTATTCGTCGCTTTGTTCGCAGAATTTAGGAGTTGTCCAGCACTTTTCTAAATCATGTCTGTGAATGGCGAACGAGGTTCGATCACGTGATTTAACCGACCCTATGTAACTATTAACTCTCACGTGATGTAATTTAAGGTATTAACTAATTTCTTGACTTCAGTGTCACACCTGGGCCCGCCTGGCATCAATCCAGAAATTAGCCCGCCTGTCCCTCGTGCGCAAGAAGTAGTGAAACAGTTCCTTTCAGTCTTCGTGATTCTATAACTTAACCGTTGTGCGAATTGACCAGTTAAAATTCATAAACCATTTCCTCACTTTTCATCTTTGCTCTTTATGTGACAAAGCAAATCGAGTTTCCTTCAAGAATTAGGAACGTTTCGAGTAGTTCTTTCCCGATACCGTTCTCGATTCCGTCCTCGTTTCCTCTCTCGGTCTTCTTCCATTTGTCGTTTTGTTCGTAGAATCGCGTGTCTTGATCACGTGATAGTTATCATGATTGTCATGTCAGTCTAGTTCTTTTGTAATCTTTCTTTGACCTTCAATATATGCAATAGGCCACTCCGAAAAATACCATAATAATCATTCATGTGCAGGCTCAGTCTCGCTGGGGTGTAATTATTCAAGTCTGCTTTGTTCGAATGGCACAATAGAATTCAGAGTACATACAATACAATAACTTTTATTTCAACACGTTGGTGATTAAAACGTTGCCGCTTATGGGGTCGTGCATGGTATTTTTCGTAGTTTCTGGAGTGGGCAATATCACCTGGCTTGCATCAATCCAGTAATTAGCCTGCGTGCCCCTCGCGCGCGCGTCCTCGAAATTTCGCCGCATAGATAAACCGGCGCCTGTTTCACAGGCTATACAGAAATAAAACACAGATTTCGAGTTTGCTTGTTTCAATGGTGCTGATTTTAATGTCAATTCAATAATACTGGCCCGGCCTTGTTGCTCTGTTTTCGTTCGTTGTACAACACGTCGCTACCGTTATGAAAAATCACAAAAGCCGGGAACCTACAGTTCAGAAATATGTAACTCTGAAAATAACATCAATACCTGACTCTTGACATGCAAAATCTCAATGAAAATGAAAATTATTTAAAACATTTACAATAAATTGTAATTAATTTAAAAGAATTTGTGTGCGATGACCTACATTGACCCGTTTTCCGCTGTTTTGTCTCAGAGTATTTGTTTAATTAAGCAAATCACAGAACAGCTATTTTTTATTTGATGACGCCGCCAAGCTATCGCTAGCCTGCGAGCAAGCACTCGGGCTCGGGGCTTGGGGGAAAGAGCGCCCCTTCCCTCCTCCGTCTTTCCCATTCCCCGAGAGCTTGTTCGCAGGTCTAACTATTACCACGCGGCTCTTTACAACCTCTAATTTCATTGGACCTGGGTATCACGCCGCTCTCGTCGCGTGATGTCAGGGTTGGATAAGCAATTGTTAATAAGAAACGGATTACATGCAAACTGTAGCACTCTCTTTTGAACGGCAAACTATGTTTCGATTCCATCTTTGAAGGAGGTGAAGAATTGTGTCGAAATACACAACTTCTCTAATGCGGACGAGAAGTGTCCCTATTATAGAGGTGGATATCGACATACTTCCATACGGCTCAAACTTGTCATTCAGACATTGTGGTATTATAAATTAAGGAGCTAATTAATGGTCTCGTGGAAATTGATCAAAGGAAGTATATGTCACCAGAAACAAATGTTAGCTGTCACTTTCACAAATTCTCCTATAAAGTACCAGCGTCATTGACAAACTACCACAAGTACTCTTTCTTCCCAAGAACCACAAGAGATTGGAACAGTCTACCACTCAACACCATAGAGTCCAGTGGCGTAGACAGCCTGTAGGCCCGTAGGCCCGGGCCTACAAATTTTTCAGCCCACTTGTGTTACATTTTTAACAATTGGAAATGAAAACTTCAAATCCATTCTCTTTTATCAAATATTAGGATTTCGGTGCTGTCAAGATACACATAAAATCACCAGAAAGTGAAGGATAAAGCATTTTCAAGGGCCAATATCGAAAACTTTTTCGGGGGGTATGCCCCCGGACCCCCCTAGAAGCGGTCCTTGCGGGCCGGATGGCCAGGCCTTCAACTCTTCTAAAAGCTGGCTACGCCCCTGGAGTCTGAAGAGTCATGCTCCCTTCAACCTTGGTCCAGTGCTTATGGCATAAACTGTTTTTTATTTATATTGACTATTAATTTAATCATAATTATTAATTTTTTAATGTGACCCTGACCAACTCGAAAGAATCATCTCGTGAGATGGAGTCGAGTATTGGAAGATAAATAGAACTGTCATCGTAGTATAGTGTCCGTATTACAGAGGTCCCGTATTATTGAGGTTATTTCGATAGAAAATATATGGAGATTTTTCCGGGACCAAATGAACTGCCGCCAAGAGAGTGTCTTTAGTTTGGGAGGTGTCCGTAAGAAGAGGTTCGACTTTAAAGCAGGAACAATAATGAGATCTGTTAACCCATTCACACCTGAGGATTTTTACGTTTTTGAGTGATTTTCTGCATACACACGCCCCATAGGATTTCGTGACTTCATATTTGGAGTTACCATTGAAAGTGCTGCTGTTCTAAAACACTGAAGGCCATTGTGACGAACGTCATTTTGCTTGGTTGATTTGCAATAAAGGGTCCAATATGAATTATCTACGATTTTTGGTAAGTTCACAGCCATTTTTCATCTTTAGTAGCTGCCTGGTGAGCATCATTAAGCTTGGAGGTAGTTCTGAGTCCACTTCTCAATGAAGCGAGTTAGGTGTTGTACTTCGTTTACGAATTTGGCTCGTTGCTCGTTGAACTGGAAAAATGGCCGCCTGGAAACGAAGTGGCTTTGGGACTCGACTCTGGATGAATTTCTCGACCTACCGCGGCATATTTTGGAAGTTGCGACCACAGGAGAATACAACAAGCGCGAAATTTCGGCGGTGGGTCGGAGTGGCTGTGGACTTAGTATAAATATGAAATGTGTGGGGAAAGAATGGAACGCTGTCAAAATTTTTGGCTTTTTCCCAGCATGCAGTGCGGTGGTGATGTTGAAAATCGAGGCAAGGTGAGTATGCACTAGTATAAGAAGCTGTAGCTAGGCCCGAGCAACGAATAAGAGCAAAAAAATTCACTGCTAAGCTAGGACTAGGACTGAATTTTGCTGTAAATGTTGACTTTTGGGTTTGCCACGATGATTTGAATAAAAAAAACTAAAGGCAAAAACGTGATTTTTGTTGTTTTTCTATGACGTTAAAAACGTTAATTTTTGTTATTGTCCAAATTCAAACGCTGATATTCTGCAAAAATCGCTGACTTTTTTGTGTTTATTAGGCATCTCAATTTGAAAGACTTTCTAGTCAATGCTCACAACTGCTAGTTAAGGCAATGTTCGCACGATTGAGAAAGTTACAATTTTTTAAAGCAGTGGAGTCTTGTACGGGCGGTTACGGGCGGTTCAGGTGTCAATGGGTTAAAGAATTCCACTTTGGCTTTTAACAGCCACAGTTAGTATAAAGTGTGCAAAGTTGTTAACTCCAACTTCCGTGACCAAACTTTCGTAACCACTAGCCTCATGCAACGATTGGATAACTCACAAACGGCTGTTACGTCACGATCAAAGTACAGAGCAAAGCTAATACTACGTAGAAGCCACCGGAGATAAAAAAACTGACGGCTGCAAAAATCATGAGGCCAAGTTTAATTTCGAACAGCATTAGTACGTTTTCTTTATTATATAGATGCAAACGGTGGTTTGAGTAAAAAAAATATTATATTCTTGATTATTATGTAATTAGCCCTTGGTAAACCGTAAACAGTGCGCAGCAGCACCCTTGGCTCGTACGCCTATGTCAGACGAAGAGCGGTGGGAAGAAAACAACACGTGGAAGCTGGGGAACGGGCGGTCTGTCGCGGCCACTCCTCTGCGTCAGCGCTCGCAACATTTTTTTGCTTTGCGCCTCGCCTTTCTTTCGCTCCTCACCATCTGGACACTTGGGGAAGGCAATAAAATTCACATTAGGCCATTTAAATTTGATTTTGTTTGTCAAAGCGACCGAAATTCTTTCTTTAGTTGAAACCGGCAAAATGGAAAAAGAAGAGACTTATCTTACCCAAAATTTCAACTAAAAACTAAACACACGCTGTAACCGGTGACCAAGGGAAGCATGTGGTAGAATTGATGCTGAAGTGCTTCTTCGGTGTTTCCGTTTTTGCGCCTTTGTTCGTGTGAGATACCATCTGCTGTACCATGTGGAAACAATGCGTCGGTGAATCAAAAACGCAGTTCCTCGCACGTCCATGTTATAAGCCATATTTCAGATATTGTAAGTCGGTCGTGACTAGAATGAATACTCCAAAATCGGGTTTCCGATGAAGAATTGGAACTGAAGAAAATGTTTTAAAGTAGAACAAGAATAGTTTAAAATAACAGGTTCCAGTTCTTCATCGGAAACCTGATTTTGATTCCAGTCATGACGACAAGTCATCACGTGTGTGGCCTCGCTTTCAGACAAACAACATTTTTTATCAGATGATATACTTCCCGTATTTGTTCGTTCTGAACAGGTTTTAGTTCGCGGCGCGTTTTCTTCAGTTTCTGTAGGACAGAAATGTTTTCTTAATGTTTAGTTATAATATGGATAAATTGAAATGGCGAGCATTGACGAATTTATTGATGGATTTACTATGATTTTCCGGCGAGAACATGTCAGCAGAGTGGCGCGACACCCAACGCAACAAAAGGTTTGGATATACAGATTTTAATTTTAATATATACGTTCTCTTGAAAGGCTGCGATATCTTTCTTGAAAGATTTTTATTTGGTGTTGGCTTGTATTAGTCTAATGTTAAATGATACGAATATTGTAGACATCATAAAAAGAAAATAAATTATAAGGTTGAAATGCCTTGCAGCGGTAAACGTTTTTCTGATTATGCGAAGGGTTGTCGAAAGTAATGCAAATTTCGAAAGAAATGCAAATCTGTTTTGCTTTCGTAGTCTTCGCATGTCAAAATGAGGAAAGATTTTGGTTTCGGTACTCTTCAGCGAATAAATAATGTATATATTAAATGCAATTATTAATTTGTAGTTACCAATATTGGCAAAACTCCTTAACTTTGACACGCTAACTTTTTTGGGGGGTGCAAAGGTTTGAACCGTGCGTCAAAACAATCGCTGATATTTCATCTTCCCAGGTGAGATCACATTGAACTGTCGTTTTTATTCAAAACATTTTTCAGGTTATTTTTTTGTAGTTTTTCTTTAGTAAATGTAACAATAGAGCATGTATGTAGCACAGAACGAACCATCCAAAACCCCTGTTTTAAAGGCTATTATTAGTCCAAGTCCCTGCTATGATGATTAAATGAGAGGAAATGCTGACTGAATAAAAGGGCGTTAAATCACACTGCAGCAACTGCAAGGGTAAAAAAAAAATCTGATATTGAAATTAAAACTGTCTTCCTCAGCTGTTCAAACTGTATGAATAGCATCGGTCCGGTCTTTTTTAACGTATGACGAGAACCCGGTAACCCAAAACAAACGCCGCTTAGTTTTGCCAGGGACACCTCAAATTTCACACGATTCCTAACTTTTGAGCTTTGGGCCGCATGGAATGTTTCTTGGGCGACAGCGGTGATACACTTGGGCTATAACTCTTGCAGTTTCATAAAACTAAACAAAATGGCAGTGGAGGTGGAGCTGGAGGTGTAAAGTCCCTAATGTCTGGTTTCATTTTCACCAAGTTCACATAGGTAACAACTATCACTGATTATCTTCTGTGTTACTGATGTTTTGACTTAAGTAATAGACTGGTCAGTTGTGCGAATTGATAAAGGTCCTTGACTGATTGTTCCCCACGCGGTTTGCCCACCTGGCCGCTGATAACAGGCGCGACGTTTACAATGAAAAGTCTTCAACGTTCTATTTTCTTTTACAAAGTGACTTTTTTATGAATTCGCGCACTAGTACTTTATGTTAAGCTTGCAATCGAAGTATTACATGTGTGTAAAATCGAGTTTCGTTCTGATTGAAAACCTTAGCCTGCGCGCAGACGTCTCGTATTTCCTCTGCGTACAAGCCATGAGGACCTTTGATAGCCTCGAAGAGTTCATGACATTGTTTACCGTAGATATGCTGTGTTTATTTAAAGGCTCACGTACTTGTTTTGGTTATTATTCCTTTCTTTTGTTTCCAAAACGTTCGAGATAACAGCAGACTCGCAATAACTTCAAATATCAATCGCTTGCCGGGTTTTAGCTACTCCCAGGCCGCACAATCTTAACGCCTGGAACAGGCTATAACATGCGCATGTCATCTTCAGTTACAAGTTACAACGTTACTGTAAGTTGCAACGTTACAACTTGAATTTCTTAGCTTTTCAAAAAAGCAAGCGTACTCAAAAACTCTATTGATTGTGTCGATGAACATGTATAAAATTGACCGAATTCCGATAACATCAACATTCCGATAACATCAACCTTCCGAAAGTAAAGTTAAACGTAAGTGGTCTGGGCTCCAGCGGGACGCCATGTCTTTAAGTCTTGTCTTCTTTATGGAGCAAACGTTTCCTCAATACATTAGCACGTTCGGTAGGTACTAAGGCCGTGCGTTTCTCAAAACTCCCGACTGAAGACGTTTCGGGTCAGATTAAGAGCAGGCAATCTATTTACCAACAGAGATTCAATTTTCGTTCATTTCGAAAGTTAATCAATAAAATCTGAAGTCGACGAGAAACTTTCCAGTGATTTTCGGGCCCGAAAAGTCTTCGGGAGCTTTGAGAAACGCACGTCAGGACACACGACGCATCATCGCAAGCATGTGTGCATCTTTAAACAGAATATACTACATGATGTTTCGTGCAACAAAGCGGCGGCGAAGTTGTACCGACGTAACCGGCCCTTTTGTCTTGTCATCGCAACCTTTCTCCTTACTTTGCTTCATAGTATCGGTTCGTATGATATGTTTGTACTTTCGTAAAGTAGCAGTCTTGTCTGCTCGAACTTCCTTCGTACATTAGCAACTGTACATGCGATATTTAATAGTCTTCTGTTTTTGGCACAAGTCTTGTGTGCTTCACTTTTCTCAGCACGTTCTTGCATACTTACAGTAGGGGATTACATGTATTTACATTGTCTCCAGAGCCTTTTAAAATCGTTCTATTTACAAACATAATAGGCTTAACAAAACGGAACGTAATACACTTCTGTACATTATACAGTAGTTCAGTACCCAAGAATCAAATGTTACTAGAATTACATCTCACCTATGCATCGTTATCATTTCCTGTTGTACATACTTAACATTTGAAAATCTGTGCTTTGAATGGCAATTTCGCCGACTTTGTCGCCAGCGAGGCTAAATTCGTGCGCAACGTGAAACTGTTCTCTTTAAATTAGAAAAGTAGCAATGTTTTAGACACTGTCAAGAGCGTACTTGAAACTCTTCAAAAGAAAACGCGCAAATCCAGCCAGAAAGAAATGTGTCTCAAAGATACCGCTCGGTGTCCGCTTAAACGAAAGTAACACTGAACAACAAAATTGTGACGTCGGGACCGAATCGTTCAAGTGTCCGTAAGTCCGTAATGACCGTAATAGCGGTAAACGTCTATAACTTTTGCCGAGGATTCACTGTTTGTCCGTAGTAGCGGGCCGTTGTGTCCGAAAGGCGAGAGTTAACTGTACCTTGGTACCACACTTGTCTTCTTTTTGTTTTTCCCTACGTTAGTATGTTCGTAAAAAATAAGTATTTTTTACTTCACCTTTTAGTACGTTCATACGTACAGTAGATGTCTTGTCTTCTACTTTCTCCTTGCGTTGATACGTTTGTACGGTATAGGTCTTGTTTTCTCGCGTTATTGTACGTTACTACGTTTGTACGATCAGTCTTGTCTTCTAGATGTATCACTGTACGTTAGTACGTTACGTTCGTACATCAGTGTATGTTTTTTGTCTTTTAGACGCTTCTCCATACATAGTTCGTTTGATACAAGTTTGCCTGCTTGACTTGACAGGAATTAATTCTTGTCTTCTTGACGTTAGGACGTTCGTACTAAATTTGTGATTTCCCGCATGAGTACTTTTTGCCAGACGTCAGGACGTATTGAAAGAAAACAGTTTTAAGATGGGACTTATTGTTCTTTTTTGGTAAGTGGGATGTACTGTTTTTTTTTTGGTTTGTTTTTAATTAGGCAAGTTCCAGTGACTCACTGATAACAAAATCACGGCTCCATAAATGCTGAAACGATGTAGTTCAAAATTGAGTGAGTGTGTAATCTTAAAGTGACATGATGTGATAGAGCAGTTTTCAATTGAGTGTCGTAAAACCAAAACCAAAGTAATTACTCTGACCAATCACAGCAGTCGTAAACAATCCAATGAACCAATCAGAGCTCGAAGCAATTACATGTCGCCGGCGCCAAGCGCGGGAAAACGCGTGCGAGCAAGTCACGATTGGTTTTGGTTTTACTTCTGATTGGTCGAGAAAGTGGCGCGAGATTTTTTAGCCAATCACAAAGCGTAGCAATGCAAAACCAACGCAATTGTGTAATTACTTTCGACAGTCAATTGAAAACTGCTCTAATATTATTTTTATTAAACAAGTGTGATATTTTAAAGTTGTTTGTTTGTTGTTCACTAAAAGTTGATTTTAATAAACAGTTCAATGAAGGGGTGGGGTCTAGTACTCTTTTGATCAATGATAATGTTTCTGGGGTGGGGCATTCAACAACAAAAAATCACTTAGCATCAACCCCCCACCTGTGCCGAGACTCCTCGCCCCCCCCCCCCCCCCCCCCCCCTCCCCCCCAGCTTAACATTAGGAGGTGTGTGTTTACATCAAAGAACCCCTTAAAGGTAACAGAATTTTTTTTTAACCAAGATCCTTTCTGGCCTTGTAGTTCAGTAGTAGAGCACTTGCACCAGACAGATTTGCAAAAGTCATGGCTTTGAATTCCGTCAAGGCCTGGAAATTTTATTCAGTTTCTAACTAAAACTCAATCCTTCTGTGAGTTGCTGTATAACTGCGATGATTGTATTTGTTTTAAGTCCAAATACTGATCATCACCAAATTTCTCCTTGTAATATCAATGCTTAATCAATCAGAGGAGTCATGAGAATTAAGGATATGATCATTCAAGATGAAATCTCTTGATATTTTAACAACTTCTCCCCACTACTGCTATACTGGATAAAATGTATGAGGAAAAAGAACCTGGGGAATTTGTATTTTGATATTGCGGACTAAAGGGTTAAGAACCTGGAATTGTGGGCATGGTTTAAAATTATTTTTACCCGTAGAAGTTACCAAAAGGAAATATTAACAAGTATTTTCACAATTAAAATTAGCAGTTATTAGTCAATTGCAATGAATAATTTGTACTTCTGTCATTACTTTTACTGCTGCTATTAAATCTGCCTGGTCCCTTGATGGCTATGACAGAAGGCATTTTAAAACTGAGCACTGTAAAATATACCAAACATGCATTTTAAACCCTAAATTGTATAGAAAACACCCCCTATTTTTTTTTCCCTCAACTGAACAGTCTTTCTGAAAAATATTGGCACAAAAGGGCGGGAAACTTGTAATAGTTTTACTGCATAATAGAAAATGATTAACCAGTGAGTAAATAATGGGTAATCAATGAGTAATGACATCAATAATAATAATAATTTTCAATGACTAATAAATGGCATCAATGATTAATCAATAGGCCACAAAATTTTTGCCTTACATTAGTCGTCGATTACTCATTGATTATCGGCAATAATCAATGACTAATCAGTTGATTACTCATTGATTACTCATCGATTATTCATTGATGTCATTGATCATCAATTTTTTGTGTCTGGTAATTATGAAAAGTCGCCCAAAATTTTCCAAAGATTGCCGAAAATTTCTGCGGAAGATCTGAAGATGTTTTGATTATAGACCAACAATTTTAGCTTGTTTGACTTTTAATCAGGGAAAACATGGCAGCTAGCCTGAAAATATTGATAACTTTGCTCTTCACAGTGATATCTTCATGTGTTAAGATATGATTTTTCCCAGTGGGAGAAATCCTTTTATTTAACTGAAGTTTATATAATAAATGGTGTTTGCAGACTATGTAGACTCCAGCAAGCAATTTATTTGTATGTTTTCTTTCTGACAATGGTACATGATCCATTATGTAACTTGGTAAAAAAGGTTTATTCATCAATCGTTATTTTATTCCAATTTTTTTTTATTTCATTGACTGACCTTTACTAGGGCTATTGTATGACTGTATAATTTATATTTATGAAGATAATAGAAAATGACATTACTTGCTTATGACAACCTGATGCAACCACAACTAGGTTTTAGCAGAATTAAAACGTTTTTTTTATGAAACTGAACCACAATTTTTCCCTTGAATGTTTGCAACAGGTTATGTAAGCACAAAGTGACCTTTTGAGCACAATTTTAGATAATGAGATCAGGCATGTAGCCAGTATTGAGGCAACCTAGGTAGTTGCCTTCGTAAAAAAAATTTCTGGTATTTGATTAAATTAAGGTGGCTGAACACAGTTTTGATAGGTTGTGAGTATATGTCATTCGTTAGGGCATTATGTGAGAAAAGTTGCAGTTTAGAAGCTGAAACTTGGCAAAAGGAAAATATAGTGATGGAAGATTTTAATTAACAGCTAAAATTTGTGCTTTGGACTGTTTCCATGGCAATGTGGATGATTGATTACTTAAAATCCAGTCATTAGATTTTCTCATGAACTTGTTGTACACAGCTTACAATAAACAATTCTTATTGTTTCAAAATGGCTTGACCAAATTTTAACAAACGGTTTTTTAAATATTCGAGAACATAGCTACACAGTCAATATTGATCATGTCACTGAATTCCTTTGTTAGACTTCTGTTTTAAGGTTCTTATTATTTGAAATGCGATAAAAATAAGAATTCTGACAAATTTCATGAAATTTTAATGAGTGGATTTCGAGAAATTGTCGTTTGTGTACATTGTTTACCAAACAGAGCTGTCTTGCATTCTTTCTAAAAACCTGTGCAGTCCAAATTGCTGCTGACTGTCCGTGAAACTGTGTTCGGCCACCTTAAGAACTGAATTATATAACATTTTTCTAGAACTGAACCATGTGACCAAGGCAATTAAAGAGTGATAACCTCAGTTAACTTCACTTGTGAGAATATATGCTGCATTGCACAATTTTTTTTTCTTTACTTCACCTCCTTACTTATTTTGGTCTGGCTACAGGCCTGATCATTTACCCATGAATTTCATTTGACTTTGATGAACACTGAATACAAAAGTAATGTATTCTTAATTATTATAATTTTATAATTTTAGCCCTTGGACAATTTATATTAAAATATTAAATATTAAGTCTTTAAAATTCAACAACAGTTACAAATAGTATAACAAAATAATTTTAATATAAACATGACAATGAAAATATTGTATAACAACAAAATGAACATATTTTAAAAACAACAAAATAGTTAAATCGCATTGTGATCAATTAACTGAAATAACAATATTAATCTTTCATCTACAATTATTACTATTAATACAAACTTTGAATGATATGAAGTCTTGAGTTTGTTTTCTCATTCAAGCCAATTTGAAGGGATTAGTACATAAATGGCTTGTGCTACATTTTTTACTCAGAAGTTGTGTTTTTGGAGCTGAGAAAGCACTCTTTTACTAACGTAATGATAGGTTCATGTATGTTAAAGTGAAAGAAAAACAATAATTTTAAGACCAAGAGATCCTGTACTTTCACAAAGACAAAACAGTTTTTGTTGGTTACTATATTTTTGGTTATTACTGGTTACAGGCTTCAGGTCAAAACATTTTTCCCAAAGATGTGGGATGTTTTGGTCTAATCTCTATTGCTTAAAATCATTGTTTTAGCAACACAGTGCTTTTTTGGCAGAAATAAAAATGTGAGTGAAAAATGTCAAAATTCGACATTAAGGTCCTATATGCACCCAGATACATGCGCCTACATGAGGAAAAAAACAAAATATTGTTATTGAACATAATATAATAATTTTATCGTAGGGAGCACAAAGGGAGTTCAACTATAAAATTTAGGGTTCCCAGCAGTTAAGCTGCTTGTATGTGCAAAAACTCTGTTTATTTTTCTTGTTGCACAAAGACAAAAGTTAGTCACCTATGGTACCCTCGCACTGCAAGAGCACAACCCTGAATTTTTTATTTGAGCCCAATTTTAAATAACCCTCCCAACCCATTCCTACCACGATTGTTAGTTTGTATGTTAGTTCCATTCCAAAAGAGTCTCCAAAAGAGTGGTATAATGATGGGGGTGTTGTCCACTTTATAATGTCCTGCACCCAAAATTAGTCAACAGGATAAGAGGATTAAATTTCTGTTTTAACAATGGTTATTTTTTGTTTAATTTATAGCTGATATGGCTGCCGGAGGCAAACCCATGTGGAAGCTACTTCATGAAGTGAATATTAGATGGTAAGAGTATAAGCAAATATTTTATTTTGTGAATGCAATAGTTTTAAAATTATTATTTTAATAGCATCAACTGACCCAGTCTAGGTCTTCTAATAGTTTGTCTTCATCATGACTGTGTGAAAATGAAAAAAGTAAAATTAATTTAATTAATTTCAACTAATGCAATTCTTTTAACAAATATAGAATCAGTTAAAATAAACTTAATGGCAGGTGCATGTCATCTAAGACGCTGGTGATTTTGTTGACAAATTTTTCCAAATAGCGTCTTAGGAAATATTGTTCTATTTTTGGGAACAGAACTGCTTGTTATAACACAACCAGTGACAATCTAGGGGATGGGCATAAAGGGTCTGAGTCTCCAATAATATTATTTTACAAAGAAAATAAGTTTGGGAGCACAAACCTAACACTGTCTGGGCACTGGAAGGAGGTGGAGGAAATGGTGGAGGGTTGGGGGGGGGGGGGTGCCGCTGCCCCTTTTTTCCTACCCAGACTGCACTTGGTTTGCTCTGCTCACCAATTTTCTTTTCACCACCTGAAAGGAGCCTATTCACAGCCCAGAAATACCAAAGTTGAGCAAGTTTGAATATCCCACTGATGACTGATATTTTACATTGCACTTGTTTGAGTTATTTTTATGCAAAAGAAAATCAAACTTTTCAATTTCTAGCCACTGCAATGTTCATGTTTAAGTATTGTTTTCTTTAATGTTTTGATATGACAAAAACATTTCTTAAGACTGTGTTATTCTGTTCAGCAGGCTTGTAATTTCTCATTTACCTTGTGCTACAGTATCAGCCAATGCTGAAAATGCTTTACCTTGTATCAGAAACCCATAAGTGGGTTGAAACGTGTAACGCGCATTCACAGCTTCCGAATATTCATTTTTTGCTTAGTACCATATTTGGAAACCTCTCGGTCCAGGGAGATTGGAAGCAAGTTGTTCTAGCGAATTGATTGGTTAATATTTTACCTTGATTTTCCAAATATGGCTCTAACAACTTCTTAGCAAATTGAATAATCGGAAGCTTGTTTTGAAGCGTGCAAGAGACAGTTGCACGTTTCAACCCACTTGTGGGTTTCTGCTTGTATTCATAAATTGCACTCCATTTAGTTTTATTATCATACAGCTAGGACCATGGCTGATTATCTTCAGAGAAAAATATATTTAAATGTTTCTTCCTTTTGGTGATCAGCCTGGGTATAAATTACCTTGTAGTTTGGGCATCTCTTGATTGACTCCGCCTGATTGTTCTCTGATTTAAATAGTGTAGTATCCTCTCCAGAGGTTGGTTTAATCTAGATATATCTTCATAAATTTCATTTTGCTGCAAGTCAACAAGAATAAACACGTATTTTTTTAACCCTTCTGTAATGAAATGTTATTTCTTTAACTTACTCTATCAAAATTTATAATATATAACCAAACATATTAGTGATAAGAACAAAGGGTATCTAAACTCTCATGGTAATACCTTTTGTTTAATGTATCCAAGGCATTTTTGGATTGACATGTAGCAGTAAGGTTTTTAATCAAGGTCTTAGGCTACCTACTTCCTTGATTGGAGTAAGTTGTTGCCCCTCAGAAATTCTTCAAGTAATGCCATTGGATTAAAAAAAATGATGTATTTTCTGAGGCATTTTTTTCGTTATTTTTAAATCACGTGACCTTTGGTACTTGCAACCCAATTTTAAACAACTCCACTTCAACTCGTCCAATAATCACCATGCAACTTTATTCACTCTAACCATCAACCCTACCAACCTTACCAACTCATTTCACCTCTTTGTCTCACTCCACTAACACCAGCCAAGTTATCAATGTTCTTAGCAGAGAATTGTTCAAGCCCTGCATCCTCAACTCTACCAACTCTGCCACCCCTATCTACTACACCAAAATTAACTTCTAGAACGTAATTTACTGCCTGGCCTTAACCATCTTCATTGTTGCTTCATGATACGTTAGTTAAATATGATGGAGTGAGTAGAGGTAGTTGTCAGTGGATGTGGTTGAGTTGGTGAATAGAGTTTGGTGGAATAGCAAGTAGAGTGAGGCAGATGTGAATTTAAGTGTGTGAAGATGTGGTGGACTGTAGGTGAGAGAGACAGTGGATTTGATTGATTGCACTCCCAACACAATTTTGAACAACTCAACTTACTACATTCATAATCATTGCCTCACTCAACCAGCTCCACTTTAACTCATCCAATTATCACAATGAAGCTTGATTTACTCTGGCCATCAACCCTACCAACCTGACCAACTCATTCCATCTCCTTGTCTCACTCCACTAACACCACCCAACATATCAATGTTTTTGGCAAAGAATTGTTCAAGCCCCACATCCTCAACCCTATACCACCTCTATCTACTACACCAACTTTGAATTCTAGAACTTAATTTACTGCCTGGAGTTAACCATCTTAATTGTTGCTTTGAAGATGGTTAAGTTGTTTGAGTCAAAATGTTTAAGTAATTGTCAGAGTTGGTGGATGTGGTTGCGTTGGTGAATAGAGTTTTGTGAAATAGAAAGTGGAATGGGGCAGACGTAAATTAAAGTATGTGAAGATGTGAAGGTGGACTGTAGGTGAAAGAGAAAGTGGATTTGATTGATTGTACTCCCAACCCAATTTTGAACAACTCGACTTACTACATTCATCATCATAACCTCACTCCATCATTTCAACTTTACCTCGTCCAACCATGCAGATTGATTTACTCTGGCCATCAACCCTGCCAATCTGACCAACTCATTCCACCTTCTTGTCTCACTCCACTTACACCACCCAAGTTATCAATGTTCTTAGCAGAGAATTTTTCAAGCCCCACATCCTCAACTCTACCACCCCTATCTACTACACCAACTTTAAATTATAGAACTTCCAATTTACTGCCTGTAATTTACCATCTTCACTGTTACTTTAAAGGTGGTAAAGGTGTTTGAGATGATACGTTTGCTAAATATGATGGAATGAGTTGAAGGTAATTGTCAGAGTTGATGGATGGGGTTGGGTTGGTAAACGAGTTTGGTGAATAGCAAGTAGAATGGGTGGACTGTAGGTGAGAGAGTCAGTGGATTTGATCGATTGGGCTCCAAAAATCTCTGCTGAGAACAACAACAATCAGGCTACAATCTATTTGTTTGACAGACTTTTACTTTCCTACAAACACTTACTTGTAACAATGCTGTTTGTCGCTGAAGGATTTGGGTAACAAATTCACAGTCTTCAATTCTACTGCTCTAAAATTCACAACAAATCAAAAAACGATTATGATTAATAACGGAAATAATTTAAAGCAATCCTGACTGAATGGTTCATGCCAAGACTACATCAACTGCCATTCCTCTTCTTCATTCCATTCCTACTGTCAAAACACCGTTTGCATTGTGACATCATACACACAAAGACTTCAGATAGTTGTAGTAGACTCACAGAGTGAGTAGTAAAAATCACAGTAAGCTGCCTTGGCAAACTGATGAAAGTGATAACAATTTCCATTGTGAGCAACTCATGAGATGGTTGAAGTGTCAAGGGGCTTTGACAAGTGGAAATCCTATTGAACGACTTGAAATATGGAAGCTCTGGCCAGTATAATTTACTGAGAAATTATGTGGCAGCAAACAAAGTTGTTTTGTTTTGCTAATTAAACTATAACTACACATGTACAATTGTTGTTTTGCTAATTAAACGTTTTAGGGAACATGCAGAACCTCAATTTCTTTAGTCCAATTTTTGTTGACGTACAGCTGACAGACAACTCAGCTTTGACTATTTGCCAGGGAAAAAATCTGCAATCCGGCTGTTTATTTGAGATTCAACAGAACCATTATCATTAGTTTAGCTTACCAATGCAATTTCCGTCCACTCTTGATCATGATAGCGACTCTATATAAAAACAAATGTATGTATTACAAACCCAGTTTAATATATTGAAATACGTTGGAGTATTTGGTTTTAAACTAGGTACAACTACAACTGTACTGTGTACTGGCTTGTAAACAGTTTTGGAAATACATGTAGTTCATTAGTAGTTCAGTGTAACCCTGAGTTAACCATACAAACCCACATCTACGAAAATATCAAGCCATTTATTTCCAGGTAGAAAGCAAATATTAACAAAAACATAAGAATGTGGTAATAATGATCCCACAGTATTATGTTGTTAAGTGCAAGTTTTGAAATTTTTGTAGGCTGTCTGAATTAGCTAGTAGGACTAGACGTTCAGTAACTGAAAACATGTACTTTGTGGGTGCAGCTCTCAATCCTTCAATGAACAGAAAGTACGTCCACAGTTTCCTTAAAACTTTTATTAACAGTTGATTTGGTGATGTATCCCTTCCACGGAGAGATTCATCCTGCAATAGAAGCAGAAAAAGTTATAATTCTCTGGGTAACTTTGCTGCTGAAAAATCAACAGATCTTTCCGTTTTGTACTTACTTGCAATAATTCTTTCATTTTCCTTAACATGAAGGAAATAGTTTTCCTTTCTTGTTCTCTCGGATGGCTCTACAGAAACATCACACAGAGACAACAATCATTACCTAATTGTACCCAGTGATTTAGTCTGTTGTTAAAAGTGTATATTTAAGCTTGTGTTCAAATGAGTAAAACTATAAATGTCTGTTTAAAATGGATACAATATACAATGTGTATACATATGTATACACCCACCTCTTTTGTACATGATGTACAGTACAATACAGTACAATACAATACAATATTTTTATTCAACTCACACAAGATCTTTACAAAAAAGGGAAAAAGAAAATAATTTAAAAATAAAACTAGGTTATAGATATAGAAAAGAAAAACCAAAGAAAAAAAATTAACAGGTAGAATTCGTGAGTTTGGAGCATCCAAATAGCTAAAGCTAATCGAGTGGATGACCTAAAAGGAAAACTGAGTACATAGAAATATAAGATTTAAATTACATAAATTAAGATAAAAAGTATTTCTTCATGAGCTAATAATATTAATTTAAGTATTTAATGTATCAATAAAGTCATCGTAATTATTGATCATTGAGTTCTTAATAGTTTTTTCGAAATGAGGAGAGAAAAGGAATTTGTTTAGTATTAATTGATAGAGAATTCCAAAGGCGTGAACCAGTATAGCGAAGGGTACGAATGCCATTTTGAGTAGTGTTAACAGATTTTAAGAATATATTTTCATTGAGCGATTGTAGTCAGGTTAAATAACAATGTATTGATGAAATGCTTTTAAAGTAATCATCAAAGCAGGAAGGGGTCATATTGTGAAATAACTGATAAACGAAAGATATAATTTCATGATTAATAATATTATTGAATTTCAATATTAAATTGAAGGATTTAAAAATTGGTTCAGAGTGTGATTTTGGTTCAGAGAAAGTTATAATTCTAATTGTTCTTTTTAAAATTGTAATTATTGGTTTTAAGTAACTAGGGTATGTCAGACCCCAGACCTGAACACCATAAATAAGAAAGGGGTAAACAAGGGAATTATAAAGCATAACAAGAATATTAGTACATGAACAAATTGAATTGAAATTATGCTTGAACTTGAAAATTTTACAATACTTACCCAATCTAATCTGCTCAATCTTTCTTCCTGTATATAACTATGTAAAAGAGACAAAGGGTATTAGCATAAACCCTTGTGAAAATATCTAACTATGCGTAACTCATAAAGTATCACACTACTAAAATATACGCTGTAATTAAAGCACTTGAACCTTAATACAGTGGAGCAATCTCCCTTCATCAATTTTCAATGAACACTGTTCCATAGTTACACTTAAATCTCAGATATCCTGTCTCAATCACACACCTGTGTTATTGCTGACACCAGCCATGCAATAATCTTTCCTTAACTTGAGGGCTAGACTTACATGGTCAATATAAATAAATATAAATATTTAAAACTGTTTAATGTTTTAACTGCATAAATGCACGAGCAATTCCAACTACCTTAAATCCTGCAAAGATTCCATTCGTCCTTGATAAGTCAAATATGAATAGAAATATGAAGTGACTGAAAGTTGTAGCTCCAACAGACTTTGATGTATTTGGATAGAATTATGCTAAAGAAAGATAAAAATCAAATAAAAATTATAGCAGGTATACAAGAAATCGATGTAGTCAAATATATTTAACCTCTGAAGGAGCAACAGGTAAATGGCTCTCATTTGTAGTATATATCATGAAGAAATGCCATATAAGTAGAAAATAGCATGAAATGTCATATGCCGTTTGAATTCGCGCTATTCTAACCTACATTTACAGTAATTTCACACCTGGTTTTCCATTTGTGGATTAGCTGCATGCTCTGTAGAGTCCATTTCTACTAGGTCTGCCTTGGAAGACCTCCAACTCCTGTAATTAAAAAACGAATACACACAATTTCCGAGAGGTTCACGAAACGAAGATCTGTAAAAGTTGTCAATTCAACGCTCACTGGGGAAAAGTACAGTATTCTTAGTCTTCTACCTGTGCAGTAAAGGTTTGCGGCTTGAATATACGCTTCTTTGATGTTCTTTTTCTTTGGGAAGGTATTATTTTCGTTCCGCCGCTGTCAAACCTTAGAGGTCCATGCAGTCTTACCAAAACACACAAGATGGCGCCGGCAGAATCGTTTAATAGTCACGTGACTCATCAATGTCATATTTTATGACATTTATGTTTCGTTGACCACCCCATCACTAAGGAGGCATTCCTGTTCCTGTCCCTGTTTATAAATAATAATTTCTATTAACGGTTTTCAAATTGCTAGTCAATTCTTGGCCTGCTCGATTATGTTTGTTCTAGATTATAGTTATAAATTGACGGCATCATCCATAAACCATTCAGACAATTCAGCCCTTTTTATTTCTGCCATTTATGTGAAGGAACCCGCATTTTATTTAAGATGTAGTTGAGCAGTTATCTTGGCTTTCATTCTCTGATTTTCCATTTCTGATTTGGATTCTGATGATTCCATTTCTGATGTGGTACCAAGGTTTTCTGATAAGTGGAACCGTAAAGTTACGAATTGACAAACAACTCTGAGAATCAAGTTTAACTGTTCACTCATTGGCTGTCTATGAGTTTGCGTAACTCAATTCAGTTTTTATTTAGGATAATATGCGGAAAACGTATACAAAATATTTCATGTAGTGGTCACTTCATTCTTGACTGTTTCCTCACTTAACTTTCCAGTGCAATCGAGAGCAGCTGTTTGTCTTCGTGTTAAATGTAAGAGAACAAGGGAACATTACTGCTTCTGCATCTGTTGCTAAAAAATGTTTTCATTAACAGTTGGCAAATTGCCATCACAGTCAATTATTAGTCTTGCCGATTATATTTGTCTTATCGATTACACAGTTTCAACTAACGCCAAAGTTATAAAGTGTTTTGGCACTTTTCACTTCTGCCATGTACGTGAAAGAACCCGAATTTAAGTCAAAAACTATTCAAGCCATTCACTGGCCCTTTAGTCTCTGTTCTTTCCTTGTGATTGTGTTCCAAGATAACTTGATAATCGTGATCGCTTTGGCAACAAAATCTATAAACCATTTCAGCACTTTTGTCTCTGCCATGTTGGTGAATAAAAAGATACTTTCCTAGAATCAACAAGAAGTGATGCAATTCCTTGCCGTCTTTGTTCTCGTTATATTCGAGTTTTTCCTCGGTTTTCTTTTGCTGGTGGAGTTCAAAGGCATCTTGGTAACTGAAATCAACTTTAAGTAACGGTGGTATCTCCAATTACTTTGTTGTCCATGGAGGAACCCTGAAATCGCGTGATTCATAATGGTGATCCCACTCACAGACTTAGTCCGTCTGGTTCCTAGGTGAATTTCGTGGCCACACAACTTTTAGAATTCACTAAATTCACGATACACGACTCATTCTAGTGTCGACTTCTGGAATCGGTACGCCGGATAGGTGTCATGTGACAGTCTAAACGCAAATCCGATATGACCTTGAATATCACATGATTGACTTCAACTGGCATCAATCCAACCACTTTCCGATACACTTTGAAAACAAAAATGCTGAACACGTCGCGAGTTTGCTTATCTGAATGGTGCTGATCAATGCTACCGACCCATGTTGCCCTGTTTTGTCCTGATTAAATTCATTTGAGCTGTCGTCCGATCTCATTTTCATAAGTGCACGTTAACCGCACGTGGTTTGGCGCTTGATATAAGTCATTTACTTCATTTGTGTGCGATGACCCACATTGACCCGTTTTCCGCTGTTTTGTTTCAGAGTATTTGTTCTAGCAAATCACAGAACAGCTACTTGTTGTTTGATGACGCCGCCTAACTATCGCGTGATGTCAGCGTTTAAACAAGAAACGGGTTACACTGTACTCCCTTTGAATTGCAAACTACATCTCGGTTCCATCTCCGAAGGAGATGAAGGAGATGAAGTATTAACAAATGGGTCGAAGTATAGCAGAAAAAAAACTGCAATTGACCGTCGTTAAGAGTAATTTGACTGTATGTAACTGCCAACACTTAATTCCATATTCCTAAAGCTGTTGTGTAAATGCACGTCTTGAAAAGGTCAATCAAGAACCTCCGATTGATTTCTTGAATAGCTTTCAGTCATTCTAAATATTAATAGAACTGTTAAAGAATTCCACTGTGGCTTTCAGTACCTGCGCAGCTTCCTTGATTTTTTTTCCTTGTCTTTATTCCCGGGGGGGGGGGGGGGGGGGGGGAGGACGCCCTTTATCTGGCCTTAACGGGGACGTGCGGCCTGAAAGGGTATGATTTTCAGGGCTTTTTGTCCTGAAGGAAGTATCGATTTATCACTTTATTAATTTATAGAAACCTCACCACAAGTCGAATTTCAACCGTTATTTTTTTGGCGCTGACTTCGGCATTAATTTAAGCGGTCCGGCCTTACCTCCCTACCCGAGCATCTATCGAGTACCCCCTCCCCCGGACTTTAGTTTGTGTCGCTAGTTATTTCCCAAAACTTAACTTCCTCTGTCCTTTGTAACATTTTTAGTGAAATCGAATTCTATGCTGTTCTGCAAAACATATTTTGGCCTAAGCATTGATCGATAGTATTTAGGTTATGCATTCATCGTTCTGCGATCTGCGTTCTGCGGTCTGCGTTCTGTTAATGCATTACTTCCTCAGTATCGGGTGAAAACAGGGGCCCAAGAGGTCCGTACGAGGGTTACCGGTTACTATACGTGTTAGTTTTGATATTTGCGTTCGACGAAGGAGATGCATCCTAATTTCAACATACATTCAACGCCTTTTCTTTTCACGTACCGGGACTGAGTTAGCCCCACCGAAGATTGTTCAGGGGCACGTCTCGGTCGAAAACTGGTACCTACTCCTAGCCTCGTTTTCGCCTGCAATGTCACGCTCGAGTCGCCTTGCTGTCGGTCGGATCGGAGAAGGACGCTTTGTGTAGCGCATAAAAATAACTCGTCGATTGATGATTGATTGATTGATTGATTGATTGATTGATTGATTGATTGATTGATTAAATGATATCATAAATAAATGGTACTGAACTGAGGAAGCCTAAAGTTCATAAGCTTTGTAGTTTCTCTTAGGATTCCTCGCCACTTTGAATTGTTAACAAAAAACTTTCTATTGCTCTGCTTTTATTTGTATTTGTGTGGCAAATAAATACTTTTAGACACTATAATAAAGATTTTGTTGTTGTTGTTGTTGTTGTTGTTATAAAGAAAGAAATAAATAAAGAAAGAAATAAGAAACAAAAAGCTACGCTTTTCAACGGCCGGAAAAAGTTGAGAATTGACCGCTTTTTTTCATATGGCATGTGAAATGAAGCCTGGCAGATGTTTGACGACAAAATCGACCATGAACATTTCATGAACTTATTGTTTACGAACGCTTCGATCTATAAGCTTCTATAAATAGGACGGTTCGTCATATATAAACGCTTTTCAAAGGTACGGAAAACGAGATAATTCACCGGTCTATATCATACGGCAAATAATGATTGACTGCGATTTCTTTTCTGTTTGAATCCAACAATCTTCCCGGCCGTGACTTTTTATGCCCGCCCGTTTTTGCTTTTTCAGCCATTAAAATATAGGCGGATGCATCACTGTGTCTTAATGGTTTGTCATTGCTAGGATCTCACCACAGTGTAAGTTTATGTGTTAGTTTACTAAATAAAACTGATTCAATTTGTTTATGATTTTGTTCAGATTTATATTTACATCTGTGCTGCTTGTCCTTTGTGTCAAGTATTATATTCAATGTTATTCGCTGGTGACTTTAGTCGAATTTTCCAGATATTTGCATGTAGCTGAGCAAATGCGAACCGGAATACGTCACTAAAAAAAATTAACGCAGCTGTCACGCTGTTTTTTCCGGTAGCCTGTTCCAGGCGTTTAGATTGTGGGGAGCAGCAAAAAGCGGCACGCGGCAATATAGGGTCGGCGCAAGGGAAAACTGGGAGAGAGGCGAAGAAACGCCGTTCTTTCGCCTCTCTCCCCAGCCTCCCCTCGTTGTTTTCTCTTGCGCCCGATTTTTCTTTCGCGCGCCACAAACATAACGCCTGGAACAGGCTATTTTTCCGCATCGCAACACTAAGGCAAAATGTTTGCGAGTAATGATTGCACTCAAGTGGAAGCTAAGGTGAACGAAAACATGTAGCATGCCGTTAATCGCCATCTATACTACTTCTTCAGCTGTTAACAAACATGTCGAACGCGCTCTTTTAATCTGTGATTACTACTAGTTTAATGCTAATTACCCACGTGGTTTCTGAGGAGGAAAGGAGGAAAATATATTTAAAGCCGGAGGAAAAAAAGGCGCTCTACATACAGGAAGAAACTCATTATTAGCAGTTTGCATGGGTAATTTCACTTTGGACAAAACTAAAAATTTAAAGGTAACTTTTGGTTTTTCCTTGCTTCTTCTATAAAGAGGAAAAAATGGAGTTTACAGGCAATTTGATGAACTTTGTCATAAGTGAAGTGTAAATCAAGAATTTTAATTAGCTTGCTGTTCAGTTCTGTGCCGGGTAGAGGAACTCCCCATCCATAACACTTCTTTTTTTCTTTATGTTTAGTTTCAGTCCAGAACAAAACGAAAAGACATGCAGGACTTCCAATAAATTAAAGTAACATTGTTTTTACCATTCAAGATACAAGTTAGATCATCCGCAAAGGCACACAACTTAATAATAAACAATTATAATAAATAAAAACTATATTCCTGTGTTAACTGCATCCGAATTGACTACATGTACTACGTCTGAAATACTGGGATTATCACGGATGTTCATCAGGAGCGTTTCAAGTGCAATTATGAAGAGATAAGCCGATAAGGGATCGCCTTGCCTTACTCCAGTCCAGTCAGCCTTACTCTCAGTCTCCAGTCGTTAATAGAAAGGTAGTTTGATGTGAAACCGTTATTCATTATGCAGCTGCAAGCGTTTTTATATAACGTTCGTATCCAGCCTATGAAGGAAGGTCCAAAGTTAAACTTCTCAAGCACCGTTAGCAAAAATTTAAAGCTCAGCGAATCGAATGCCTTTTCGAAGTCTAAAGCCACCAAAAGCCCAGGTAAATCATCATCATTTGTGAGTTGCATATAATGTGATTGTCGTGAATATTCCTTACGGCATCGTAGATTGATCGACCTTTAACATGCGCATGCTGATGGCAGTCGATAATGTAAGGTAAAACTCTTTGCAGGCGTTTGGCTAATGCTTACGAGGCTATTTTTGCGTCGACATTTAATAGTGAAATAGGGCGACAATAAGGGATGTACCTTTCGTCCTTGTCTTTTTTTCTCAATAAACGTGATTGTTGCCTGTTTCTGAGAGGTGGATAGCTCCCCTTAAGCGTACGAATAGTTTACTGTTTCTACCACCTGTGTGCCAATTAACGGCCAGAAAGCTTTGTAAAGTTCAACTTTGAGACAGTCGCTCCCTGGAGACTTATTATTCTCAAACTCTTTGACCACAAGATAACATTCATAAAAACGTTAACTCGCCTTCGCATAAATTACTCAACTCATCTGTAAGACCAGGTGTTGAAATTTTTGACAAAAAATCCTGAGTAATCTCTTTACCCGACGGAACATCGCAATTCATATATAGCTCAGAATAGAACGACTCTAATTCATTAAGGATCAGTTTGGAATGTCGTCATCTCCTAATTTGAGTCTCCTTACGCAGCTCTTGCTCTTTTTCTGTCTACTTATTTTTTTCACGTTCCTTAAACCACCTAGTTCGCGATCTTATAGTTTCACCCTTAGTCCTGTAATCGATCATAGCTTCATATTCTGTTTTTAAAATTAAGAGGCTTGACAAGTTCTCTTCAGAAGGATTAGTGCCGCACACCTTTTCAGCTTCTTTTAGTTTGCTCTCTAATATGCAATTTTTTTTGCCTTCTCTCTTTTGCAATTTTTTGGTGTATTTTATAGTCGCTTGGCGAATCCTATATTTAACTAGATCCCATAAGACTCTCTTATCGCTAACGTCAGAGAATTCATTCAACCACAGAGGGTAATAGCCCAATTTCGATACAACGTGAAACAAAAGACATCACTACGAGGCTTAGGGGAATAAACCATATAAATCCATACTATCATTCCCCTAAGCCTCGAAGTGATGCCTTTTGTTTCAAGTTGAATGGGCTATTGTCGGTAATGTGTTGAGCATATACCAGATCAGTAACTAAGCTTGAATTCAACATCCAATACGGTGGACCGTGAGGTTGATGATCAAGTGTATTGAGTATCAGTGTGATAGCTGAGTGATCGGTTTTAATTGCTGGTATGATATCAGTGTGTTCGATATCTTCTTGGATCGAATCACTCAATAACCAAAAAGCGAGGCGTCGTTGAATTAAGGGTGTCTTCTGCCGCCATGTGAAACGCTTCACTTTTTCATTCCGAACTCCAGATATCTATCAGGTCGTGAAACAACATCAAATCGTTGACATTTTTCACAGATTTTTTAACAGAAGGAGAGCCACCTTTACAATCCAGATCTGTGGCGAAACACACATTAAAGTCCCCTCCTACGATAATATTTTTGTTGTAGCTCTCTTCAGAGGTGAAGTCGTTCAATAACCATTAATTTTGTCGAAGAAATCAATCAGTTCTTTAATATTTATTGGATCTTAAATATTAAGAAGAATAAGGGCTGATCCTGTATTTTTCAGTCTTAAAGGATGTAGCGGCCATCCAAATATTGCCTTTGCGAAATTAAGTCGAATTTAAGTTTTTCTTTAACCAAAGCCAAAACACCTTTGCTATGCGGTGTGCCATGAGAAAAGTACACGTTTCCTTTGCATTGTGTCATCCACACTTCTTCCATCTCTGGTGTACTATAAGTTTCTTGGAAAAAGATAATGTTGGCCTTCTGCTCTAAGGTCCAGGAAAACACTGATTTTCTTTTCAAGGAGTCACGTATCCATCGATCATTTACCGACAGCAAACTAAATCTAATACCATAAATAATGGAAAATGTTAATATAGAAAAGTGCCGAACATTTGAAAGTTTTCAGACGTTTCGGGCTTGGCCCTTCTTCAGTGAAATGTCAGTTTGAAAATTGACATTTCACTGAAGAAGGGCCAAGTCCGAAACGTCTGAAAACTTTCAAATGTTCGGCACTTTTCTATATTAACATTTTCCATTATTTATTGTGTCAAAAGTGCCACGCAGTTTTTTAATCTTTTTTGTTCAACTATTTTGCCTAACTCTAATACCTTCCGTACGCTGTATAGCGAGTCAAGAGTTATAGCTATAAGATAAGCTTCAAACTATTACAAAGGGAAATGTAGACTTTAACTTTAGTGTACTGAGTATCGAACCGCTATAGGACATGAAGGAATAGAACAGTATAGTAATGCATAACAAAACGACACAAAAACCACGAGTACGACTTAACAAAAAAAAAAGATGCACCTCTTCTACTTACCCAGTGCCCCAAAGCGAGTCCTATGGGCGTCCTTGCACGTACCAAGAATAACATGCGTGTTATTCTGCTCGTTCGTTGTGGTGGCAACTAACACTTAATCTAAGATCTGTTGTTACAAACTAAAATAATTGATTCTATATGACATGAAAAAATTTGGTGCGCCAAGAAAAAGAAAGAAAAATTAACATAACATTATTTTAAGCTGAAAACTGAAATTGTTAAAGCTTCGAGAACGGTGTTGTCTTCACATTCAATTTGTATTTCACCGCAACTTCTTTCTCTTGCTCTCTAATACCAGATGACGCAGGAGATCTAAGTTTTATTTTTGCTGACATGGATATTAAAAACCACCACAGACGGAGCTCGATATTACGCGTCCGCCACCATTCCTTTCACCTCTCTCCGTTAACCTTTAGCCCACCACACCTTACATACATTCACATACACATTTTATTCAATGCCGAAAACTATAATACAAATAAAAACGCACTGAAACGGAGTTTATGAGGTATACTCTATGTGAAAACTTTTTAAAATAAAAAGATAAATACATTAGTCACATTAAGTAAATTAATTAAAGTAAATTAATTATTAAATAATAAGTAAATAAATTTACCTTATAATAATAGGAGAAAAAAAATAGGAAGGGGAGAGGCTCCTTTTCTTGCACCATGCCTTCTCGCGCCTCCCGCGCTCTGGGAAAGAAAACCGTTGCTGCGCAGGCAAACTACACATACACCTCAACTTCGTAGACAGTCTTTAGAGATCTTGTTCAATTGATATATTATTTTTGATCGGCCTATAAAATGAAGACAAGTAATAGTAATAATAAGACTTTATTCAACGAAGGTAGCACTAAACAGTTACAAGAAACTGATTGCAATTGATATCTCTGGCTATTCATGTCGGTTGCTCAACTGAAAGAACATTGCATCCAGACTAAATTGCATCCAGCTAATTGCATCCAGACTTAATTCAACGAAGGTAGCACTAAACAGTTACAAGAAACTGATTAAAATTTATATCTCTGGCTATTCATGTCGGTTGCTCAACTGAAAGAACATTGTTTCCAGCTACTGTATTAAAGAACGGCAAACTACTACCAAATGAGGACGAGAGAGGTGGAAAAAACCTTTTGTTGAAGTATTGAATCGTCGTGTCCCAGCTGCTTTATCGAAGACATGGGAGACGGAATAATTACAATAGAAGAGATCAGGGCTGCCATTAAGAGCATGAGGCCAGGGGAAGCAGGAGGCACAGATTCTGCTAAAAGCTGATATCGAAACGTCCGTTGCTGTGTTGGAAGACCTATTCAGCTTGATATGGGATAACGAAAAACAAACTGACTAATGGAGTAGATGGCTGATCGTCAAGCTTGCCAAGAAAGGTGACCTAACCCAGTGCGGCAACTAGAGAGGGATCACGCTCATGTCCATCCCAGCAAAAATATTGGGAGAGTTATTATTCAAAAGATAAGTGATGGGGTAGACGCACAGCTGAGGAGAGAACAGGTCGGTTTAGAAGAGGAAGGAGTGCAACGGAGCAAATGTTTGTTCTAAGGATCATCATCGAATAAGTGATTTAATGAAATGCTTCGTAGATTTCGAGAAGGCATTTGACAGTGTTTATCGGGACACTCTATGGAAGATCATGAGGTCCTATGAAATCCCACCCAAGTTGGTAACTATGGTAAAGGCATTGTATATCAACAGCAAATGCGCAGTGATCGATGGTTCAGGGTCATCTGAGTGGTTTGAAGTGAAGACGCGAGTAAAACCAGGCTGTATAATGTGTGGATTTCTGTCCCTGTTAGCGATTGACTGAGTCATGAGGAGGACAGTTCAAAAAGGTAACACTGGAATCAGGTGGTAATGATGACCTGCGTGAAAGACCTGGATTTCGCGGGGCAGTACGCAGCTCTTACAATGTCTTCACTGAGAATACAATAGAACAAACAACACAACAATGAACCCTAGCCCTGAATACAATAGAGCTGCGTGATACCCAGGTCCAATGAAATTAGAGGTACTAAAGAGCTGCGTGGTATCTGGATTTCGCCGATGGCCTTGGTTTTCTGTCAAGCACAAAGATTCACGTACAAACGAAATTCCATCGCCTGATCTCGGTTGGAAAAGGACTAGGGTTGAGGATAAATGTGGAAAAAAAACGAAGTCATGGGATCTAACGCTACAAACCAGGAACCCTTGTACCTTAGAGAGGACGTTACGAAAGATGTGGACACCTTTTTTTACTTTGGGAGCTACTGTCAGCACTACAGGAGGGACAGAGCTGCTGCACATTAGAACAAAACTTGGTAAAGCCAGAGCAGCATTCATCAGTCCTAACAAAATCCAGCGGAACTCTCAGCTGGGCAGAAACACAAAAGTGCGAATATTTAAGTCATAGTTGAGGCCGCGATATGTAATGGTCACCTGCCTTACCCATAGTACCAACGGCGTTGGAGGGATGGGAGGGTGGGGAGGGGAGGGTGGGAAGTTGGACGCAGGTGGTGGGGGGTCCGTGGAGCAAAACGCCTAGGAGAGGGGAGGGTCCGAAGTCCGAATTAGCTCAAACGTAGTTTGGTAATTTTTGTTTAACGTTTCAGGCAGCATCTTATGTTTATTGCTTTATGGAAAAAAGGTTTTAGGACGCAAAAAAAAAACCGAACAATCAGAAATACGTAGTTTTACGGACTTGTCAACAGCAATCCCCTGTTCTTACTGTTTAACTGAGGTTCTTTAATTTGGACTTTGTAAGAACGTATTTGGTACTATTTAACCCTCAGCTTGGGGAACGTGTAGGAATTTGCCCGCGGTTAAAGTGATTTCCCCTACAATGTCACAGTGCGTATTGTTACATGCGCCCACGACGTATATATAGCTGGCTTTACGTGCGTTTAAATTATAGAAGGTAATTGAACGGCTTGCGACTATGGAAAACGTGGCTAATTTTTCCCTTTTAGGCTTTGACGCAGACTGTCGTTACGTTTTCTACATTTTGTACAGCATTGGTCTGCACACGTACAATTACGCGACAGTAGAAATCCGGGATAAGGACCACCATGATGCTATGGTCTTATATCTTAGGTAGACCACAAAAACTACGCTGTTGCCAATTCTATATTTATTCTTATTCTCCCCTTTCAAGACTGTGTGCGGTATTGCGTTATTTCACGTAATGGCCGGTTAACCTATCACTAGATGGATTATTTTGTGATTCAAGAGTGAAATGACTTTGTTTTACACCTACAGTCACTATCTTACATTTAATTTCAGTTGTGCGTACGCATTCATTTATCAGCGGATATCCGTGGTGGAGATCTAATCATAACAAGGCTTTCATTCCGGTGCCGCTTCGGCCGCGTGGTTATCGAAGAAAAGAGAATTGTTCTCGAAATTGCATGCCAGTACTGCTAAATATTGTGCAGTGGAATGATGTATTGTCCGAGAAAGCGTTTAAATGAAACGAAGACTTCATCTCAGGACAAGCCAGAGGTTTGAGTGAATGCTTTTTTTGTTATTTCTGTTTTTTGATATTCTGGCATAAAATCTGTAAAGGTTATTTAAGGAAACAGTGATATTAGCATGGGTGCGATTGATTTAGTTAAGTTAACGACGTAAAGATGAATGTTTTTCTTCACTGCTCCTATTTTTATTTGCGTAGATCGAGAGTGAAAAGGAAACACTTGCGATTATAGATTACAGTTGTCAATGCCGTTAATTCAATGCTATGTTTTCAGTTTTCAGTTTTATTATTACACACTATTTGCAAAGAAATATAAATTGTGTGGAAATGCAGGAAATACGTTCACATAGGTAGGGAAGAAGATACAAATTTTTAGAGAAACAATACAAAATATAAGCACAGTGACCAAAGTGGCATATGCAGTGGGTTACTGCCACGTGTAGGTTAATATTCACGTGGAGATTAATTGGCGGCTAATTAATGTCTTCGAATGTACATTTTTTACGGTTTTCTCTACACGAAAAAACATGATCCTTTTTTATTTCTTCCATTTTGATTTTGCTTTCGAAAGCTAAGAGTCACAGATATGCAGATATGGATTTTTTAAGTTGTAAATGTACTTTGTTGTTTCTCGTCGTACGAATTAAACAGAAGGTTACGTGCGGCATAGCAGCTGTGTGTGATTATCCTTGTATTTGCGTAAGAAAAAGAAACAGAAACAGAATTGAACCAGAAATGAGATAGTCGTATGCGATATTAGGATTATGTTGAGCTTAAAGGTGAACTAATACGGGCAACAAAATCGTGCGACTTGTCGCGCAACAAGGGTACTTTAGATCGAACGACGAGTACGAGATTGAGTACGAGTACGACTTTTGAATTTAAAGCCAGTCACGTCCCCAGAGCTGTCAGTCCTTCCTATTGCAAACCAGAAGATAAGAAGACTCCAGGTATAAAATTTGTGTGGTAAATGGTTATTTAGAGTACGCAAACTAAGTTTTAAAACTCGTACTTCTACTCAATCTCGTACTCGTCGTCCGATCTAAAGTCCCCTAATAGTTTGTAATGTACGGAGATGACCGCACAAAGCCTTTATTTCGCCAAAAGAAAGTAGATTTTGTCGCTTTTATTGAGCTCGCAAATGTGTTGGCTGTTTGGAAATATCTAGGTAACAAACACATAATATTTTTGTATTTAAAATAACACGTGTTTTTTATTGGCTGCTTCAGTGAACCTTCAGGTTTTTGTTGCTGTTTTTTCATTTCTTTTTCTTCCTTGTCACATTGATATTTTTGTCCGAGAATTTTTAGTTTTCCAAGGTTATGACGCCTTAAGGAGTTTTATCTATATCGGTTTTGTTATTCTTAGTAAGTTTTCATTAATTATTCTCATTCACTCTCTTTTCCTGTTTTTTTTTTGTTTTGCTCACATTTTGACCTTTTCCCAAAATGTCAGCCTTTAATTTACGCCACGTGGTTTAACAGATGGTGTTTCATTCGGTTTATTTTTTTAAGTTAAACAATTGTGAAATTATTTACAATACCATTGTTAAAAAGCGACGCGCAACTGGATTAGAAATGAACGTAAATTACCATATCAAGCTGTAGGTCAAACATTGGGCCTTCTAGGAACTAGGACAGTATGGTGCGTAATTTGAAAGGCAGGACATGTTGTTTCCTTTGCACTTTTAGCAAAAGTCAAGTTACTTGTTAGCAAATAAAGACCTCGACACTGAAGTAAAACGAACGCAAATTGCAAAATTTTCCGGCTAAATGGGGGAAGGGGGAGGGGGTCGGGCACATACGTTGTCACAGTTTTAATTTAGCTTTAAACTTTAGGGCCGGGTTGTTCAAAGCGCGGTTAAGTTAATCTAGGGTTAGCATCAATTTTGATTCCAGTTAAATAATTAATCAATGGAGATTTTTCCAAAGTATTTTTGCCCTTTAGTTTCGTCTCTGACTTGTCTTCGCATGTAACTTATAATTAGCTTTTGAAAACATTTCTAACAAGAGAAATTACATCCTCGGTTAACTTTTAATCCGGTGTTAGCGTTAACCTGCTTTCTAACAACCGGGCCCAGATGTCAACAATAAACAACCTGCTACTTTATTAGTTAAACACTCTTAATCTCTGTGCATCTGGGGGGAGGGTGGTGGAGAGTTTTGTCATATTTGTCGGAATCATTGTCATCGTTTTGTTTGGGGCAGTACGCAGCTCTTACAAGGTCTTCTTTGATTTGCTGAGAAAACAATAGAACAAACAACACAACAATGGACTCTAGACCTAAAAACAATAGAGCTGCGTGATATACAGGTCCAATGAAATTAGAGGTTGTTAAGAGCTGCGTGGTATCTGTTTTGTTTTCACCATAAACTTCAGATCTTTACAATAGACAGCGTGCTACGTTTTTTATTAAACATTCTAAATTTCTTTACATCTCTGTTTCATTAACGTTATATAAACTCAAGTGTTCCACCATCAAATACATATTTACACCAAAGTTACTGTGGAGAATGAAGTTAGCTATTCTCTTATTTACAAAAACTTGAGAGGTTGTGTGGCCCTAGTTAGAGGAGAGTTTTGTCGGAAATGTCGGAAGTATTGTCATCCTTTTGCTTTACCTATAAACTTTAGATCTTTACAATAGTTAACATGCTACTTTTTTATTAAACAAAATATCTGTACAGCTCTGTTTTATTGATGTTAATATAAATTGAAATGTGCCACTATTAAATATAATGACATTTGCAACAAAATTTATGTGATAAATATTCTCTTGTTTACAAAAACTTGAGAGGTTGTGTGGTCTAAGTTAGAGGAGTATTTTGTCGGAAATATCTGAAGCATTGTCATCCTTTTGATTTACCAATGAACTTTAGATCTTTACAATAGACCACTCCGAAAAATACCATAATAGTGTTTTAAGTGCAGGCTCAGCCTCACCGGAGTGTAATTGTTCAAGTCTCCTTTGTTAGAATGGCACAATGAAATTCAGAGTACATGGAGGAACGCTAGGATGTAGCATTGTGTGTTCGTGTACAAATGTGCAGCGTATGCAAATTGCCAAGAAGTTGAAGCATGGCACGTGCAGTTCGTGCTGAAAACAAAAGAAATTGGAAAAATCACGCTTACATCAAGCACCACCCAAACCTGCACTTTAAAGAGTATTATGGTATTTTTCATAGTTTCTCGAGTGGGGAATAGTTAACATGCTACTTTTTTATTAAA
Source organism: Dendrophyllia cribrosa (assembly GCA_024195265.1). Classification (NCBI taxonomy): domain Eukaryota; kingdom Metazoa; phylum Cnidaria; class Anthozoa; order Scleractinia; family Dendrophylliidae; genus Dendrophyllia; species Dendrophyllia cribrosa. The sequence goes on along the minus strand of JAJLRJ010000002.1, from coordinate 22,420,068 downwards.
CAAAATATCTGTAAATCTCTGTTGTATTGATGTTAATATAAAATGAAATGTGCCACTATTAAATAGAATGATATTTGCAACAAAATTTATGTGATAAATAAGATTAGGTGATCTCTTATTTAGAAAATCCTGAGTTTGTATAGCCCTAGTTTGCCATGGTTGTCTGCCATAATTACAATGCGCGAAAATCCAGATGTTTCTGCCTCTTCATCAGTGAAAAATTTGGTTGGAATTTTTAAACGGTTTCTAAGTGCATTATCCATAATATTGAGACAATTATATTCACAGTCATTCGCATTTTACGAACTTGCCATGATTACAGTTCATCTGTAACCTAAAAAGAAAAAAAAAGTATTCGTTTTAGCTTCAAATAAAGCATAGTGCAGACCGTATGCAATATTTGCATGTTTAATACATAAGTCTTTCTTAGGATTTATTTTGTGAAAGTACATATTATTATTGGAAAAATACCACATTCAATTGTTATTGGATGAGAGGCCATACAATTGTGGGTCTATGAAATTTAAAAATTTTACATATAAAAAGAAAACCTTAGCCTTAGGTAGTCTGAAGTGTCAGCCGCTGGCGCCCACACAAAATGCATGGATGTGGTGTAAGTTAACTAGGCCATGGTTTACTCTAAAAAAAACTTCATTTCATAATAAAGAGTAATAATAATTTGTTTTGTGCGATGCCCATCAACAACAGTTGCATGTGAAACATAAAAGGAAGATAGTTAAATGGTAGTTATTGAATTACGCATCACTGTCTATTTGTTGTAATGTCATGTGAAGTCTGTTTTGTATTGCTGGCTGTGGCTGTGTATTTCTATAAATATCATTCAATACAATAGCCGTGAACTTATGTCCAAAAAAGTATTTTTTTAATTTGTTTGGCCACAGTTATTTTAGGAAATGCAACTAAACTGGTAATTATAACAATCTGATGTCTTAATTGCTGTGATTACCCTAGATTCGACTATTTTTCGAATGTTGTGATCTTGGGTTTTCCAATAGTTTTTGGATGGAGAATAGTTTAATAGTTTCTTTACTTCACAGTTGGGTTTGTGATATATAATGACCAGTAGTTCGTTATAGCGTTCCTGTAACACAAATTCATAGTTTGCTTATTTATATCCAGAAGTAGACGGATCAAATCACGCATTTAAAGGACAATGTCTTAAAATATGTCATGAGTTTTTGGGTCATATAATAAGCAACTCTACAATTTTTAAATTTGCTTGAGCAAAAATCCCCTGTTTGGTATATTTCTGCCAACAAGTCAGCAGGAAGATCAAATGTCATTTCAATACCAAGGCCATTTAATGGATGGAGAATTAACTTGAAAAGATTATCCTGTTTCATGTTTTGTGACTGCTCTATGAGTTTACTACTAACAGAAAATAATGCTAGCTTTTACTCCTTTGTCTGAAAGTACAGTCATCCTGAAATAAGTAATAAGTAACTAGTGTATCCAAAAGATAGTAATTGCTGCGGTAAATTTGTTGTAATAATGCTGTTTTATCGCCTCGCTGGTATTACAGAATTTTCTCTTTCGTTTTTTGAGGGAAAGCAAAGCAAATGTAACCGGAATGAATCGACGAAAACTCCAGCTGATAAGACTAATTTTGTTTTGTAATTCACGCATCAAGTTCTTGCAATGTCTGTAGAATTTTGTTGAGCAAAGGACGCGTTCACCACGAGGAAGGTGTGAAAATTTAGGTTTAACTTAATTATTGATAATGAATATGTTGCGTTACTAGCTAGCCGTATCGTATTCGCGTCTCCACGCGCTCAGCTCAGGTTTCGCGTCCCGACGCGCTCAGCTCAGTCTCATCGACCGCTGTCGGAGTTATTTCAAAATAAATTTGTCTTTTATTCCGTACAATCTTCGAAAATCTTTGCTATCCAACGGTCCTATCACCATGCCTCACAGTCCTCGCTCAACTCGCGGTAGTCTTCGACACTTCAGTTCCGATTACGACTGGCACATGTTGGACCAAAATATTACAAATCTCGCAGCCAACAGCTTGAAGCAGCAAGCGAGGCTATTGTTCGTGGCGCAGTGAATTCTGGCCCAAAATGTGTGCGTGGCGCAGTGAATTCTGGCCCAAAATGTGTGCGTGGCGCAGTGAATTCTGGTAAAAAGCGATCAAATCGAGATTTTTCGTAGCTTATATTTTTTTCTCATATATTTCTCTTAAATCCTGATTATGTTGCTGCTCACTCGCTACGCTCGTTCCGCAGCAATAAAGATGTAATGGATGTTTTGAACCTAGAGGGTGTTTTCCATTCAAATACATGTCTTTACCCTCATCATTTCAACTTGCTTTTCTTTAATTGCTTTGCTTTAATTTGAATACTTTAAGTTTATTTCTGTAGTTTGTACTTCTTACGTGATAATTTAGTTTAGCTTTATATACGACAGTCAAATGATAGAACAAAAAATTAATAAAACCCTGCTGAACTCATAAAACAGTAATTTAGTTCCATTTTGAAGGGAAATGAATTTCTAAATAAATGTATCACAGCTATAAGTGCAAAAGAGCTAATATTGAACCGTTAAACGTACCGTCGGACGAGATAAAACCCAATGTATTCGTTGCCATTCCTGATCATCATTATATCTGTATTTGAAAAAAGCAAATGGACATTGTAATTCTCGGTAATTATTCGAAATTCACTTTTATTGAATTTCCTAAAACTTGACTGTGAGAGCTAATGTGAAGCGCAGCACCAATGCAGAGATAAATAATTTTAAAATTGAACCTTTTCTACGCTGGCAGTTTTAAGGAAAAGTTAATCAGTCATAATCATGTGAAGAACTATCAATGAACTTTACAAATCCAGTAATAATTTTTATTGGGAAAAATTTGAATTGAACAGGAGCACACTTTAGCTCACTTTATTTACAGTTCTTACTTTAAACTGTAATCCACAGATTTAAAAGTTAGAACCAACTTGTTCAGCAAAATATACAGTCTGAGTACCACTTATAAGTACTGCTCAATAGCTTTCACTTTACAGTTAATATACAGAACCACATTACATGGCTACTTTTTACTCCAAGGTGGAAACGATTAAGGTCATTTATTGTTACATAGGTGTCAGATAAGTGAAAACTTACAAAAGTCGAGTCAACGTAATCTACCCTGAATCTACAACTGCATTAAAGTACTTACCTGCGATAACGTAGAAGTGCTCTGTGAGAACGCAATATTTGGCTGAATACTTCGTGGCTCGTTAAGTTCTAAAACAGAACCAAAACTAGAACTAAATATATTTGGTCTTGCTGTCATTCAGCTAGATTAGTTGACAAAATAATTCTCGTTCACCCATCCCTCAACCACTTCGTAATTGTATCTCCCTTCCTCTCCAACCATGCACCGTTTGAAAACAAATCACATTCTTCTTACGCTGTTTAAAATTGACTTGAGTATGAGGAATGGTGATTTATTGTAGGTTTGTGTACATAACTTAGCCCTCGTTTTGCTAATGTGTTTGGCTACATGAAACGGTTTTTGTCACTACCACCTAGAAGTTAGAAAAAGTCCTCCTTCAGTCTATGACCCGGTACAGAATAAATAAGCAGTGTTATGCATAGTTCAGTTTCACCACTGTATCATCAGTGCAACTGAAAATTTAAAACACGACTGTTTAGAAAAGTTTACAAACAGGTTTCGCTTAAAGGAAAACTTACCAATGCCTCGTTTGTTGTTGTACTGCTTTCTTCTCTTATCCCATCCAGCTCCCCAGGGTCCTCCATCTTTGAAATAGTTGTCTTTGCCTTCCTAACAAGAAAGTAAATGCTTAAGCCCTGGCCAAATAAAAACCCGAGACTCTCGTGCGCTCTCGAAGTGTTTAAATCCGCTCAAAATTTCAATGGAATCTATGGGAATTCTGAACTGTCGCACTGGTTTGGACTCAACTCTCAGGCACCCTCATTGACTTTCATGCTGTCTTAGAGAGTATGAACTCTCGTCAACTATCGTTCCCGTTTTGCCTGGGCTTTAGACAAGCTGTGCTTTTTGTCAGCTTCTGCCGATAAGGAGACTACGACTCTTCGTTTTGGCCGGGAATAAACGCAATGTTTTTTTTAAATAAATAAGTCTAAAAGCCAGTCTTGTGATGTGACGTTAGTAAGAGTGTACAGTATGGCTGTTTTTTTTTTTTTCTCACCAGCCTTTCTTTCACCGTTCTTTCAAAGATCGTTTTCGTGAAGTGGATTCCCTTTGTTAGTGCATAAATTCGCCCCCTTGGGGAAAGGGTGATGGGAAAATCTGTGTTATTTGCATTTTCATTCCTTGGATTCCACTGTGTGATTTTTGTCCAACGTATTTGTTGACGATGCACGTGGACTGTCTACAGTCTTATTTTTTTTTTTAAATTCAGAAGCTGTATATTTGAGACCGAAGTGCGTTTTGCCTTGGATACTTTTGTGCAATAAAATTCTCCCAACTATCTCAAATTCTCATTTCGATCAGTTCTATTTGCCATGGACAACCGACCAGCCTAGAGTACAAGTGAATGGTTTCCTGCGGGAAACGATGCTTACTGTATTTTTCATTCGTTTCCATTTGCGAATAAGCTTAAGGAGGCTCGACTCCTGTTTTTTTTTTACCGTTGGGTGTATGTTTTGCAATCAAAATTTCGCAGTAAAGACATGCTTCGATTGCTTTCATACTCCAGCAAGTTTATGAATTGTGATCAAGTTTTATGTACCATTGGTTTCCAAGCGACAGCGGTTACTATAGCAATGCCAGCTTACTTCCCTTTGTTTTAAACAATGTCGTTTTTCTTAAAATCTTGTCAGACACTTGATAATGAAACTTTCAAATTTTTTAGTACTCATGTATGACTAGCTGCAAACGAAGTTTTAAGTTAGTGAGTACTACAAAATTTAACAGTTAGATTATTTTAATAAAAAAAGTGTCAGACTAGATTTTGAGAAAAACGACATTGTTTAAAACAAAGGGCAGTAAGCTGGCGTTGCTTTAATAATCGTAGTCGCTTGGAAACCAGTGACACGAAAATCTTTGATCACATTTCATAAACTTGGTGAGGTATGAAAGTAATCGAAGCATGTCTTACCACTCAGTGAAATTTTTAGTTCAAAACATACACCCCACGGCAAAAAATACTAAGTCGAACCTCCTTAAACAAGCGGGAAAAACGTCCTTGGAAGGAATGAAAGAATTTTCCTTCTCCATCTCTTCGTTAGCCAATTAGAATGCGACAGAATATAGTCGTTAATCAACCACACTTTGCTATGCTTCTATATACTGTAGATACATACCATCGCATGGCCTTTATCCTTTTCTATCACCAACATCATAGTTGTCACAATTAAAGCTGCCTATGGTTTCATTGTCTTGACTTTACCGACTCAGTAACTTGCGTTTTAAAGTCGTGAAGTCATCGTCATCAAGGCCATCGTTTGATCTAATTTGATCATTATTTGATCATTTGCATAAGTGTCCTTGCACAGCGTGAATTCTTACATGAAACTGTTGATCACAACCAGTCGGTGAATTATTGATAATGTGGTTGACGATCTCAGTCCTGGATACCTCCTAGCCTTGTCGTCACCAAAGGTTTTTTGAAACATTCTTTCTTATTCTAGGCTATTAAACTCTTTCGGAGAAGAGACAGAAGAAAACGCAAACCAGCAGAATTATATTCTAATTTGCTTGACGCCTTAATTTCGGCAGCGGCCAATCAAAACTCGCGATGTTACTGTTGATTGACCCTTAATTTATTTTGGCCAATCAAAACTATCGAGTGAGTAATGACAGACCAAAGTCCACACTACTTAATTTGTTTTAGCCAATCCGAAAACTCTCGAGTGGATAACGACAGACCAAAGTCCACACTACATCGGAATGCGAAATAATTGTTCAAACGCCAAGTAATTGGAAACTTACGTTTAAGGTTTATCAGTTAAGTTCAAGTATTTTCCTAAAAAAAAAAAAAAAACAGAAGACCAAGAAACAAACTCGTTGATTTGGTTGAGACGCCTTGTGTAAATTTGTCTGGTGCTTATGACCTTTTCGCCTAAAACTGATGAATGTTAGAATTTAAATTGTATGCTTTTTCGTAAACTACTTCAAGGTACCCATGTATTTAAGTTAGTGCGATTTTGTAGCTAATAGTTTGCGTTCTTATGTCGTTGATAAACACAATCATCTGAGGTACGTAAACCGTGCTGTCAAACCGTATGCTATTAGTAAAGCATGTTTGCTTTGATTGCGTCCAAACCCGAGGGGGCGTCTGAAGCTTTGATTCCATTATTTTGTTTTTCATTTGATTATTTTGGTCTGCATGACTAAGCAAAATCAGTCTGACAGCTGCTTAGATGGATTAAAAGCCATATGTCATGTCTTTCTTCGTCTTTACTAAAGCGGTACTAATATATGCCACTGCACGTCCTTGCCGTGTTTTTTTTTGGCGGTTTTATTATCAACTGTCTCTTTCTCACGGAACTAGGAAACGCTGACTGGGAAAATGATTAAGCCTGTCATCCTCCGGCTAGATCAAAAAAACGATAAATGTCATCACTGAAAGCTTTGAATTTGCTGATTGTCTGAGATAGCAACATTTTTATTAGCCCGGCTTATCAAAACACTCCACATCATCTATCGTTGCTTCAGTTCTGATATTCTGAATTCTGAATTTTACCAAAATGTTATGTAAAATGTAATTCCACGGAAGAGAACCTTTTTCCCCCCAAAAGGAACCTAGCATTGGTACTGTAGTACGATTCGTTACAAAGTATATTATATTTCTCCCTTTTATATTTTGAGTAAGAACATCACATTTTGCAGTAGTATTTACCTTGTTTAAAAAAATTCTTGAAGTAGATTTTGTTCGCGTAATTTAGCAGTTCGAAAGTAACGGCTACTAAAAAGTAGCTGCTACCCGAAAGTTGCGGTCCCTTTGGGCTGCTAATTCCGAAAAATAACGCGGTCGTGCACTACTTTCAGAATAAACCATAAGGCATATTCGTATTCCCGGTATTGAACCGGAACTACAGCTTGCAGTCTAGGCTTTTGCGGGGCAATCTTAACTTTTTACCCCAAATATTTTTAATGATATATTCCCCGGCCCCGCATGTGGGAGGTGTGGGGCTAACACTTCCGGTTTTTTCACGTGAAGCACATTAAAAAACATGAGACTTTCCACGTGTCTGCCATGCCGGCATGTGTCACATCAAAAATAATAGCGTTCGAAGAACGAAATCCTAATTTCCTGTTGGTTGTCCTGTGGTTTAATTTGAGATTTTTTGGTGGCCGGTCTTCCAAATGGCCGCCCCTATTGGTTTTTTTCAGGGGTCATTTCCGCCGGAAATTCAATCGAACGCGTCTCAATAATCTGTGATTACTGCTACCTTATTCGTACTAATTTTCGCGGGCACTTAATTTCGCGAATTTGGAACACGAATATTTCGCGAGCATTAATTTTCGCGATTTTGCAAAAAATGATAAATTTAGGGCATTTAATTTCGCGAAAATTGACAAAAGACAGACTTAGAAAACCGTTTTTTATTGAATGATCACTTAAATGACGATTGATTTGCAATCATGATTTGCAATTAGGTAATAGAAATAGCGTTTATAATCAGACTAATCAAGCAAATACTGCAAATCAATCAAATGCTAATGCAATATTGTACTGACCTAAATGGACATTTTGATGACTGCACGAAAGATGTTTTAAAAGAGCTACATGTACAAGAAGAAGAAATGAGTGATTCGGATGAAGAAAGTGCTGAAGTAGAAGATAAATAGACTGATGACAATTACCATATAGCTATAAACGCAGTTAATCATTGATTAAAGCAATTATAGAAGTGTATTAAATTTCGCGTGTTTAATTTTCGCGTATCCTAATTTTAGCGAGTCTTTAATTTCGCGATTTTTTACAAATCGCGAAAATCGCGAAATTAAAGCCTCGCGAAAATTAGTACGAATAAGGTAGTAAAAATAATAATAACAATATTTTTTAAGGAGACTCCTCTCACCGAAGTGGTTTTCAGGAAGATTCTGTTAAATAATAGATAAATAGATAAAAAGAATAACTAGAAAAATTCTAAAAATACTAAATTCCTAAAGCAAGACAAAGGACATATCATTCGGTAAGTGCGATCAAGTGAAGCGAAACCTAGGCAAACCTTGCGACACAGCCATTTAAAAAAATATGTTTAAGGTTATCTCATCTATTGTGCAAGCTTTCATTTCAGGTTTTTTAAATTATTTTTGCTCCAATCTGGTGGATGATTTGCCTGTAATTTGTGATACGTCAGGACTGCACGGCCTTCTCTATGTGGCACGGCTCTTCTGGCTCTGTTAAATTACATTCACATGCAATTGAAAATAGAAATAATTTAAAATATTCTAAGAACTAAAGAAAATAGCTAGTTAAGGATATATAATAATACAAAAGTATAATCAAAAGTAAAATTTTATGAGTTTCAAACAATGGACCCTAGCCCTGAAAACAATACTTTCTCTCCACACTCATTAACATTTACTCTATTCAAAATTTTTCTTGAAAGTCTTATAAAACAAAAAAGTGCTATGATCTGCACAGTTTTTAATAGATTCCCGTAGATTGTTGAATAACTTTGATGCATTATCTGATCGATTTGCTTAATCGCAATTCCCCTGGACAGTCCTGTTTAACTAATTTAAGATAATCTGGCCACGTCTTAGTGTAATGCAAGGCTTTAAAACACGATTTAAGGAGGTTGAGATCTCTTCTTCATTGATTGGAAGCCATCTCATTCTAAGTACGTCCTTGACTGAGTTCTTGACGTAGTAACCAATTAAGGAGCTTTGAGCAGCAAATTGAACTCGCTGCAAACGACGAGTAATAATATTGTGGCAGAGGGTAGGATGCAATTTAGCGAAATATTTTGCTTTTTTTAGTACTGCACTGCGTAGCATCCAGACACCGTGTACTTGTTATGATCGTCCCTCTTTTAACCCTTTCACTCCCAGAGTCAATTATGGAGACATGTAGTGTAGTTCAAACTTTTGAGTTTGTGGACGAAATCCTTTGGTGTGACCATTCAAGTGAAACCTCTCTGGCAGTACTTTCGCATGGTGCCATTTGTTTTTCAATATTTTACAAAATGAAATTTGGGATTTTTCTTAAATTTTTATCTTCGACACTCTTGTGAGTTAAAGGGTTAAGATGTTCGTTCTGATTTGTAGCCACTAATTGAGATGTTGACTTGAGATCGTACTCGTCAAGATTATTCAATGATCCTCGGCCGAAAGTAATAATCTGCCTTGTTTTATGCTGAAAAAAAAAAGAACAATTACGCTTTAATATTTTATTTTCGAAGATTGGACGTTTATTTATAGTAAATGCGGAGAAACACGAGAATTCGTTGGGTAGAAACTTCATCAATTTTTTTTTTTAAAAATCTCTTGTCACGCGCGATGCGTTACCAATTTTATCACACCTCGCCTAACTGATCACGGTATGAAACCGACAACGTTTTCCTGAACTTGGATTCCTGTAAAACACCTAAATAAAAGTGATACTAAACTCAAAATATCCAAAACTGGACACCAACTGTCCCTGCGGTACTCTGGTACAAATTCACGACAACAACAACAAAAAACGGGGGTAGGAGCCTATCCCATTATGCAACGCAAATGAAAGATATCTGCAAAATTCGACTGATCACGTAACCTCGCATTTGCCAGTGGCCGTCGACGCGAGCAGAAGCTGTCAAGACACCCTTTTCAAGGCCGGTAGTCTGCCGGTCCTCTTTTATCAGGATATGTAATGTTAACAAGGTATGAAATAAAGTATTCGAAAACATTACTGACGATTGATATGACCGCCGCTCTATACCTCGAAATTTGTAGCTTAGTGTCTAAATTGCCTCTCTCTTCTTCGTTTTTTTCTGTGCTCGTATTCTGCACTTTCTTGAGTTACTTTTTCTTCCATGCATATATAACCATAATAATAATAATAAAACAGGGAAAGTCACCGGTTGTATGCGACGAGAGCCATTATTTTACGAGACAAACATCCGGGATTCTGCAGTCACTTGAGTCCAGGTCTGTGTTAAGAGGACAGTTAATGTTGAAATAATCAGTTGAAATTTTATTTAAAGAACTTAAGGAAGTTTGTCTCCTTGATCTTCTCAGTTGTAAGTCTGTAAAGGAGAAATAAACGTTACATTACCATTTGATAAGACATTGATTTCTCACTGAATAGAATGTACAAAGAAGTTCAAATATCTTTTTGGGGGTCCCTTTCTTGGGCCCCCTTTCTTGAAAAAGGGCCCCCTAAAATTACACAAGGCGGCCAACTGGGCCCTCATTGGCCAATTTCTAGAATAAACCCTGAGGTAGCAACTTTTGTTTATTTCTTCGTGTAAACAAGACATCGTGGTAGCAACGTTTGTTTATTGCTTTATGGAAACAAGGCATCGAGGTAGCAACTTATCGTTAAAGTGCCTATCACCCCTAGAAAGTTATTTTCAGTATCAACTCTTTGTACATTGAATAGTTGAATGGTAAAATATTTCTTGTTTTGAACGTCGTGTTAGTAAGTTCTGGAGATTTGAATTTACAAAATGCTAATTAGATGACGTCAACCCGGGAATCATTTATTATACAACTACTTGTATTCACCTCCTAGTAATAATTTTTACGATTCAATTGACTATCCACAGTTTATTTTTAGTATTTATCAAATTAATTATTCTTCTACCGGCCGAACGTTCATCCACACAGCAGTTCATGTTTGGAACAGCTTGCCTAATAATGTAGTTGGTAACATCACTGTAAATGGTGTCGCATCCTTTAAGAGCAGGGTGCATAAGTATCTTATGTCAAGTGTATGAGGCTCTGCCCCTGCACTCCAGTTCTCCTTGCTGTGAACCATTGATTAGGCCATGGGGACATCTATCATAGTGCAATGCTGCATATGCTAGTTTTTCATTCTTCATGGACTATTGTTCACTTTAGCATTTTATAAAAAAAAACTGCGCATTGTAAATTGGCGTAGAAATAATGGCAAATTCCCGGGTTGACGTCATTTAATTAGCATTTTGTAAATTCAAATCTCTATTACTCATAAACTCGACGTTCAAAACGAGAAATATTTTACCATTTAACTATTCAATGTACATAGAGTTGATTCTGAAAATAACTTTCTAGGGGTGATAGGCACTTTAATGGTACATGTATAACAATGCACCGATGTAGCAGTAAAATGACAGAGAATCGTGTTTGTAAATAGTTTAATTTAGAATTGTGTAACAAACTGAAGAAGCACGTGGCTGAAGAGAGCGAAAAGCTCTCTGAAATAACTACAAAGAAATCAAAGCAGTCAGTCTTACAAAAATTAATACACTTGGATACAAATAAACGTTAACGAAATCGTTACCTACACTCTATGTAGCTTTTCAGCCCCTTCATTTAGCACCGAGCTTTCCAAAAAAAAATAAGTTTACAAGTTTAAACGAGTTTAATTGTTGTTTTTGACATTTTGGCCATCCGCTAAAGAACCCCTATCTTTAGGCCACGCATTTCAAGTCCGAAGTCAATCCTCATAGCATAAGCTGGCCTCTACTCAATTCGCAACGGTTTTTTTAGCTGCACAGTGAGTCTGTTCCAAGAACAGAAACAAACTTGTTTATTTTAGCTCCTACAGCCGTTAAGTGTGAGATCTTTCGGTTCCAATCCGCTTCAAACAATGTTTAGAAACATTTCCAAGGAACTATGAAGCATATCATGTACCATATTTCAGAGCCAGTTATTAGAAGACATTTTCAATAAATGGTGCTCGTTCGTGTCTTCAGGTCGAGTGGTTGAACTTTGAACATTTTCATTCAGGTTCGCCTTTTTTTTTTTCGTTCAGTCCTATGATCAATATTTTTCTCTTTTCTTCTTTTTCTTTCCTTCCCCTTTTTATTCATAGTGTTTATGGTTTAGTTTTTAATAAAACAATTATTCTACATGGGCTTGCCAGGTATGAAATGATAACACATATCTGACGTGTCCTAGTCAATAGAATAATTGTTAAAGAGATATTTGAAAGGAGTGCGTCTGCCAAAAACGCGCGTTATGTTATTAATATTTTTATATTTATTTTTATGTTTTTTTTAGTGCTTAAACTTCACCTTCGTTTACACACCTACAAATTACGCGACAATGGAAATCTGGAGCCACGACCAGTGCACCCCATAATGCTATTTAAGACCTAAAGTAGTTCGCTAGTTGTAGTACGCTGTTGCCAATATTATAAAAAATCTCGCCGTTGTGGAGGTGAATAGCAAACTATTCATGGTTTGAGTAGCCAAACTTGAAATAAGTGCTTGCAATTTTACACCACTAGTTATTATCTTGCATTTTAATTTCAGCTGGACGTACGCATTGTCTAATCAGCGGATGTGCGTGGTGGCGATCTCACCATGACTAGGCTTAAGTTTCATTGCTGTCATCCGCGTGTTTATCAGAGCAAGAAGAATTGTCCTCGGATAGCATGCCAGTACCGCTAAATGCAGTTTTAAAATTTGAGTGGGATATTGACGGGAAAACGTTAAGATGGAACGAAAACCACATCTTGGAACAAGCCAGCGGTTTGGGTGAGTACGTATTAATATTATTTTCATATTCTAGTAGCAATCTGTAAAGGTCTTTTTTAAGGATAAAGTTTTCTTAGTTTAATGGGTGCGACTGCTTCAGTTATAACGACATAAAAGGGTGAATGTTTTCCTCCGTTGCTCCTACAGTAGACTTGCCACAAGTCCCTTCCAATACTCATTTTTGCTAAGTTAGGTTAACTTTAATTCCGCGCTCAAATTTATCGAATAAAACTACTCCAACAGCTGTAGTTACATTTGCGTCGATCAAGAGTAACAACGAAACACACTTGCGATTGCGGAATGGTACTAAATTTTATTTACTCAATGCTCAGATAATTAAGAATATCTATTTTAACAGTTGTCTCTACGAAGAAAAATGTGTTTTATAGGTCGTAAGGTTGTCCTTCAGTTCTGGTTTCGGTTGTTCAAAGATGATGAGGCATTTCGATCTCAGTTTCGAAATTATAGAATCGCAAATATTGATTTCCTTTACGTTGAAAAATAATTGTGTTCAGTGTTAGCTGTAATAGCAAACAGAAGCTTACTTACACGCCACAATTGTTACCATGGTTCGATAGAAGCAATAATTAAAGCTCTGTGAGTAAGTCTCATGTTTTTTAGTTGCGTGAGAAAAAACATACAGGCACTCGGGCGATGTGGGCGATGTGATATACTTCACTGGTTCGGTTTAATTTATCATCTATATCGGTCCATTGTGCTAAAAAAAATTGACTGTTTCAACGAAGCCGTGAAAAAAACTTTCACCGATTCTAAACAACATCGTGTTGTTTTGGGAGTGTGATTTAGTATTTCTTTCGTTTTCTTTCTTTCTTTGTTTCTTTATTTATTTTTTCATGTTTGGAAACAAATTCCTTGCCTTTCGTGACAGTTGAGCTTTTAAATTGTTCAATTTTATAACCGAAGGCTGCATTAGAATGCTCGTATTGGGCGTAAAGGGGTCATGGCATTGTGGAAAACGTATAACTTGGTATGACATGATATGACATCGGAAAAGCCTTTATTTTGCCATTTATTGTAAAGTTCGTTCTTGTCTTGTTACTTTCTTCTCTTGTCTTCGTTAATGACGTTAATAACATCTGTTATTAACTGTTGTTTACAAGAAAGCCTAGTGAAGGTTGTAAAGTTGTAATGTTTATTAGTATTTTCCAAAACTTCCAACGACAAATCGCGTGGCCTTGTTATGTGGAAAGTTTCGTCCGAAAATTTTAAAAGTAGTTTTTCAAGGTATGACGCCTGGAAGTTTTCAAAACCATATCCGTTTCATTGCTTTTACGAAGTCTGCTTCCTTTAGTGTCATTCCCTTTCTTTTTTCCAACACATGCTGACCTTTTCCCAAAATGTCAGTCTTTAAGTTATCCCACGTGGCACAACAGCTGGTGTTTTATTTGGTTATTTTTGAAGTTAAACAATTGTGAAATTATTTACAGTACCATTGTTGGAAAGTCACGGGAGCCTTTCATCAAATTTTATAATTTGTTCTAGTCAATTTGCTTTCCAGTGATGTTTGCAGTGTTCATGATTAAATCTGAGTACTTTTTTGCCGCATTCCTTTTTGCTTGTGCAAACACGTGAACTCTTGCTGCATGTTTTCATCTCATGTTTATCTCGTGAAGAGTCGTTCTTATCAGATCAGCTTTTTAAACCGTAGGGGTTCATGTGCACAGACGTTTAGGCCCTTAAGAGCATTTTACGCGAGAAACAAAACCTATTTCTATCACGGCTTTTTTAGCGGCCTACTACGTCAGGTTACTTATGTACTTCAATCTTCTTTAGCAACCAATGGGACTCTGTTGAACGGATCAGTGGCATCCTTATAATAACAAGACAAATGAATGGTGGAATTGATTTTGCAGTTAGCTTGCTTTTTGATCCATTGCCGTTGTTGTAAGAAATGGGCTGTGCTGGATTTTAAAGTAAACGTGAGAAGCGTGAATATTTGACCCTGTATGAAGTTACGTTTCTCTTTGGTGTATCTGTCACTCCCTCCATCCGCACCCATCTCCGGTCAGTATTTCGACGCGATATAATTTTAGACATTTGTACAAGTTGTTATCTCGTCGGGGTAGTGTATTTGGCACAAAAGGTATTTCCCAAGTTTAACCACATGCGGCCCAAGCTCATGATGGCAACAGCGCGAGCCAGTGCTTATGACCCTGACGCTACTCTTTGTTTACGAAATCGTCAAAATATAAGTTGCATTGAAATGCAAAAATACTCTTTAATTGCCAAAATTACGATAGAATTTAGAGTAAAAATGATTTGCTTTGTTTCTATGTTGTAATCATTGCTTTTAACGGTTCTTGGGTTGATTTAAAGAGATTGGTGCAACAGTAATAACAATTTTCATTTTTAGAGTCACTAGATCCTTCAGTGCTCCTCTTTAAATCGACAAAGAAATTCAAACATTGTAATCAGGATATTGGACGACTCTCTCTCGCGCGGGTTGCAAGTCTTATCTCAAGCTCTGGAAAGACACTCAAAGACAAGAAATTCACTTTGAGTATAAGCCCGTCGAAACACACATGTAGCTTAACAGCCGCATTCTAAGGTAATAGGGCGCGGTTCCTAAGCTAGATACCTGACCTACCTTTATGAAAAGAAATTAAAATTTAAGGTGGCTCTAAACCCCTTAACATGCTAATTAATATAACAATTCGATAATGAAACATGGGGGTCACTGAGCTCGTTTTTTAGTTATAAGCACTTAAAGCTAAAATAAAGGATGTCTTTAACCCTTTCACTCCCAAAAGTGCCAATCATCAAAATTCAACAAAAATCTCAAATTTCATTTCGTAAAATATTGAAAAACAAATGGTGCCATGCAAAAGTACTACTGAAGAGGTTTCATTTGAATGGTCACACCATAGGATTTTGTCCACAGACTTAAAAGTTAGAACTGTACTACATGTCTCCATAATTGACTCTGGGAGTGAAAGGGTTAACACTAGGTTATACTGTTACTATGGTAACTTGTTCCATGAAAATGATCATAACTTGTTCAACAATGACTAGGCGTTTGTTTGATACCATTATTTAGCACCAACTGACAAGGAATTGTAGTATTGATCCATCAAAGCATAAGTGATGGAAAATGCAGGGAACTATTGTGAGCCACCTTAAAACACCTTGCTTGTCCCCACGATGCAGAATTTAGAAATAGAGTACCACAAAAACTTAATTTGTGAAATTATAGAATGAGATGAGATATTCTGAAAGGGCATCACGAAAAATGCCCGCTTGCCAAAAATCAGCATCCTAGTGCAATTTGGGGGAGAGATATTGGCACCTTTATGCTATAATGACTCCTATAAAAACCCTTCTAATTTTGCCTCAGTTCTAAGGCATTTTTCGTCATGCCCTTTCCGAATATCTAACCAAATCCCATAATTTCAAAAATTTAGTTTTTGTGACGTCATCACTTTGGTACTCTATTGTTACTCTATAAAGATTGGTCAGTGGCCGGGTATGTGGCACTGCTGGAATTGACTAGAGCTTTCACAAGTAGACAATATTATAGTGTAACTTTAATAACTCCAAACCAATTTACATATTTACATCAGTAAAATCCATTGCCATCCGACAATTTTGTTATACACAAGGTCTAATGTAGGACAAGAATTGAAATGATCGAAGAGACCAGATTTGATAGAGGTTTCACAATATGTCGGCCCTATTATGGATTCATACTTTCATAGTTATGTAACTCAAATTATACAAACAGGTAGCTTTATAATACAACAAGAGTAATTTACATTAACAAGGTACAATTATATTTATCAGTTGTTATTTACAGAAACGTCTTTGGGGTTAGCAAAAATAAAATTTTAATCTAAAAAATAAAGAGCATTCAACAGGTGCCACAGTTCTGCAATACAGTATTCACAATGCATCATTCACCTAAAGAAGAAAATAATATTTATTGCTTTAGATTCATTTACCACAGATCCTATACAGCAATTGTATATTCCAAACAACAATAGTTTTTCCAAGTTTGTTAAAGACCTAGGTACCCATAGAATCCAGGTGTTCTCTGTTGTATGAATAAAAGAAGGGTGACTATCTATAGCAAGATATTGCCAAATACAATATTTTGTTTCAGGTGTTTAAGCTAGTTTATCAAGCACACAATATGAAATAAGCTCCCAATTCGATTGCTAGTGAATGGAGGGGAAGCCACACGATTATGGTTCGTTGGACCCGAAAAAGACAGTACAAGCCTTAACGAGGTTGTGTGTGTACGTTTTTAATGGTTATTTAGCAGTTTTTATTTAACTTGGGTACTACGAGATAAAATTTTCTTACCCAATCTATTCTTTGCCATCCATTGCCTTGATTGGTACTGAAAAAGGCGACAAAAATGTTAGAAAACCACACACTTTTTTGGTATGTCAGGCAACTGCAAAAGCAAATGTAAATAGCGTTCCGCCCAGATTCTAAATATAGAAAACTCGCGCAGCATCATGGGATTGAAATGCGTACAAACATTCAAGAACTATGCAGGAAGCTACGAAAAAAGCAGGTGCTACGAAGCACTGTTTTTGGGTCGACTCGACAATTATCCTCAACATGTACAAGAATCGCAAAAACTGGTGTTTCCGAGGCAGCCATTTTGAAATATTTGTCCTCATTTCGATCCCACAATGCAATGCTGCCAAATATGACGTCACCTGGGCGGAACGCTATTAAAATCCATGTATAGTACAGAACAGAAAAAAAATAGGCAAAGACTATAAGTCAGGTATACAAATTGGTGTTTAATTAGATTTATACAAAAATGATAGTGATTTCCTTTAGTAACGATAAAAAGCAAAACAAAGAAAAATGGTGTCTTTTTCTGCATTATTGCAAACAAAATGTACAGTCGGTTTAGAAAAATGACCAATGATTATAATTAACAGTTAATATGTATAAATAGGAACGTTGTCAGTTTTATCTCCATTCGATAAGCCCCGATAACTGGTGAGATTTAGTTACGATAAACATGAAGTGAGTGATTATCTCTCTTCAGAAATGAAGAAATTTTAAAATCATACATTACCCTACCCCAGTCGGGACTTTTCCCTACCGCACCCTAGTAAACACTTTTGATCCAAGACGAAAGAACTGCCCAAACGGTGCCACAGAATATAGGCTGTAAAAGAGAGTTTCTTTATTAAAAATGCTCTACAAGTGACAAAATATGATGTCAGATGGCTTGTTTTAAAAATAAAACGAAACATTTCAAACTTTATGTATAGAATAACCCTGTCCATTTACAATGCAAAGACAAATCACTTTACAGAACGAAACTTCTTTGTGTGAAAAAAGTAGCAGTTCAATTGTTTCACCAACCTGACATTTGTAGGGAAAATTAAAGCAATATGAAGTCTTGGATACTCTCTTTCTCTTGAATGATGGTGATGTAGACAGGCGAACGCCGATATTTCACGAATGATTCTTCTTAGCGATCGTAGGATGTGGTGATATGTGTTCTCGCTGAATTCGTACTGAAAACAACCGGTAGTATAAAAGATTAAAACGAAAAAGAACAAGCTCTATATGTTTATTTTGACTTGACGAAAGGTCTGTTTACAATGCATTACATACCAGTGGATATGTAGGGTGATGCTGCGGATGCGTGAAATTGTCATGGCCATCTTGGTCGTCGACTGGTAAGAAACGTCCCTGAAACTAAAAGAAACCGTAAACACTGATCAGATTTGCTAGAATTTGGACTGTACGTCTCACCTTAAATTATTTTCCAGTTAATTTAGTTGTACAAATAACTCACTGAATATATTTGCATGCCGTGCCTGCTGCTTTCGTCTTTTTCAAAACATTCACGGACTTCTCAATTCACCTTCTTGAGGACGAGAACGAAATTCAGACTACCCCCGTTAGTAATTGATTGACAGATTAAATCTGATTTTATGCCCTCGCTTCCATTGCAGGATCCTGCAATGAAAGCCAGGGCATATTAAAAGGACACCTACGATAATATATATCAAAGTCTTTTGTTTAAACGGCTTCTCGTATTCTTTTTAAGTTATAGTTATCACTCCCTGTAAAGCTACGAAAGCGATCTTTAAAAATTAAAGAAAAGAAATCTCGGTCTGCGCCGTTCACTTTGTAATAAATGTTACTTGGCCTCATTAACACTGTCAGTTGTATTTTTGTTGAGTTCTTGTATTTTTGCCAAGGGATTTCACCGAAATATAATGTTTATCTCACCTACAAAATTGAATTTTCGTGGAAGCAGAGTAACTTCTATTCTGTTAATTTCTTGACGATTATCGCAGTGTTGTCCTAGTGTTCTGGAATGTACCGCCCTTCATAATGTACTGCAAGATTTTCCCTACCTTTTACGATTATGTTTGTAACTTCCAGTCGACGATTCTTTGTCTTACGCATTTTACCAGCTCGATACATGCAGCACTGATCAATCGCTGTTCCTTCCTCTCCTTCTGCTGCTATTGTTGACTGTTAAGAGATACTCTGATCACATTCCAGTCCCGTGCATTCGGGAGGTTCTTTAGGTAGTTCCATATGGTTTGATGTTCATCACTGGTGAAGGGCGGTTGTGGCACCACCACTTCAAGGTTTAGTGTGAAGAGCAATGCAAAATCAAATAATCACGACGTGTACGTTCAACTTCATGCCTGAAATTATCAGTTAGAAACTACCTACCGGAAATTCCGCCACAAACTCTTAGATAGTTCAGTGATAGACAGACTCTAAACTGTTGACCTATACTATCACGTGAATGCATACCATATATAAGTTATGCTGCTTGCTAAGCCAATTGCACCAACTTATAAAACTACAGCGTCATCTCGTTTTATGTCGTTTGGTACTATAGCACCGTATGAAGTTTTCGTTGTAGAAACAATCATCCTAGATTTGCAGTTACGCAAAATAACTTTGCATGAACAAAGCCTGTTTGCGTTTGCGTCTCCCACCAGCTAGAACGACCTTTGACTTTGGTGGTTTGTGTGTAATAAGCTTTCGGTCTGCTTATGACAATGTAAGTTTTGACAGATACCAAGATGGATCAAGTTTCCACATCTTGGTATTCTTAATTGCTGAAGCAAAGCTGAAATGTGTTTTGTTTACCGCTTCATTCTGGCGGTTTCATTTTAAGCGGTCTCTCTTTTCTTGATCACAGAAAATGCCATAATTGAAATTTTTCAGGTGACTCTGTTCATTGTAATAGCACAGTTAAAAACCGTCCACGTCATCTACGGTAACTTTTCTTTATGATTGTAAATAAAGGGTTTTTTTGCTTTACTGTTTTTAATGAGAAGCTCTAATGTTAACCGATATATGTTGCGAGATTTAATCTCACGGGATGAGCGTGCTTTTGAGCATTCACGACAACAGGCAGACCGGTATGTAACCACACATTGAACTAAAGAAGTCAAAGAAAGCTGATCGACTTAAGGCACGATCAGCTTCCGAACGTATATCGATTTGTGCTGATATCTCATGCTCTGTCGCCTTCGACAAATCGCCTCAGCAATCAATGTTTACAAAACTTTTCTTGGGAGAGGAGTGGGGGGGGGGGGGGGGGGGGAGTGTTCATAGTGCTTTGTAAGCTTAGACAAAAACAACTGTTTGTGTTGTCTCTTGGTGCCTCACGAGACTGCTCTTTCTATTATCAAGGGTTGCTGCAAATTAATTTAAGAGGAAAAGTAGAAACTAAAACAATAAGAGCCAAGTAACATTTGATAGTTCGATTTAATATATTGATAATTATTTCTGAAACATATTACTTCGTGTACATGCATTAATAAATAGTATAACGAGACATTATTTTAATGATATGGAATATATAAGCGAATCTATGCTGACATCATTGTTTACATTTTGTCTCATTAGCATGCAAATTTACGAACAGAAGGCATCGTGTTAAATACGAATTGACTTCGAAAGTTGAAAGAGCTTGTTAAACATGCAATTTTTAGATATTTTCATGTAATGTTTAAGAAAATATCAGAATTGTTGGGTGGTAAAAGCGCTAATAAGCCATACATTCTTTGTAAAATTTTGAGTTTTTAAAACAGCATTGCAAGAAGAGTATCTAGTACATAAGGCAGAAATTTCCAAACAAAGCGAATTGAGCTGATTTTTTTGTAGCTCCAGTAGAGAAAAATACGGATATGCTAATAAGGCAATAATTATAAACAAAAATTCGCCTATACTTCCAATTTGGTAGAGTCTAAATGCTATAGCTCAGAAGGAGGTCGGACACCTTAATGAGACTTATATAACGGAGTAACTGGTTAGCTTTCAGTTGAGGTTGGGGTTAGCAGTTTATATAGTTAAATTTAGGCCTCAACAACCCGAGAAGCTAGGTGGTACCCTGGTACCGTAGGCTATGTAAGCCTAAGCCTAGCTGGGTCACAGGTTCAATCATGAGTGGGGATTTTAGATTTTCTTTTTTACACTTAAAAATTTATTGAAAATAAAATTCTAAGTGTCGACATTACGTTATATAATTCTCAATAAGTGTCCGACCTTCTTCTGAGCTATAGCAGGTAGACTCTACCTTCCAATTTTCCGAGCTCGATCGTAGGATTTTTGTTAATCCGCCATTTTGAAAAATTATTCTATTGAGCGAAATCTGAGCAAGGTACAGAACTGCTGAAGGTATGAAGGTGGGGGTAGTGGGGTCGTTCCCTCAGTAGTCTAGTTCTGTCCCCAGATTTCACACTGATCACAATAATTATTCAAAATGGCGGCTCGGAAATTTAGGGAACTGTTAACATTTTTTATGAGAACAAGAAAACGTTTATACATAAATAGTTGAATTCAATATTTTCACAGACTCAAAATGCAACAAGATACATAAAACAGAACGGTTTTTCCTGTTTGTCACTTCCTGTTTGCCACTTCTTCCTGTTGAAAAACAAATTTAAAAGAAATAGAGCTCAGCACTGAGTAATTTAAATATTATCAAAGATAATGCTTAAAGAGAATAATTATACATGGATAGGGTACAAATGTGGTACAGTTGCTTATTTCATTTAAGTTAACATAGAATTCCTTGTTCTTAAAGTTATAAGTTAGAAGAGAGTTATTAATCGTGGCTCTTAATTATACTTAAAGTCTTGCTTCCAACATAATTCAGTTGAAACACCCCAGAGACAACTTAGGAATTAATCGAAGGACTTTTGCGATTTTTAAATAGTTTCATAAATAGCTATCAAATATTACATTTGACCAGTCAAACGAACTTCAATCATGTTTTAGTATAATTTAGTTTTGATTTATAGACAAAGCTAAGGGCCTCCACAGACTAGACATTTAGTTGTCGACAACTATCTTTTATCGACAAGAAAAAGTCATCTATCACTAACTATGTCCGATGCAAGCATTCTACACACTGGGGTATTTTGGTTGTCGACAACAAATAATTCGCACGAAACTTGGGAACTAAGATTCATTGCGCATGCTTATAATGTACGTTTTAAAATGGCGATGTCCAAGATTCGTAGTCGGGAGAGTAGATTTACAAACTCAGAAAAGCATGATCTAGTGGATATCATCTGTAATGAGGATGGGGAAAGAGAAAACGATGTAGTCTTTGTTTTCCCAGTTTTCTCGGCAAGTTGGCCAGAATTCTCTGGAACGTACTTTTCAAACTGTTTTCTAAAATGTCCTGTTGAGCTCTCTTGACAAGAGTTCTTGTGTTAAATTTTGCTGTTCACAACAAGTAGTGGCAATAACGGCGACATTATTATTAACATGAGCTTCTAATGATGGTGTTGGTATTCCAAAAAGACTTCTTGGGTGCGATTCTTTTGCCACCTGCCTTAGGCCATTTTTTTTTTTTCGTAGAAAAGACCACTTACCACTGACAAAGAAGATACGGTCAAATACGATAGTTGTCGACAAGTAAACTATTTACATCCACACACTAGAAAAAACGGCCAAAAACGTAGTTATCGACAACTATTTGTTGTCGACAACGTAGCAGTTTCCTTTTTCGAAAAGGAAACTGCTTAGTTGTCAACAACTTAAAAGTAAGCGTTTAGTTTTCGACAACTCGCCTCACACACTGCGTTTTTTAGTTGTGGATAACTTTTAGTTGTCGAAAAAATAGTTATTGACAACTAAATGTCTGGTCTGTGGAGGCCCTAGGGTAACTAACTGCCTATCGTGTATAAATAAAGGTCATTATTATTATTATTATTATTATTATTATTGATATTATTGTTGTTATTAATATTAGTACTCTATAATAATATTATTATTAATACTCTATGGAGTGAATACATGGTATATATTGTAATGCTGACATCATGTTTACTTTGCTTTATGTCACAGATTCACAAAGAAAAATGTTGATCTTGGAAAACGAAACGAGACTGACAACCTGCACTTGAGCTATTATTGACACTGTATGTTTCATGATTTGTCTCACACCAATTGCTGAGATGGTGACCAAAGCATATTAATCACTGATGTCAATCTAAGATGGATGAAAGGACAACTGTGGCTTCTGTGTTTTCATTCGCTTCCTTCATAATGGATGGGTTATTTGGTTACTACTGGGGGTGCATCAGCTAGTAAGCTCCTTGTTCAGTTTAAACCATCATTGAACCATTCATACTGCTGAATTGTTTGGTAAAAGCAACAGGCGCCATTATGATACTATCAGTATTGGGTCATTGGTAAAGATAAAAAGAACATTTGGTTGCTATAAAGACAACAAGAAGACAATCACGCATACCTTATAAAAGACACCAACATCCTGATATTCTAGTTGAATTTGGCAGGTGGCTTGACCTCCCTCCTAGAATAACCAGGAAAAAGTTTGAATCACATAACTCACTGAATTTACCATTAGCTGTATAAAAGACTTGACTGCTTGACAGAAGAAAGGAAATCGGGTGATGTGTTTGTTTGTTGGTTGGTTGGTTGGTTGGTTGGTTTGGTTGTTTAGTTGTTTGCTTGTTTTTGTTCCACACAAAAGGGAGTAAGGCTTCTGGATTAGCCATCTATTCAGGACATTTGTTTCAAAGGTAGAAATATACCTAAGGTCCAATATGGTGCTCTTATATGCCCTGAGGCTCACAACCACTGCTTCAATTTTAGTGACATCATGTTGTTGGTTCGTTTGCTGCAATTGTTATCTGGAAAACGTTTGTAAAGAAGTTGGCTAATGGTCTTCTACAGGTAGCTCAAATGATACTTCCTGGTTGTTTACTCTGCAATATACCTTCCTTCTTTTATGATCACTCAAAGAAACCTAATAACATCACCTTCTCATAAAAGAGTAACAGTAACGCTCTTTAAAAACACTTTTCCATAAGAACCACTTGTACATACCTTGCACGCTCACTTTGTAATAAGTGCCTTCTTCTATCTTCTTCTTCAATCTAAAATAAAGAGAGAAAATGTGTTGTTACTAGATGTGTCGATTTTGCAATGGATGGAAAGAGGCGAGTGAATAGAAGAGGATTTTTGTATGATTACTTTATAACTCAGGTGATGTCTTAGGGGGAATTGGTACAAAGAGCAAACTCCCTTGAGTTTAAATAGGTGAACTTCAGTGTGATGGAAAATACACAATCGACACTTGGTTATGCCACTTCACTTTGGTACTTACATTTACACTTCTGTTTATGCGTTCGTCACGCTCTATGTTCCTGGAAAGGTCATGTTTTATATTAGTAAACGTACTGTTACTGGAATTATACAAGTGTAAAGAAAGATGGTTTTGGCTGGTTGCAACTAGAGCAGTTCATTGCTTATTGACCTTCCAGTTGATGATGTTATCAAAAGGTCACAAACACTGCCTATTTGCCACACTTTGGATATGAAGTTAAGCTTAATATTCCTTTGGGGTGCTTGGGAGAAACTATTGAAAACAATGAGAAATATGAAAATAGTTATTATTTAAAATATGAATCTACAAAAAGGATAAAGTGAGGCTTCTGATTGAGAAGTTAATTTACCAGGTAAGGTAAATACATCCTGGAAAGAGAGGTGAATGTGGTCTCAGTTCTTTTGACCCAAGGCTTACAACTGCTGCTCCTTAAGTTAATATACAACACAATACTGTTCATGACCATAAAGGACGAAACGTCATCGTGAAAGCCACCCGTACCTACCTTGCATGCTGATTTGCAAGGAAGTGCCTTCTGATGGCATCAGCCTCGTTCTACAACCAAACGAATATTCTTTATTACTTTGTTCAACTTTACAATGAAAGGAATGTGGAGAGTGGATATTGGATATTGGAGGAATTATGATGTTATCCTTCACTGGGACATCAATTTTAATTGAAAACATAATATGGGATGATGTCTAATGCAATCCGATGGAAACATAAAATCAACACTTGGTTATTTCAGAACATGATGGCTTTGTACTTACACTGACACTTCTCATCATCAGCTCCTCGCCCTCTAAGTTCCTGGAAAGTATATCAAGTAAATTGGTAAACTTTGTGTATTGGCAATGGAGTTACAGAAGTTTCAAAGAAGTTTAAGTTTAAGCTGAATACATCCTGAGCAGTTCAGTGGCGTATGACCTTTCAATGTTCATGGCGTTGTCAACTATCACAAAATACACCACCTATTTGCCACACTGTAGACGTGAAGGTTAGCCACATTGTTCTTTTGTGACATCAGATGTTTCTCATAACTTGGACAAAAAATGCACCACACAACTCCACTAAGTCGCTATATATTAAAATACTGCTCTTTAACCATGAAGGAAAGACTGTTTTACTGTATAACCACTTCTACCTACCTAACATGCTCATTTTGTCGCCGAAGTAATTGCTGCCTGATTGCAGCCGCTTCATTCTATAACCAAGACAGAAATACATTTTTGGTAAATTGTCAGCTTTGCAATGGATGGGAAGTGAGAATGAATAGAGAAGGATTTTCGTATGATTAGTTTATAACTTTACTGATGTTTTATTCTGGCGTCACTTAAAAAGACTTACATCTTTTGGGATTAATAGATGGACTGTTGCGCAGTTTGATGGTAAATATACAATCATACTTACAAGAACACTTCTTAACATTGATTCCTGCAGTCTGTTCCTGGAGAAATAAAAGGAAATTGGTAACCTTCTGTTACTGGTGTTATATAAGTTTTAAAAGGATTGTCCTTTTCGTAACTAGGAGAAAATATTATTGGTATGCAGCGTGCAGCGAAGGGGACATAATGAATGGAAGTAGGTTTTATAAAGCCACTTAAAAATCAAAGTGAAGCTTCTTATTCAAGACATATACATCATGAGAGGAACGGAAAAGGGAGTCCCGATGTGCTGTGGTGTTCTGAAAATAAACTGAGACACAGTCACTGCGCCAATCCTATTTTACAGCAAAAAGGTTTTAACAAAATATCATTTTGGTGATTCTTTAGCTTCAATTTTCTGCTGTAAGAACTTGCCCCAGATGTCAAATATTTGTATAGTGGCTCAAACTGTCTTTCTTTTCTTGTCACTTGAAAAGACTCTTTAACACTACTCCACTACAAGTCAATCTTTAACGCAATACTCATTAAAGGACTCTACTTCACTGCAAGAATCACCTCAATTTACCTTGCCTGCTTGTGTCTGTACACATATAGTCTTATAGCAGCTGCTTCATGCTAGAATCGACACAGAAAGAGATGAAAAATCAATGGTGGATTGGTGAGAAGGCAAAATATGTGCATTATCAGTCTATTTCTTAAGTGCTGTCTTCTATGAGAATCACAACAAAAAGATATATAGCTAGAGGGGTTAGTAGCTAGATGAACTGTGATGCAGTGCAATGTAAAATATACTAGATGTACTTGCTTATATTACATCTAATGGATTGGTACTTACAAGAATATTTGAAAATATCAGGTTATCTTGCTGGATGTTCCTGAAAAACAAAATTAAATTGGTGTTAAATAAACCTATGCTGAGAAGTCATTGAAAGACATGACTGAAGCATTTAAGTGGTTTATTGTCATTCACAGTTGATGACCTTGTGAAATTGACACAAAACAATCCTTTTGCTCATCTTGGGCGCGAAATGAAGCTATGTTCTTTATCGGTTCTTAGAGGAGATGATTATTGGAAAGAATGTGGTTTTGCTTAAGTTGCTACTCAGATCAAAATTTGACATTTTTATGTTAAAAAAATACATTTTTTACAGCTTATCAGAGGTGGATATACCTATCTCGGCTACTGAAATGATGTTTGGGTTCCGCAAAGGGAAAATATCGCGCTCAGAAAAGTAGTGTTTTTCGTGTCCGCCATTTTAAATTTAAGCGCCATCAAAACTATTGTTTAGTGCCATGACGTCATTTTTTACTGCAAAACACGTTTAACAAAACAAAGATTTAAAAACGCTCTATAATTTCTCGGACAGCGATTCGGAGAGCTTTTGTAGATGTCTGATCACGATGTAGAGGGAAGTAAAAGGAAAGAATAATTCATTCTGCGCGATGAGTCTGGAATCAGTGACTACGCCGCAGGAACATAGCGGTGT
This sequence comes from Dendrophyllia cribrosa, assembly GCA_024195265.1. NCBI lineage: Eukaryota > Metazoa > Cnidaria > Anthozoa > Scleractinia > Dendrophylliidae > Dendrophyllia > Dendrophyllia cribrosa. The sequence goes on along the minus strand of JAJLRJ010000002.1, from coordinate 22,392,970 downwards.
AATGGCGGTCGAAAATTGAAGAGAATTCGAGCGCAAAAAGCTCAGTTTCCTTTATCATATGAAAGTACACTTTGGATATCTAGTACGTTAGGATGTTGACTACCGATTCATCGAAAAATAAATTGTATTCCGTGATTTGATCTTTGTAGCAATGTGAGCAAAGGTGGAGACGTATGTTACTTGCTCGCGTACTTAGAAGCCAGTGAATAACACATGGCCATTTCCCCTCAGCCGGACCATCTATACATACCGTATCTGCCCAATAACTAGAAAGTGCCCTCTCATCAGGGCTGCTTCGATCTGGAATCAAGACATAATTCTGCCGATTAGAAACGAGTGAATAGATGTTAAAAATAATTAATTTCTTGTTGCTATTATCGCAATTTTAGTTATCACTGCAGATCGATATCATCGACTTTTTCAAGAGACGAAAAGCTCAAACGAATTGTCGTCTTCCTCATCTTTGATTTGTTTGTTGATTCTTTTCTTTTTAGGGAAAAACTTTGTTATTGCAAATTCGCCAGTCGTTTATATTAAAATGGTGTAACCGTGTTACAACTAGACGGACCTACCTGAAGGCGAAAAAGAACGTATTCGGCTTCCATCACGAGCTTCTGACTACAGTGAAGAGAAAGAACACCAATTAAATGTTCTAGAAGCAAAACAACGTAAGTAGATGGGTGATACTTGAGGATGAAATAAAAGAACGAATGCAAACAACCATACAATTACCTTTAAATTGCGCGCAATGGCGGAGATGCGGTTCTGTGGTGTCACGTGTGCATCCCGAAACATTTTCATTTTCCGAAGGGTCATTGCCGACCGAGCATCGATTGGGCTGACCGAGTATCGATTGGAAATAAGACAACGATCAAAAATCATCCATCATGGCTCTTTCAGGATATATTACGTTAGGCCGTGTTGTATGTTTTAAATGTTCTTGTCCATTTCTTGATACTCCGTGAAAAACCTGACAGCCTGGCGCCACTTCGAATTTATACTTTCGTTTGTTTGTAAAGAGTTGATCGATTGTCATGATCAGTTGACCGGGTGGTTTTGAACTCCTCTCATTCCATTGGATATCCATCGAGTTCTTTTTGTTCGTCTTTAACAGTTCCAAGAAAAATAACTTGGGTGTCACGATTCACCTTGGTAGTATCAACAGATGTGTTTGACTACTGATTCAGAACTGACCAAACTTGAATAAGTGCAACAGCATGTCATGTCGTTGCGGATTTGATCATAGCGTGATCGTGATCATGATCGCATGATGAGTCATCAGACTCTTTGTTTTTTGAGGTCAAAAGATGCCCAAAATAGCACAGGGATGAATGAATGCTTGTTGATATAAGTATTAGGACGCTGCAGGAAATTCCGCAAGATAAGCCTGGTTGACCTTGAAGTATAAAGCTTTGATTTCAGAACAAATAACTGTGTCTATTGTGCAAGCTCTGGGCACTGTTGATTATTCTAATGAAATGAAATTGCAGATGTCTGTGAAGACAGGAATGTTAATTTGCTATGAACTACAGCCACTGGATAAACTCAAAACTGTGTACAACCTTTCAAAAGAACAAAAACCAAGCCACGCATTCCGACAGTCGTCGGTCTAGTCTTTGTTGCCCCCAGTAATACTTGAGAACTTTATCGGAGTTTCCATATGTTCAGTGCTGTTGCATGAACTAATAATCTAGATAGGTACTTTGCTTGCAACTTTCATTGATTTCACTGGGATTTTGTGCGGTTCGTTACAGAAATACGTTTGTGAGGCTTTTTACACTGTAAATAAAGAGAAGACATCTTTTTAAGTAGGTGTAGGTTGTGCCGGTCTGCGTCATTACATGTGTTGTTCGTTACAAGGTGGTTATGGGAAACGTCAGATTATCTTAATGACCTTTCGTTTTCAATATGTAATAATTAATTTTTCTTACTTTCAAATAAACTGCACATACAGGGATAGAAGTTCCGAACATTGAATGTTATTCATAGGAACATTGTCTTTATTAATGAATCATTCCGCCGTAACGTTAAGATACACCCTGCAGTGTTTTCGTTTGATTAAAGGCGGAACTCCACCTGAATGCCATTTTTCCACCACTTAGCATGGCTTTAACGGAAATATCTCGTTCACGTTTCAAGCAATCCAAAAACCCTTCACTCATCTCATGAATCTATGTTGTGGGATGTTTTGTAAATTTTTGGGTGATTTTTGGGTATTTTGGGGAGGAAATAGTTTTGCTCAAAGGATTTGTAATTGAAGATTTAGTGAAGTTTTAAAATTAGAATTTGTAGTTAATAATTAATAAACGGACACCAAGTTAACCTGGGTTTTCTTGCGTGGGTATCAACTGTCTGTTGGTGTTCCAAAAATCATTTTCTTTCTTCTATCCCTTCTTTAAACCTCCTCAAATTTCCTTCAAATTCAGGTAGAGTCCCGCCTTAAAGTGCCTATCACCCCTAGAAAGTTATTTTCAGAATCAACTCTATGTACATTGAATAGTTGAATGGTAAAATATTTCTGGTTTTGAACGTCGCGTTTGTGAGTTACGGTATTGATGGTTTTCACTCACGTGACCTTCAATCCTGTGGGACTCAAATGACAAAGGCCATGGCGGCCATGTTGGAGCACATAACAAAAGAAGTTCATAAAAATTCTTTTGTAGGTGTGCACCAACATGGCCGCCGTGACGTAACGTGAAAACCACCTATAGAGATTTGAATTTACAAAATGCTAATTAGATGACGTCGACCCGGGAATCATTTATTATACAACTACTTGTTTTCACCTCCAAGTAATATTTTTTACGAATCAATCGACTATCCACAGTTTATTTTTAGCATTTATCAAATTAATTATCCTCAAGCTGTAAACTGCGCATTGTAAATTGGTGTAGAAATAATGGCAAATTCCCGGGTTGACGTCATCTAATTATCATTTTGTAAATTCAAATCTCTATAACACACAAACGCGACGTTCAAAACCAGAAATATTTTACCATTTCAACTATTTAATGTACATAGAGTTGATTCTGAAAATAACTTTCTAGGAGTGATATGCACTTTAAAAGACAACGAAGGCATGGCCAACCTTGGCCCTCCCCGCCATTTTGAAAGCGAAGAAGGCCCTGGGGACAAGTTTAATGGTACCCCCAACCAGAAGCTTATCACATAGATTCTCTGTTATGAGCTTCTGCCCCAACACAATAGCTAAATGAGGCCCAGTTCAAACGTCGAACTTCACATGTGCCGAATCTAGTGCAAATGAGCAAAGTCTATTGTTCTTGCTCATTTGCATTAGATTCGGCACATGTGAAGTTCGACGTTTGAACCGGGCCAAACAATAGTTTCCGCAACACCAAGAAATACCCACCATTTCCATTCTATTTGTGAATATAGAATAAATGTAACGTAACGCTAAAACATCCCACTGAAACAAAGATTCATGAGATGAGCATAGAGGTTTTGGATTGCTTGAAACGTGAAGGAGATATTTCTATTAAAGCCATGTTAATGCCCTGTCACACTATTGCGTATGAGAGAAACGTATGAGTTGCGTATGAAAATTCACAAAACAATTTTCGTACGCACAAAATGCCCTTGAAAATACAGCGTATGACCAGCGTACTTGACCTATGAGTAACGTACCTCCAGCGTAACTCTCGCGTATTCAGCGTAGGCCTAGCGTATGCTTAGCATATAAACCATTCGTCCGAATACGCACAAAACTTTTAAGCATGCTTAAAAATTTTTTCTGCCTCGCCGTATTCCAGCGTATGCCACCGTATGCGACCGTGCTTGAAACGTATACAACCTATGCCTAACGTACCCCTAGCGTATGTCAGCGTATACCAGCGTATGAGTGATATTTTTCATACGCTGGCATACGCTAGTACGATACGCAATAGTGTGACAGGGCCATAAAGTGGAGGAAAAATGGCGTTCAGGTGGAGTCCCGCCTTAAATGTACGCGATCTTTGCTATTTTGCTAACAAACGTAATATTACACATATTTTCAAATGTCAGAACATTGCACGCTCTGACCACTAAGCTAGATTTGTTTCATGTTGTAAATAGCCAACTCGTCTGCCTCCCGTTATGTTTAATCAGCCATAATAGTTTAATTTTAATTATTTGTTTCGAATGTGTAATGCTCCGTCCTACTAGCAATTGTGTTTTAAACACTGCCGTACGCAAATAAAAAAAATATCCGTCTTTATTTTATTTATCGAGAATTTACTGTATTGAACTTAGAATCTGTAAACTTTTGGGTGATTTTTGGGTATGTTTGGGAGGAAATAGTTTTTTTCAAAGGATTCGTAAAATTTAGAGAAATAAAAATATTGAAGATTTAATGAAGTTTTCAAATTAGAATTTGTAGTTACATGTAATAATTAAAAGATGACCACCAAAAGTGATCCCTATTAACCTGGGGAGCTCTTGTGTGGGTATCAGCTGCCTGTTGGTGTTCCAAAAATCATTTTCTTCTTTTATCCCTTTTTTAAACCTCTTAAAATGTAATTCAAATTAAAGTTGAGTCCCGCCTTAATGATATTGCCCATGAATAGCTTATACGGATTTTTTTTATTGAATGTTTGTATGGGTTTGCTGAGACAAAAGTATACTTCGGTACGGGTTTCTTTTTGGTTTTTTGTTAAGATTATTTTTGTTTGTTTTACATGTCGAATGGAGTTAACTTTACAACGTTAAACTTTGAGTAACCGTGAAAAAGATTTTCACATAGAGTTAAAAAGCTACTAAATTGACATAATGCAACAAGATATATAGACCCGACAGATTATTATTAATTGATTTACAGTGCGACTATTGACAGGGTGAAAATAGTGAACTGACGAATCACAGCGCATATGAAAGGCTCCTATGAGCCAACTCGCGAATATGAAACGCCTTTAATAGAAGATTCTTCATCCAAAGATTCGTAGCGACAGGACGTTTCACATAGAGCTTATCTTATTTATGCAAATATACAACGACAATAATCAATGTAGGGAATTTCCCCTGGATCAAAGGTTTCTTGACTTCTGTCGCAGCTTTGTTATCTGTGTTTTAGCGGACCTCGTTGCATGTAGATGAACAAGCCTTTTGTTGTTTCTCTGAGGAGTTTTCTGATACGTGGCAAGCAAAAGCTATCACAAGGCAAGGAATTTCTAAGTATAAAATCTCCACACATTACGTCATCCACCGATTACTCTTATTACAAACAGCGGTTATCCTGTCGCGCTGTGACCTCGCTTCAAAATTGGTTTATTTTGAACCTTTACAAAGGTAGTCTGAGAAAATAAAAATAAAATCTTCAAATGCATCATGCGAGAGAAGCCTTAAGAGCCCGAGGTTAACGTTTGCAAAACTCCGTCTAAGCTTTTTGTTGTTTCACGAACAGTCAAATAAATTATTAGTAAATAAATTTAAAACATTGCATCATCCAGCTTCTCTTATTTCAAACAATGCGTATTTGTGTCACGCAGTAACATTTTTTAATTCGAAACAAAAATTGGTTTATTTAAACTTTTACACATGGTAGCGAAACTTCACACATTTAAAACCAACATTTAACGTCCTGTAGCGTTCTCCTCAGTCTTGAAATATTCCTTTGAAGTCCACAGATCGATTTTAATTTTCCAGGTCTTGAAGCCCTAGGCACTGGTCAGCGGAATTACCAAGAAGAGTTTACAGCCGAGTGATGGAGTTTGCCACCGTCTAGTCTGCGATATAACCAGTTCATTACGCTCAACCTCGTTCCCAGGGTCTTCTCCTTCCCGTCCCCTCTCCCTCCAGGGGACGGGAAGGAGAAGACCCTGGGAACGAGGTTGCATTACGCTTCGCGTATTCATCAGTTAAAAATGAATAAAAAATAAATGTTGCATCACACAAAACATTCCAGCCGTGATTCCTGTGGTTGCGCTGTAAACTTATCGCACTTGCATTGGATCACCAAATAGGCGAAAATGAACAAGCGTATAATCAGAGGCTCCTGTGAGCCAACTCGTGAATACGAAACGTTCGGACCCCCACCCCCTACTTCCACCTACCCACCCTCCTCCTTGTTAGGTACAAAATCAAAGGCTCCTATGAGCCAACTCGTGAATACAAAACGTTCGGACCCTCCCCCACCCCCTGCGTCCACCTGCCCACCCTCCTCCTTGTTAGGTACAAAATCAAAGGCTCCTATGAGCCAACTCGTGAATATGAAACGTTTGGACCCTCCCCCACCCCCTGCGTCCACCTGCCCATCCTCCTCCTTGTTAGGTACAACATCAAAGGGTCATATGAGCCAACTCGTGAATATGAAACGTTTGGACCCTCCCCCACCCCCTGCGTCCACCTGCTCACCCTCCTCTTTGTTAGGTACAAAATCAAAGGGTCATATGAGCCAACTCGCGAATACGAAACATTTGGACCCTCCCCTCTCCTAGGCATTTTGGTTCACCAACCCCCCACCCCTCCCCCCCCACCCCCAGCGTCCAAGTCCACACCCTTCCTCCAACGCCGTCCCCATTGGAAAGACAGGTGACCATTACATATCGCGGGTTCAATGCTCACCGACCCTTCCATCTCCTACGCGTTTTGCTCCACCGATCCAACTTCCCACCCTCTCTTCCCTCCAACGCTGTCACCATGGGTAAGGCAGATGACCATTACATATCGCGGGCTCAATGTTAAGGCTGATGGAGTGAAAGTTTGCCCCACTGCCATAACTTGTTCAACGCTTCGCGTATTCACGAGTTAAAAATGGTCATTATTTTTACATTCATTCAGGTCCAAAAAAAGGCATTTATTGATAACGAGAAAATTATTCCCCCAAGGTTACAGTTCTCGTCTGATTATTTCAATGATCTATTTTGTTATTTCCATACTATTCTACTCGTGAAACTTTTAGTTATGATTAATTTTATACCATTCTTTCCATTTATGTTCTTATGATAGGCAAACCTCACCTGTTAAACTCGGCTGGCTATATTTTAGTTGGGTCATAGTTAAAGGGATAGTGCTCCGCCGCAATAATTTGATTTTCATGTTATTTCACCAAATAGAGCAGTTTTCATTTGAGTGTCGTAAAACCAAAACCAAAGTAATTACTCTGACCAATCACAGCAGTCGTAAATAATCCAATGAACCAATCAGAGCTCGAAGTAATTACATGGCGGCGCCAAGCGCGGGAAAACGCGTGCGGGCAAGTCACGATTGTAAAGACTTTTGTTCTTGAGCCATCGTAGCATCAAGTGGGATCATTTTGATATCTTAGCCAGCTTTTAATGCAAACGTTAGTAGCGAGAAGCTGATGCTTTATTTAAAATTAGCTGTTTCTTTTTATAGATCAACTGTTAAGGTTTGTACTTAATCTCGGTCCCAGTCCCTTTTCACTACGATATAAGTATAGTTTATCAACACTGTAACGGTCACTTGTGAAAATGTATGTAGTAGCATACGAAACGTCAAGTTTTAACAAAAATGAATAAGTTTAATATGTTTATCACCGCGGTTTGTGTTCTATAAGTCACGATTGGTTTTGGTTTTACTTCTGATTGGTCGAGAAAGTGGCGCGAGATCTTTTAGCCAATCACAAAGCGTAGCAATGCAAAACCAAAGCAATTGTGTAATTACTTTCGACACTCAATTGAAAACCGCTCTATACAACTTAATTGACTAAAATGAATCTATAGAGCAAAACAGAAGCAGTAGTTTGGAGAAAACGTGCAGGATTACAAGGATGGACGTGGATTATGATTTCATCAAATCTGATTTCGTGACAGGCGGTCAAGAAATCAAAATCAGTTTCCATTCTGGCGGAATTTTGTGTATTATTTTTAGCCATTTTTTTGTCTCTTTAGTTCATATTTCTTTGCGTTCATCACTTTTATTGATTTACAGCCATGCTCCGTCACGCGTGACCAGTAATCCACAAGACTGAAATGAACATTTGAATATTTCTTTGTAACGTCCGAGATTTGAATGAAACCTTGAAGATCTCTCTGGAAAACACTTTGAAAGTCACGAGTTAACGGAAAAATAACTTCGCTACACGCATAAAAAACCTATTATTGTTCGGATATGTAACATTTAAAATGAAATGAAATTTTGTTGCTCTTTGTTTCCGAAAATGAGGTAAAATTCTCACAGGAATTCCGAATCTCGGAATGAATTTACAAAACCGACGCGTAAACTTGAAGACTACATTCAAATTTTCAAAAATACTGGTCACGCGTGACGGAGCATGGCTGTAAAGTGTATATGACAGTGATTTTTTTATTTGCTTGATCGAATCTACATGATGTTCTGATAAGAAAATGGAAAAAATTTAGATGTCGATTTTTCTTCTCTGCGTTGTAGCCGTCTAAAAACGTGAAATTTCACTTCCGGTGTGTTACAAAACCGCACAAGAAGAAATACTGGAAATAGTCCGCTGTGACGTCAATACAGGAATGACGGTGTCGAGGTTTCTCAGTTCCTCACATTTTTTGATGCACCCTGAGGAAGAAACATGGTTCTATTAGGGTGTGTTGTCCATGGTTGTAGCAACACGCACCAAAAAACGGAGGAACTGAGAAATCGCGACACTGGCATTCTTGTATTGACGTCACAGCGGACTATTTCCAGTCTTTCTTCTTGCGCGGTTTTGTAACACACCGGTAGTGTAATTTCACGTTTTTAGACGGCCAAAACGCGGAGAAGGAAAATCGATATCAAATGTTTTTTTTTTTCATTTTCTTATCAGAACATTATGTAGATTCGATCAAGCAAATAAAAAAATCACAGTCATGCACACTTTAAATATAATAAAGCAAAATCCTGGCCATACTCATGAAAATAAAGCGAAGTTATTATAAACCTAAGAAATTTGTTAGTTCGAAGTTTTTGTTAGCGTTTTTTAGCCTTAACCGTGCACAACCACCGTCAGATTTTGAACTTTGTCCAAACACCTAACCAATGGAAATGTTTCTGTTAAGTTATTCAGACACAGGGTGTAATCGAAAAACAATAGATGTGAACGGTTTCTGCACTTTCAACATCAATTGTAGTTCCTTTATTATCACCGTTGACTAACTATGCGTTTATCAACGATTTGTTTAGTTTAACTACTTTCTAGGCCTGTAAACGTCTAGATAAACATCAAAGTTGGTTTATGTTATTTGTTACTTGTTTCCATTGCACATCACTTTGCTTGAGTTTGTAGTCGCTTACATTTGTCAGGTCTGTGTAACCCATCCTGGGTGCTAACAGTTGTGGTTGTCACTGGTCTTGTAGGAAGTTAAAATGCTGGTGAAGACCCTCGTGACTTAACAATTAGCGCGTTCGTAATGTAGTTGCTTGCATTCTTTGCTGTGTACTTCTAATACTTCCACTGGACCCTAGAATACGGGAACTGGATAGCTGTACATCAACCCAAACTTTCCGTTGCCTGGCAGAACTTACTGAAATGGTTTCCGAATTTCGTCTTTAGCTAATTTGTTATTATATTTTTTTATAATTATTCTTGGTTTGCACTTACATCATATCAACGTTCAGAAGCATTAAAAACAGAAGCGCAAGAGCATTTCCTTCAAGAGTAACAAGTTTTATGGCCTGTTTGCAAGGAGTTTGGGTACCCTAGTGCTAGGATTACCCAAGCAAGAAGGTATCCCTTGTATTCGCATGTCTTTTTTTACGCGTTGTGTTGCAAGGCCGCTAGGGTAGCCCAAGCGCTAGGGTTACCCTACCTCCGTGTTAGGATTACCCTGCCAGGCGGACAAGTTTTTTTCCTTGTAAACGCTTCAGGAAGGCACAACTCGCCTACCTGGTTCACCCTTTTCTGGTCTGCATCTCATGACAATAAACTACCATGCAACGATGGAGGGTCGAACACAACGAGGAAAAGAATTTCGATTACATCCTTCAAAGCGACGAATCTCATTATCGCGAGCCCAAATATGGTTTATTTAGCCAACAGAAATATTTTTCGATTACAAGGTATTTCGGCGAGATTTTTGTTTTTATTTTTGTTTGCCGCGAAGACCGTAATAACAGATGTTTTCTATTTTTGTCTACAAACGTTTTTCGATTTAATTAGGATCGAACTTTTGTTTATAGGCTTGAGTTGTCTCGGGTAGGCGAGTTGGCCCTACCTAAAAAAATTCCTTGTAAACCCGGAACACCTTTATCTCGGCTGCTGTGGTAACCCTGGCACTAGGGTAACTCAACCTCCTTGTAAACAGGCCCTTCGACATTTAAAAAAATGTATGGAGCTGTCATCTTTGCGTCCCATATGGCGGCCAAAACTTCAAAGTCTTAATTACGCAAAAATTCTAATTACAAAAGATTGGATTCACTATAAGTGACATTAAATCGTCTTATAAGCATCAAAAATGCAAAAACAACCTTTAACTGCTTCAATTTTGTTTATTTTGACGGGTTATTTGAAATAGCGTGACACATTTGAAACCTTTACAAATCGGAAGCAAAACATCCGAAAACCGCCTTTTTTGATATGGTATCTACATACTATATATCTACATTCTAAACAGCTTTGTAGGATATATAGTTTAGATTTTTAATTTTTTATGACGTCATGTGAAAACCAAGAATTACAGCATCATTAGTTTTTAAAGGGAGTTTTACGAATTATTTTTTAATTATCTTTCATTCTCTCTTCAAACAGGGCCGCAAGTTCCGTATCAAAAAACCTCCTCACTTCTTCTTGTGTAACCACTGTGCCCTTGCTCCTTCCTTGTATCTTCTTGGCCATTTTCTCTCCAATTACCTTAAAATCACTTGCCTTCAGCCATTCAAGCACTCCTTTTAATTCTGCGTTGGCTTCTTCTATGTTTTCTCGTGCTATTTTCATGTGTTCTTCTCTCAGCTGCGACATCACACTTGTAGAAGGAATTGCCAGAGAAGACTCAACTCCTTTTCTGGCGCGGTCGAAGAAGAAAAGTGTCACTGCACGAAAATCTTCATAGAGGGAAAGACCTTTAGCCTCTCTCTTCACAAATGACTTAAACTCTTCCTCATCCAATACTTTGTGGTTACTGCCTTCAGTGTTGAGAAACCACAACTTGCACAGATTTCTCGCAAGTATTGATTGGTAAACACACAAAGCCACGTTTATCATCTTTTCGATGCCCAGGCGATCCGTGGGCGTGATTCCTCGTAGACATTTTACTACCTCCTTGCACTTCCCCACAAAAACCGAGTGTACAGCCCTTAAAAGCTCTTGGTGATCTTCATCTGAAAGGCTCTTGTCTTGCATTCTCAAGAGATGGTATTCTAACTGCAAACCAAGATCTTGAAGATATGTTTGTGACTGATATGTCATTGACTGGAGTCTTCTTAATAAGCTGTATGTTTTTGGCAAAATATTGCTTCTCACGTCACCAACCACAACGGCAGCTTCCTTCAGTCTTGAGGGGTCTTCGTACATCAGGAGATTGCTTTGTTGCATGATGAAATGTGGCAAATTATGAGCCTCTAAGCACTCTTGAAGACGATCCAACATGAACAGAAGACAGCTGGCGGAGTTGTCCTCTTTCCAGAAAACCTCATCCTTCCTCTCGCACTCCCAAAACAACAAGTTCTTCAAGTAATACGTTGAAATCACATCAGGAAAGTAAAACTTCTTTATCATCTTTAGCAAAACCATGACATGTCGCTGCACGGGTGAAACACTTTCTCCAAGCTTATTTTCTGCCAATGAAAAGGAGGTCCGCCATTCAGTTTCGTCCATGGCCCACTTTTCTTTGTTGCTTTCCGTTGGAAGCACCGTAGAACTAGCCACTGTCGCTTCCGGGTTTTGACAATAATTGAATACATCAACAGGCTCGTCGAGGCGCTTTCCTCTACCAACGGGAGCCAAATGACAACCGCTTTCGAATATCTCCTGGACCAGGTCAGATGAAGGCCAACCACTTGGGCGCGGTCGTACCAACCAGTCCATTGCCGGCTCAGGCCACGCATCTGGGTACTTAAACACTCCCGTTTCATCCTCCTCGTAGTTTGGAAAGCCACCAGACTGAAGTTTACGCACAGGACCGTGTAGTGTGTACGACCACTGGACGTTTTCTCCCTCAAGAAAGGACTTTTCTTCACGACCATCCAGAGGATGATCTGCCGAAGGCAGCAAAAAGGAGTGATGAAGGAAGGAAACATTCCGGTATTGAGGGCGATGATCTTTCCACTCGTTAGTCAGCCTTAGCTTAGCATACCTAGGGTCGTTCTCTGCGTGTTCAGCAGTGAAGATAGGTATCAGGTCCTTTCTATCGTTTTCAACGAACGGGTCATTCTCTGTCATCCCGTCCAAGTCAGGCTGCCAATGTTCCATTACATCGAATGCAATGACGCGGTCAATATCACTTTTTCTGAGCATGAACTGAGGGATGCAGAATCCTTCAACTTGACTTCCGGCATCTTTATTGCGTTGATTTGGACATGTTGGAGATTCTGGATCTGCACGCCTTGCTTTGCTGTTTGCTTGCCAACTAATCCAATCTGCATACACGTATTCCACTGGGAACATGCAGTTGATGAGTGCTGAAAATGGCTGAAGCCATATGTTTGATTTTTCATCAAAGCTAAGTGAGGGCCTCTGAGGAAGAGAAAACCACTTGGTTAGTTTACATAGCTATGTTTGCGCCTACTCACCTTGTTAGACCAGTACAGAACAATAGTCTACCTGCTGGCTTTCTTCTGGGAATTGGGGCAAACAAAGATCGATATGCCGTTGAGCAAAGTGTTCCAAGGAAGCATTCTTAGTTCCACAGCTGGTTATTTACTTACTCAATAGACCTTAAACTGAGGCTACGCCAGCCAAAGAGGAAAACTATCTCCAGCTGGGGATAATCATGTAGAAGTGAGGGCAGGGAGGGTATATAGTTATCTGCAGCTCCAAAAGGGCATGGTCCTTGAGCCGTTTTGGTCTAAAATAGGGCACCAACTGTTGTTAGCCTGCATGGCTGGCGGTTTTTTTGCGCGCGATGCTGAATTCGCGAGCGGCGAAGCCGTGAGAAACCGCCTGTTCGGTATCGTGGGCTTTTTGAGTAGCCCGAGCGCCGGCGTACGGAACGTTCCGATTGGTTGAAAAAGGTAAACACGTCAATCAAATGTTCATGCAATTTCCCAAGGGAGACGAGAGTCACAACACACAAATTTATGCACAAATTATGATCATGGACTTCGTTTTATCCGGAAAGGAGCTGTACGTCTCGACCCGACCACTTGGGTTAGCTATGACGACTTTTACCTCCGTGGTTGCACTTTCAAGTAAATCTTCCACGTTCAGTCGCGAGAAAGCAATTTCGCCAGCTTCCCGAGGTGAGATGCTAAACTTCGACCGGCGGGTTCGAAGTCAAGGCAGTGTCATCGTTAAACGTGCTTGAGGAAGATGCTTCATTAAAGCGGAGTGATCTTTTTGATGCTTTGTCTTTTTCCGATATTTTTTGTCCTTTTCTTGCTCGAGGGCTTCGGTCAGGCGAAGAAACAGTAGTTGGCAAGAGCCGCTCGAATCTGCTGGACTCATCTTCGACATCCACATCGATCACGGTGTTTTCCTTCTCAGCTTTCTTCAAATTAGAGTGGATGAAATTATACAACTCGAATGAATTCCTGATCTTCCTTCCACAGGCATGGCATACACGATCGGATAAAACCTCCGATCTGTCCATTTTTAGTTCAATGTTTGAACAGAGTTCTGCCAAAGTCAGCTGTTTTTGACATCCTTCTCGCTTCGAGGCCTTGAACAAGTTTTGAGTTGAAATGTACGAAGTCTTCTGAAATTCACCGTATTTAATTTTCAAAAGGCAACAGCACAATCTACAGTTATCATTCGCGCTTTTCGGATTCGAAAGTCTCCCTCGCTTGAGAGTTTTTTTTTTCGGGGTATCGCCGTTCGCCATCAACGGAACTAGCCGCGCGATAACATCGTAATGTAAACAAGTTTCGTATTACGATCCGCCCTGTGTGATTGGTTGGGTAATTGTATCCACCAAAAGTTCTCAAAAATGTCAAAAGGGGGCGGATACTCAAAAAGCCCACGATACCGAGCAGGCGGTTTCTCGTGGCTTGGCCGCTCGCGAATTCAGCATCGCGCGCAAAAAAACCGCCAGCTATGCAGGCTAACTGTTGTTAACAATTGTGGCCTGAAGAAGGATATGTTTTACCTACAGGTCTACAGATGTTAGCTTATATGGTCTAGAAATTAAAGGTAAACATTTCAAGCGATAGGTCTGAAATTTGGTACGAACTGAAATACAATATTTTCATCTGAAATGGGATAAAGAATTCAAGCTCTGGGCAGCACATACACCCACCCAAAACTCAGTAGCACCGATCACTCTTAGCTCCCTTCCTCTACCCCTTGCCATCAGTTCAATTGTGTCCTTTAGACCATTATTAGAGAGGCTGTTTCTTTTACAGCCTGGACTGGGAGTGTTGGCTGATAGAGTTATTCCTTACATAAGGGACGGACCATTAGAAAAGTAATGAAGGGATTGAATTCATGCAAAGGAAAATGCCAGGGAAAAAATACCTCAAAGAGAAACCCAAAGAAAAAAAACAGTACTTGTGCGGGCTTATACAACTCGAGAACTTGGTATATTATGAAAATCAACGGAATATGAAGGTTGTTTTTTTAAAACAAGACGCTGTGGAAGCGTATACTTGGGCGTCGTTGTATTAGGCATATTATATTCAGTTGGAGAATAATTGTCTGGGGAATCTGCATGCACGTTATTTCACGGTTTGATGTTTGATGATAGGGAGTATTCGGATAGTGTGAGAAGTCTAACAAAGAAGCGCGTTAACCGTCAAAACAAGAAGACACAGTACACTTGGCGTGTCCACTATGTCAAAAGACGAGTGCATACTGAAAAATACAAATCGATGCCTACTTTGTACTTACCGTTGAAAAAAGGGCCGTATGTCAGAGTTTCTCGATGGTTGTTATTGGTTTTAGCTGAATCTTGTAACTAGCTGGTCTGTGTTTCTGACACTTTTGAAGTGAATGCAAATGTTGCCGCAAAGTGGCCTTTCGAAGCCATGATGTAATTGCCTGATCCGGACCCGAGATCAAAACAACTTTTCCAATTGAAAGTTTTGTTGGAAGTATTCCCGCCGTTATTATAATAAAGTTTGAATGAAACTTATAACTTTAATCAAAGTTAACGACAGAAGTGATAATTTAGGAGGAGAGAAACAAATTTAGCCCTTTGAAACATATTTTTGCAGTTGAGGTAAAAATGTTGCAATTTGCATAATGTAATAGTAATTTGAAACCTTTCCAGTAACGCATAACGCAGCTGTTTCATAAAACATCTCGCAATCAGACACACGAAAATATATCCAGTTTTTATTCCTCTGTATCCGAAACACAGAAAAGAAAATTAAATAAAAAAGTGATCGCTTTAAGGTTATTTTCGCCCGAGAAACATTCACTAGCGGAAGCAAAACTCGCAAGAAACGTCTCGCAAGACACCGCGTGCATTGTTTACATCTTCTCTCGGCGGTGAATTTTTGCACCCAAAGTTTCAGTTGGCTGTTCTGTTCCTTCAACTTCACGAAATAAAAATTAATGAAAGGCAAACAACCGAAAGAAGTGAAATTAATTGGGATTCCTACCATGCTTATATTTCTTCCTTCGCTGTCCACTGTTTACTTCTTATTAAATAAGCGCTATGTATGTATTCGTCTAAATTATCTTCATGTTCGTTTGAACATGTTTTAGCGGGTTTCCGTCATGAAGGTATCGTAGAATTAATCGCGAGTGTCAAATACTTTCGCAGTGTCTTCTTGAGTAATTTCTTTACGCATATTGAATATGAAACTGTTAGATGCAACAGAGAAAACACAACTCGCACTTTGTGACGTTCGCCTCGCATCAACAAACCGTGAACAGGTGTACTCCACCGCGGTTAAACGAGAGAAATTTGCAAAAGTTCACCAAAGTACTTCAAAGTTAAGGTCGTCATTTTCAATGTTTATTAAAAGTTTCATATATTG
Organism: Dendrophyllia cribrosa; assembly: GCA_024195265.1. Classification (NCBI taxonomy): domain Eukaryota; kingdom Metazoa; phylum Cnidaria; class Anthozoa; order Scleractinia; family Dendrophylliidae; genus Dendrophyllia; species Dendrophyllia cribrosa. Next base: position 22,376,989 of record JAJLRJ010000002.1, on the reverse strand, counting down.
ACAATACACTGTCAACTCACTAAACGTTTTGAAAGTTTACTAAAAAAGGTTCTAAGCGTTTGAAAACTATGAACCGCAGAACTGTCGGCGCCATTTGCCAACACAATTTTGCTCAGGCACGAAGCGTTTTGATCAGTTTTCAACGATAGAAAAGAAGCTCGTTATTTTGAGCCGGAAAGATGAAAAGATAGTTACTTAAACTAATTATTTTATACATCCTTGCCCACGTTTCCACTTAATACTAAATGTATCCCACCAAATAAAACGAAAAACGCCTCGGACGTGTGACCGCGGTGAAGGTTTGAACAATCCCGCCAATCCCCAGAGTTGCGCAATACTGCACATTTGTGGACGACCAAACTGCATTTTAATACTTGGTCGCTCCGCCCAAGTAATTAACCTATACTTTAGACAACACGTGCATCACGTTGTAGGGGGGTCATTCCAATATGGAGAGTTCGAGAGGGAAAGGGATAACATAAAAAGAAAAAGAGAGGGGTCATTTTATTTCACGAGATCCATAAAATTCCACAAAGTCCATTCCCCACTAAAACAAGAAAAGGTTTCTTGGAAACTAACAAGGCCAACAAAAATGTTGCATTTCATTCAGTTTGGCAAATGTTATGCGAAGTGATATTTATCTTGAAAAGGTTTGCAGAGGGCTTCACCTTCAAAAAAAACCTGAAAGCTGAAAATGCCGTTCCCCCGTAACTTTTGAAATGCTCCGTCCTTAACCTATATCCCTTATATATGTACAAGAGGCGTCAAAGGTTTTTTGACGCCTCTTGTACATATATAAGGGATATAGGTTAGGGACGGAGCATTACAAAAGTTACCGGGGAACGGCATTTTCAGCTTTCAGAGGTTTTTTTCATATGCGTGCTTGGTCCTACTTGTGCAGTTGGCGATCAAGCTGTGTACAGCTTCTTGTTTGTAAGTATAAACAGATGGTGACTGTGGGTAGCCATTCAAAGTTAATGCTTACATCGACCAAAACATCCCGCGTGAACGCCTCCTGGCGTCTTGTTTTTTATCTTTTCCTAATTTAAGAAAATATGTATTTTTACTTTTGTCGGCCGCAATATTATATTTTCCTTGACGGACAGAGAATGCGCTATTGTGGCCGATATCAGATATCGATGCTTGTACATCATTTAAAAGTTACATGACATGTCTACATTACATGACTTTTCGCACGAATTGTAGAACCATGTAATTAAAGGGGCTATGTCGCGAGGTTTCGCCTAATTTTAGTAACTTTAATTTACACTTTTATCTGTCAAAATTCTTTTGTTCGCTGATACGAAACAGGACTCAAAACGGAACCAGTGGTCACGTACACAAGAGCTATTGCTTGTTTTGATTTAAGTACAACAATTTCATCGCTCTTTTCTCAAGCGAAACAAAATCAGAAAAATGTTAGGTTTGTCTGTAGCGGTAACTGAAGTACAAAGTGAAGACTCTGGTACCATGTTAATATGCTGAAGTGTACTATATTTAGCCAACAGAGAAGAAGAACCTTCGTCCATGACATTCCATGGTCAACTGATTTCTATCGCTGCTCGTACATATTGAGAAATTTAGCCGTACGATTTCAGAATCGGAAAATTAACCGGGCGAAAATCAAGACAAATAGATTATTTACATATGTGAAAAATCTGAGACCATTTAGTGAACACAGCACTGCAGGATTGAATGGATTCGAACTTGAAAAACAGCCACCGGACGTTTTTCAAGATTGTAGCTTGCGTGACACCTCGTGACATAGCCCCTTTAACTGATTTTTCGCACGAATTGTAGAATCATAAAATTAAAATACATGTCAAATGAACACGATCACTACTCAACTCCCGCTTTATCTCTTCGCATTTTACAACAGAACTCTCCTCCGCTGATAGATTTTTATCCAATTTTTATATTAAAATCATCGTCGGATTGTTGATGCGTCAGGTCATGTGTCTAGTTACAGTTTTGAAATGAAACTGAAGATGACTGAACGAACCGAAATTCTGGCTGTTGTTCAGAGGGGATTAGCACCTAATTTCGAGCGAAAGATCTCAGTCCGATGTACTGAGATCTTTCGCTCGATCCGATTTATATCAGCTTAAAAGGTATTGCTAGGAGCCCACTGGGCAACCAAAAATTTCAAAAACTACAATTCGAAGCGAATTTTAATTATCCTGCTTGCAAGCAGCAAGTAACCAATACTGTGCAACGGCAGCAAAAGTTATTTATCGCAGTCGGTTTTAGCATTACCAGCTTATTTAATAAATCAAAACACTAAGGGGAAACAAATATATTTAAACACGGTCATACATACCGATTCAGCCGTAGCCATTTTGCAATTTCACCGCCGAGAATATTCACAAAGCTAGGAGAGTGTTGTTTTAGATTTTATTATTCTGCAGTCGCTATTTATTTGATTATGGGGCGAGAAGGGCTGGATACTAGGGTGAGTTGAGGCGTGCTGGGTGGCATGGGAAGGGATGAAACCTCGCACCGCTCACCCTCACCCTAGTATCCAATCTTCTCTCGCCCAAAAATCAAATCAGCAGCGACTGGGTAGGAGTCAGGGGGCTGGGGAGGCCCGGGGGGAAACAAGTCACTGTATTTGCAAAGACCACCGTAACCAATTGCAATAGAAGCACCGGAGTTTATATAGTAAAGTATCTACTCAGCTATAAAATAATGAAACGATTTGATAAACAAGAAGCTGTACACAGCTTGAACTCGTGGCGCCGCGTCTTAAGGTTGGACTTAACCTGAACCCCATTTTTCCGCCACTTAACATGGCTTTAATAGAAATCAAATATCTCGTTCACGTTTCAAGCAATCCAAAAACTCTATGGACCTCTATGCTCATCTCGTGAATCTATCTTATGGGATGTTTTGTATATTTTTGGGAGGAAATGGTTTTTTTTTTCTCAAAGGATTTGTAAAATTTAGAGAAATAAGAAATATTGAAGATTTAGTGAAGTTTTAAAATTAGAATTTGTCGTTAATAACAGAAACCCATAAGTGGGTTGAAACGTGCAACTGTCTCTTGTACGCTTCAAAACAATCTTCCAATTATTCAATTTGCTAAGAAGTTGTTACAGCCATATTTGGAAAATCAAGGTAAAAGTATTAACCAATCAATTCGCTAGAATAACTTGCTTCCAATCTCGAGGGACCGAGGGGTTTCCAAATATGGTACTAAGCAAAAACTGAATATTCGGAAGCTGTGAATGCGCGTTACACGTTTCAACCCACTTATGGGTTTGTGTTAATAATTAATAGATGTACACCAAGTTAGTCCACTAGCAACCTGGGGTGCTCTTGTGTGGTGGGTATCAACTGTCTGTTGGTGTTCCAAAAATCATTTTTTTCTTCTATCCCTTAATCTTTAAACCTCTTCAAAATTTATTCAAATTTAGGTTGAGTCCCGCCTTCACCCATTGCAGTATTCCCCACTCCAGAAACTATGAAAAATACCATAATTCTGTTGATGTAAGCCTGATTTTTCCAATTCCTTTTGTTTTCAGCACGAACTGCACGTGCTATGCTTCAACTTTTTTACGAACTGAAATACAATATTTTCATCTGAAATGGGATAAAGAATTCAAGCTCTGGGCAGCACATACACCCACCCAAAACTCAAAAGATTTTTACTTTAGAAATGGGTAGCACCGATCACTCTTAGCTCCCTTCCTCTACCCCTTGCCATCAGTTCAATTGTGTCCTTTAGACCATTATTAAAGAGGCTGTTTCTTTTACAGCCTGGACTGGGAGTGTTGGCTGATAGAGTTATTCCTTACATAAGGGACGGACCATTAGAAATGTAATGAAGGGATTGAATTCATGCAAAGGAAAATGCCAGGGAAAAAATACCTCAAAGAGAAACCCAAAGAAAAAAAAACATCATCCGTTATCATCTTTGTGGAGTACTTGTGCGGGCTTATACAACTCGAGAACTTGGTATATTATGAAAATCAACGGAATATGAAGGTTGTTTTTTTAAAACAATTAACCTATACTTTAGACAACACGCGCATCACGTTGTAGGGGGGTCATTCCAATATGGAGAGTTCGAGAGGGAAAGGGATAACATAAAAAGGAAAAAGAGAGGGGTCATTTTATTTCACGAGATCCATAAAATTCCACAAAGTCCATTCCCCACTAAAACAAGAAAAGGTTTCTTGGAAACTAACAAGGCCAACAAAAATGTTGCATTTCATTCAGTTTGGCAAATGTTATGCGAAGTGATATTTATCTTGAAAAGGTTTGCAGAGGGCTTCACCTTTAAAAAAAACCTGAAAGCTGAAAATGCCGTTCCCACGTAACTTTTGAAATAGTCCGTCCTTAACCTATATCCCTTATATATGTACAAGAGGCGTCAAAGGTTTTTTGACGCCTCTTGTATATATATAAGGGATATAGGTTAGGGACGGAGCATTACAAAAGTTACGGGGGAACGGCATTTTCAGCTTTCAGAGGTTTTTTTCATATGCGTGCTTGGTCCTACTTGTGCAGTTGGCGATCAAGCTGTGTACAGCTTCTTGTTTGTAAGTATAAACAGATGGTGACTGTGGGTAGCCATTCAAAGTTAATGCTTACATCGACCAAAACATCCCGCGTGAACGCCTCCTGGCGTCTTGTTTTTTATCTTTTCCCAATTTAAGAAAATATGTATTTTTACTTTTGTCGGCCGCAATATTATATTTTCCTTGACGGACAGAGAATGCGCTATTGTGGCCGATATCAGATATCGATGCTTGTACATCATTTAAAAGTTACATGACATGTCTACATTACATGACTTTTCGCACGAATTGTAGAACCATGTAATTAAAGGGGCTATGTCGCGAGGTTTCGCCTAATTTTAGTAACTTTAATTTACACTTTTATCTGTCAAAATTCTTTTGTTCGCTGATACGAAACAGGACTCAAAACGGAACCAGTGGTCACGTACACAAGAGCTATTGCTTGTTTTGATTTAAGTACAACAATTTCATCGCTCTTTTCTCAAGCGAAACAAAATCAGAAAAATGTTAGGTTTGTCTGTAGCGGTAACTGAAGTACAAAGTGAAGACTCTGGTACCATGTTAATATGCTGAAGTGTACTATATTTAGCCAACAGAGAAGAAGAACCTTCGTCCATGACATTCCATGGTCAACTGATTTCTATCGCTGCTCGTACATATTGAGAAATTTAGCCGTACGATTTCAGAATCGGAAAATTAACCGGGCGAAAATCAAGACAAATAGATTATTTACATATGTGAAAAATCTGAGACCATTTAGTGAACACAGCACTGCAGGATTGAATGGATTCGAAGTTGATGGCGTGAACTTGAAAAACAGCCACCGGACGTTTTTCAAGATTGTAGCTTGCGTGACACCTCGTGACATAGCCCCTTTAACTGATTTTTCGCACGAATTGTAGAATCATAAAATTAAAATACATGTCAAATGAACACGATCACTACTCAACTCCCGCTTTATCTCTTCGCATTTTACAACAGAACTCTCCTCCGCTGATAGATTTTTATCCAATTTTTATATTAAAATCATCGTCGGATTGTTGATGGGTCAGGTCATGTTTCTAGTTACAGTTTTGAAATGAAACTGAAGATGACTGAACGAACCGAAATTCTGGCTGTTGTTCAGAGGGGATTAGCACCTAATTTCGAGCGAAAGATCTCAGTCCGATGTACTGAGATCTTTCGCTCGATCCGATTTATATCAGCTTAAAAGGTATTGCTAGGAGCCCACTGGGCAACCAAAAATTTCAAAAACTACAATTCGAAGCGAATTTTAATTATCCTGCTTGCAAGCAGCAAGTAACCAATACTGTGCAACGGCAGCAAAAGTTATTTATCCCAGTCTGTTTTAGCCTTACCAGCTTATTTAATAAACTAGTGGTAACCTTCGGTTAAAAAGTGCGGGCGAGTAATGGTTGTAATAACACTTTTGTGTTGATTTTGAGAAAAGGTTAGAGAACTGCAAGGTAATTGTTACGTCGTAGTGTTGTTTGTAAAGAGTTGTTTTGTTAAAAAAAGGGAAGAATGTTTATTTATTTAAGTATAGTGTAACATGTTGAGTTGTTGTGTAGAGGCGGTGATAAAATCAAGGTTGGTAACTTGTAGAAAAGTATGGTGAACAATTGTGAATTGAACTGTATTGGAAGAGAGAATGGGGTAGTAGGTGGAGAACACAATAAAATTTATTTGAAACAATGGTATCATATTCTAACAATTATTTTTCAGTACAACATTGCATGCACATTGGATACATAGGCTACTGAATATGTACGAATTGTCTTTAAACATTAACAGGAAATTCCTGAATAATTAAAAACAACAATAGAACGTTCGAGTGGTTTTGATTCGAGTGTAGTGTCGAAAAGTAGTTAATTTTGCATTAGTACACGTTGTGTTTGATTTAAGGGACACTGCCACGAGGGCGCATGTGCCAGTTTCTTAAATCGAAAGTTTAAAAACACTGCCAGATTTTTTAAAGTTGAACTGTGAATTCCGTACCAAATATCGTTTTCTGTCCCAGTTTATCGGTTTTTCACAGTGGCTGCCGCAGCATTTTGAAATTGACAGTTCTACTTGAAAAATTATGGCAGAACGTTAAGTTTATATTTGTAGCGCATTCACCCCGGTGAGTGTCCCTTTAAAAAGTGGTGTTGGCAGTTTTGTAAGGTATAAGTAGTAAAATGAATTGCGACTCGCTTGAACGTGTTTTCTGATGCTTAATTCGGTTAGATGTACTGTAGTTGTTTTGATTTCTTTTGGGTTCAGTGTGTGGTTAAAGTTTGTTGTGATTGGTTGAATTAGTTTGGTTTTAGATTTATGACACTCGATAGAAAATCACTCTTAAATGTGTCATCCTGAATTGCTCAGAAAAAGATGGCATGGAGTATGTACGTATAGGTAGAACAATAAAACCAACAATAGAACATTCGAGTGGTCCTTTTGAACATCAACAACAGGATATTCCTGAATAAGTGTACATTTCTTACAAATAAAAACAACAATAGAACATTCGAGTGGTCCTTTTGAACATCAACAACAGGATATTTCTGAATAAGTGTACATTTCTTACAAATAAAAACAACAATAGAACATTCGAGTGGTCCGTTTGAACATCAACAACAGGATATTCCTGAATAAGTGTACATTTCTTACAAATAAAAACAACAATAGAACATTCGAGTGGTCCTTTTGAACATCAACAACAGGATATTTCTGAATAAGTGTACATTTCGTACAAGAGTTTATGCTGATGGTATCTGAGTTTTGGTGTTTGAGAATTCTTTTTGGAGTTCTGAATAGTTACTGTCTGGAGAACCTTAGTCCCATTGAGGTATTCAATGTTCATTTGGCAAGTGATGAGAACGTTCTACTCTTCTATTACTTCCAAGATGAAATTGGAAACAGGATCAATGACTATGGTTATGTTCTCCAAAGAGAGTAGGGCTTCCTTTATCTGATCGGATGGTGTATTGATCTTCGAGGATACAGAATGCATCGAAGTGCACCAATTGCCGATGGAAAGATGTTCGTCTGTGGAAAGTGAAACTCAAAATATCTGTATGATTTCAACATGAAAGCACTCCAGCGAACCAATTTTATGAACCGAAACATGGCGATGCTTTGCAAATACACCTCCAAAATGTATAGATGACCTTGTAATTGCTATAAAGATTGACTTACCAAGAAAATTACAAATGAAACTTGCAGTTGGACCCACAACAGCCACCTACCGCACATTCACCAGTCGCGATCACTCACGTGGAAGAACGTGGAAAGGATTTCCAACAGGTTTTACTGGTTCTGGACATCCGGGATATCTTATCACGCGGCTTGCGCATGAATCCTAATCACGTGGACCAATGACGTGATTGCATTCCATACATACCAGTTGGAAGACGAAAAATCCGGCCAACAGAAAAGCCTACGTACGTGCGGCGCACGCGCGGGATGTAAGTCCGCTGCTCGAAACGAAGATTAGTCTGCGGGCTCCTCCTTGTCGCCCGCAATCAAAACACTAAGGGGAAACAAATATATTTAAACACGGTCATACATACCGATTCAGCCGTAGCCATTTTGCAATTTCACCGCCGAGAATATTCACAAAGCTAGGAGAGTGTTGTTTTAGATTTTATTATTCTGCAGTCGCTATTTATTTGATTATGGGGCGAGAAGGGCTGGATACTAGGGTGAGTTGAGGCGTGCTGGGTGGCATGGGAAGGGATGAAACCTCGCACCGCTCACCCTCACCCTAGTATCCAATCTTCTCTCGCCCAAAAATCAAATCAGTAGCGACTGGGTAGGAGTCAGGGGGCTGGGGAGGCCCGGGGGGAAACAAGTCACTGTATTTGCAAAGACCACCGTAACCAAATAGAAGCACCGGAGTTTATAGAGTAAAGTATCTACTCAGCTATAAAATAATGAAACGATTTGATAAACAAGAAGCTGTACACAGCTTGAACTCGTGGCGCCGCGTCTTAAGGTTGGACTTAACCTGAACCAGGAGCTTAAGCTCCTACCTGAACACCATTTTTCCGCCACTTAACATGGCTTTAATAGAAATCAAATATCTCGTTCACGTTTCAAGCAATCCAAAAACTCTATGCTCATCTCGTGAATCTATGTTATAGAAAGTTTTGTATATTTTTGGGAGGAAATAGTTTTTTTTCTCAAAGGATTTGTAAAATTTAGGAAAATAAGAAATATTGAAGATTTAGTGAAGTTTTAAAATTAGAATTTGTCGTTAATAACAGAAACCCATAAGTGGGTTGAAACATGCAACTGTCTTTTGTACGCTTCAAAACAACCTTCCGATTATTCAATTTGCTAAGAAGTTGTTACAGCCATATTTAGAAAATCAAGGTAAAAGTATTAACCAATCAATTCGCTAGAATAACTTGCTTTCAATCTCGAGGGACCGAGGGGTTTCCAAATATGGTACTAAGCAAAAACTGAATATTCGGAAGCTGTGAATGCGCGTTACACGTTTCGACCCACTTATGGGTTTGTGTTAATAATTAATAGATGTACACCAAGTTAGTCCACTAGCAACCTGGGGTGCTCTTGTGTGGTGGGTATCAACTGTCTGTTGGTGTTCCAAAAATCATTTTTTTCTTCTATCCCTTAATCTTTAAACCTCTTCAAAATTTATTCAAATTTAGGTTGAGTCCCGCCTTCACCCATTGCAGTATTCCCCACTCCAGAAACTATGAAAAATACCATAATTCTGTTGATGTAAGCCTGATTTTTCCAATTCCTTTTGTTTTCAGCACGAACTGCACGTGCTATGCTTCAACTTCTTGGCAATTTGCATACGGTGCACATTTGTATACGAACACACAATGCTACATCCTAGCGTTCCTCCATGTACTCTGAATTCTATTGTGCCATTCTAACAAAGGAGACTTAAATAATTACACCCTGGTGAGGCTGAGCCTGTACATAAAAGATTATTATGGTATTTTTCGGAGTGGCCCTATTGATTCCCGAGTGTTTTGAGTGCTTTTACGGAGAAACATAAGCTTAAAATTATGTCTACAAAGTGAGACCACGCAACATTCACTGTATTCCGGCAGACTTGAAACCACGATCGCTATAAACTGAAATGGCAAGTTATATATAAATTGTAAATGAAAGGACCACTCGACAAATTCGAAATACTGGATCCCTTTGGAGGGATCTGATCAGCGAAATTAATTAGAAACAAATGAAATGAAAGGCTGAATGCCAAGTTATATTTAAATATATAAGGCTTACATTTACCAAAATAAGAGCAGTCCCTCTCTTCGAGGTACGTGCTCTAGAAATAAAACACAAAATATAAAACACAAAATTTGCCGGAACAAAATTCCCACAGCAATAAGCGGCGAACACAATATCAAACGGTCCTACACATCCATAAACGCCTTGTATTCTCTTGAACACTTGTACGCTTCCGTTCGGAGATATTTTACCGCCATCTTAAAATGAAGAGCGAAATCACGAGGTCGCGTGTGAACCAATCAGACTAGAGAGAGTCGTCCCGCGGGATACGGGAAAATTAAAAAACATTTGAGATTTTGACTACGATGAAGAAAAATGCAGCCAAATTTATAACTCGTCGGCTGCGCCACGAGTAAATAGTAGTGCTGGAACGATACACCGGTGCACCGCGATATTTTTTGTCACGATATGAATATCGATATTTGAACAACATATCGCGATATTATGATATTATGATTCTTCATCAACATTCAGAAATTACTGTCTTAAATGACTCCTTACCCAAGTCTAAGCCTTTTTATAGCCATTTATTAAACAAAGGGACAAGAAAGTTCCATCCTTGCTTCGTATAGCTTCGCATGCTTCCGACACATATTTTTCATAGTTAGTTGTCAGCTGACACAGTCTTGCACGCCCACGGTAAAAACATGCGGTTCGTCGCAAAATGTCTTCCCATGTTGGTGGAAAAATGTATGTAATGATGTATCGTATCGTGGCACTTGTATCGAGATATGTATCGTATCGTGAGAAAATGTATCGTTGCAGCCCCAGTAAATAGCAAAGCTGATTTACGGTACGGAAACGACTATACTTGTAAAATATCCATTATCCAATATTTCGAAAGGCAGACTTTCAGGGTCTTACAGATAATATATATAGATAGGCCAAGCCCAGGGGCGGATCCAGGAAATCTATAAAGAGGGGGCCGCAGTAATTTTTATAGTGACAATATGGGCGCGCCAGCGCCCATCAGGAGCGCCGAAGGCGTGACAATCTAGGGGGGTTCGGGGGCATGTCCCCCCGAAAAATTTTGATAATTGGAGTACTCGGAGATGCAATCTGGTGCATTCTGGACGTCTAAATCTAGCAATTGCTTGGATTCCATATTAAACAAGAAATGCTGAAATATTTAATAAAATACAGGTGTGGTTGTCAAAGAAGTACAATAAACACTTTTAAAATGATGCGTGTTTTGATGAATGACATGACCTTTTCCAACTTAACAATAATATTAAATCAAACATGAGCCGCAGCAATTGCGGCGAGAGCACAACCTCGCGCCAAAGCAGCAACATTTCCCCCCGGAAAATTGATGCTATACTGCATGCATTTTGGGAACATTTGTGACGAAAAATGAAGGCTTCGGATAACAGATGTTAAGATAATTTTTCAGAAACAAATTAAAAAAACGAAATATCTCGTGGAAATGACTTTAAGAAGAGTCACTGCAGGGTTGATTAATGTCATCCTTCTCTGGTTACGCTTGGCATAGTCGTCAACAATTGCACCATAATCTAAAGCTACGTCTTTGTGAACAAAGAGCAGCAACAGTGCGTTGAGGCGGTCTTCTCCCATGGTGCTTCTCAACCTCGTTCCCAGGACCTTTACCCGAGGGTAAAGGTCCTGGGAACGAGGTTGGGTGCTTCTGTAAACATTCTTGAAACTTGTTTATAAAGGCGGGTTGATTCGAACAACGCTTGATAATGTTCATATTGATAATAAAGGAAATGTATCTCAGGAAACAAAGCAAAAGCTGCAAAATACCATCTGACAGACGTTGCTAACTAAAATATTAAAAAAATAATAATAATCCCAGGCAAAAGGGGAGGGGGGCGCGGCCCCCTCGGCCCACCCCTAAATCCGCCCCTGAAGCCTAACAGCGTCGCACTTTGAACAAGCTTAACTAAGGTGAAACTTTACTAAGGTGAAAGGTCGGAAGCACAAGAATTAAGGTTGACGAACGGGCTATTTTCAGCTTTAGCAATTCTCAAAAACGGTATTACCCGACCGTCTGCACAGTACATTTAGACCGTACAAAAGTTCACAAAAACAACTTTTCTCTGTCTAGAATGACTAGTACGACTACTTTCCGAATAAAATACAGTTTTTGTTTGTCAAAAATTGCCCAAGAAACTGATTTGGAAATCAAAATTGCAAAAATACATATTTGCATAAGGCGACGCGAATGAAGACAGAAAATCTAAGCTTGTTTTGTTTACATAAAATCGCTTTTTAATCTATGTAATGAATGAACAAAGACATAAAAACGGACAACACAATCTTCTTTCGAAAAATTTTATTCAAATCTCCATTAATTTATGTTTAAAAGCAGAACACGCACCATTTATAGCGCATCAAGGCAGAGCTGTCCTCGTTGAAATTTAAGATAACAACACGACTTAATTTGAACGTTTCATAAACATGTCTCCAAAACTAAGAGAACACAAAGGAAAAGTCAATCAAAAATTGATATCAACATAAATTTCCATCGAAAAATGTGATTTTTTTTACCTTTAAAGCACTGGACTGCTTGGAAATTCGTTAAAACTCCGCTTCTTCGGTTCTGAAATCCGTAATAAAAACAAGACATCTCCCCGCATTGCTCCTGCATTGATAATATGAAGTTCCTCGAAGCAAGATTTTATCCCTGAAAGCTCTTCTTTTTCCACTAAAGCGGCTTCTGAGTATCCCTTAATTAGTATCCCTGTCTTGAGTAGCAAACCGCGAAAAAATGCAGGGAAATAACGACTTTACTGCTCCGCCTAACACTGCGAAAGATCCAACTTTTTTAAAACTTTAAAAAGTGTTTACCGAGCTGACGGCTGTGTAGCCGCGCGTGTGGCGTAATACGTCATACGCGCCCGCGAGCTAGCCTTGCTCGACACACATGTTGCAGACACGCGCCCGCGAAACATTCCGCTAGCCATGACCATGAAAAATGACGGGCATAGGTTCTATGAGTATGAGGCTGCGCAGCCGGGCCTTCGGCCCGGCGAGTGCTCCGCTAATAACTCGTAAGGCAAAAAAGCGTTACAATATAAAATTTGAAAGGGGGCGGGGGACACCATATGATACCATAACAACATGAACTGAAGTGACAAAGTTAATGTAAAAACATAAGCGACAAATAACGTAACAATAGAAAATTTGAAAAACATAGGGCAAAATTACTGATTGCTGATTGGTTGACAAAGAGGGCATTTTTTCTTAATTGAGGGAAAAATTACTCGCTCCTGATTGGTCAAGCATCACAATTTCTCACTCGTGATTGGTTGAGCGCGTCTTACTCCTTGCATTCAGTTGGCTTGGCGGGATTTCGAAGAAAATTTACAAACGGAGCGCTCACATTTTTTGCCGGAGATTTTGTTGTTAAAAAGGAAGGAAATCGGATGATACCTAGTGGCCCGTTTACACATGGGATTTTTTATGCGATTTTTGTCGCGCTCTCCAATGCAACTTATGTCTGAAGTGTAAACTGGCGGCGAAAGTTCGAAACCTCTGCGACATAGCGCGACAAATCGCGCCCCAGTCGCACTGAAATCGCCGCCCGTTTACACATGCGATTTGAAGATGCAACTTGCGCGTGACAAAAATTGCACAAAAAATCGCCTGTGTAAACGGGCCTTAAGAAAGGAATTCTATAAGTGAATTACAGCATTTTACGCCAAACAGGAAGCGATTATTTGTGTTAAGTCTTGGATTAACTAGGCGCCTGCAGGCCAGTTTGCGACGTTGAAGACCTTGAAGAAATTCATTCAAGGCGACAAAAGGTTTTAAAGTTCCATCACTTCACTGAATGACCTTATTATATGCGGATTTCAGCGGACCTAAAGGAAAGAACTTTGACAGATTTTTCTGAAAGGGACAATATACGTTTAACAGGAGAAAGAAGAAGGCTAAAAGAAGTGAAAGAAAGCAATTAAGCTTAAATCGCCAAACGTGCAAGCAAGTTTGAACTCGCCATGTGTTGTTGTTATCAAAGCGGCTAAACCTTCACAACACAGGTACGCTTAACAAAATTTGCTTTGTTTTTTTTTTTGCTCGTAAAGTGTCTTTTATCGATAAAAATTAGGCTATGTTCTCTAGATGTACATAACAGCCAAATGTATCTCAGTGACCGATTAGAAATTTATTTAACAACAGTGAGTTGAAAATTTTTTCTTGTCAATTTGCGAGAGAGTATTTTCACTTCGGGAAGTCAGTTCAAGTCTGAGTGACTCTTGAAAAGTCTGAAAGGTTTCCCTATAATTTTGTCCTCTACCCTATAAACAAGTAATCGCATGTTCCCTCGTAAAATTAAGGATTAATATCACTTGTGTTTTCAGAATCTGTAGAAATTGCCCTCGTCGCTTCGGGACTCGGGATAGCTTCTGAAAACAGTGTCTTTCTGCAGGTACCGGTTCCCATGGTCTTCTATTGTTTGTGAGGTATTGTATTTTTGGTCTTGTTTTGCATTTGTATCATTGTCGTTCTTTTTTCCTTTTGTTTTACGTAATATGTGCTCCGGTGCATGCAGAAGGAACCTGAAAACACGCGTGATATTAATCCTTAATTTTACTCGGACCCATGCGATTACATATACAAATAGTATAATAGAACACGGAAAAAAAAAAAGTCATGTTTCATCTCCTCTGTTTTAAAAACCTATAGGTTCAAGAATACAAAACTAAGGGCTGGTTCCCACGGCGACGTAATCGAAAGCGGAGTCGGAAACGTAAGGAGCCTTACGTCATTCTCGTCCCCAGAGCCGCTTGGCTCTCTTAACCGCCGGAGCCTGAGAATGAGGATCGAGTGGCTCTGAAGACAAAGAATTTGATTGGCTAGTCTACAAATTGGTCGAGTAAGTAATCATTTTCTGCAGAATTCGGTCGAAAAATCGCTTTGTAGCTTGCATCTAAACTGTCGGAAGGTATTGCCTTGGGACGCTTATACTTGGGGATCACTGTTGATTTATCAACGACAAAGACTGCGTGTTTCAAGTGCTGTAGTTTGTTAATAATAACAAGAAGGTTTCCTTTTCCTCCGATTCTACTTTTGCTTCCGGCGCTGACTATCTGCCTCCGTCGTTTTGATTTCCACTAGATCGGAAGGTTCTTCCGATTCCGCTTACGATTCCGTTTACGTTTTCTCCACGCGTTACACAAAGACTCACGGGAAAGGTGCGGGTAACACCCGCGAAAGATCTGTGAGGTCATGGTGTTTCTTTCTCAGGTTATATGGCTGTCTTTTGGTGCCTCGAATACTGAAAAAGTAAGTAGTGACGAATTGTTGATTGTTTTAAAACATTTGCAGCGCTTGATGTTTTGTGCGCCCATTTCAGTCTTGAATCTTTTCCATTCGACATTGGTTTCTTGTGTCCACCCGCGAGTTTAAAAGACGACCAAAATATACATAGAGATGAATGATTAAGCACATTTTGACACGAGTATTACACAGCGCTGCCGGACATTCTTTTTTCTTGCTTAATCTGCCTGAATTAAGCCTGGTTAACGTTGAAGTACTTAGTAAATCTTGGCGATTTCAGAACAAGTAGAGCAGTTTTCGAAAACCAAAACCAAAGTAATCACTCTGGCCAATCACAACAAAGGAAGACAAACCAATGAACCAATCAGAACTCGAAACAAATACATGAAGCCGGCGCCAAGCGCGGGAAAACGCGTGCAAGTAAGCTAGGATTGGTTTTGGTTTTACTTCTGATTGGTTGATAAAGTGGCGCGAGATTTTTTAGCCAATCACAATGCGTACCAATGCAAAACCAAAGCAATTGCGAAATTACTTTTGACATTCAACTGAAAATCGCACAAAATGGTAACTGTTCCAAGTGTACATTTGATTTCGGTGCTGTTTTTCTCCAATTCTATGAAACTGCGAACGTCTGGGAAGAGAATATATAACTCGTGTATATTTGGCATTGTCACCAAATGAAATTTAAACAAAAGAGCGGGATCAGAACCAGAACTACAAAGCAAATGACAAGCCACGCATGTCGACAGTCGGTCGGTTTTGTTGGCCCCGAATAAAAGTCTCCTGATACAGTTGAATTTCCTGGTATAACTGATTTAGATTCCTGATATTCATGTCGTGTTCTATAGGTTCGGCCTTTTTTGGTTGGTTCTTCATTTCATTTCAACTCTGTTCTTCATTTGGGAGAATATTGCTCGAGACCACGATTTGGTGTGGAAGCGGACAATTTTTAAAGAAAATATTTTTTGTCTGGATTTGAACTCCTGTCCGTAATAACAGGGCGTCTGTTATGACGACGGAGGAGTCCGTAAGGTCCAGGCTCGCTTGCGGATTGCGCCCTCCAAAAAAAAAATCTTGAGCTGAGTTGTGGGCAAGTCTAGGTGGAAATTCACCGTTTTCGGTTAATCAACAGTTTCCACCGTTTCTCGGTTGACATGGTTGAAACCATTCCCGGGGGGGGGGGGGGGGGGGGGGGTACTCAACAAAGTTTTGTTATAAACCCTAACCCTTTTATATATGTTGCAGTTAATTTTTTATTTCAGGTAATTTTTGTTTTTCCTTTGTTTCAAATTCATTAGCATATATTACCATACCCAAAAACAATGGAAAAATAAAAATTACCTGAGATAAAAAATTAACTACAACATATACTTCATGCATGATCAACTCGTGAAATCTCTGCGCTTTCATATACCTCCAGCCTAAAAATGGTACCTCTTTCGGGCGGAGCATCCCCGTTTCGCCCATTATAGGGAGTACCCCCTCCCCCCCCCCCCGGGAAACCATTGGACAGGTGTCAGTCTATAGGAACACTTCAGCCAAAGCAACTGATACTGCTTGAGGTTGGAATGATTTTTTCTAATACAGTCGAACCTCCATGTGCGATCACCTCTCCGAAGCGACCACCTCTCCTAAGCGACCACCTCTTCTAAGCGACCACCTATCCTAAGCGACCACCTATCCTAAGCGACCACCTATCCTAAGCGACCACCTATCCTAAGCGACCACCTATCCTAAGCGACCACCTCTTATAAGCGACCACCTCTCCTAAGCGACCACCTCTCCTAAGCGACCACCTCTTATAAGCGACCACCTTTCCTAAGCGACCACCTCTTATAAGCGACCGCGACCACGACCACTTTCAACGCTGTTAATTTGACTTTTTCTATTGCTTTTAACCTGTTGACCGACCACTCGCCCGGCCATTTGTGTCACTACAGACACAGTACCAGTACAACTCCAAATGTCTCCAATACAGCGAACATTTGTCGCTTGCATTAAAACTTCTATGTGATAAAATAGTTTCCGTCGATACTGATGTGCTTTGTACATTGAAATTAGTACAGGTTCATGTCATTTAAAGTCAAGACCCCTCCCGTATGCGACCACCTTAGCTGTTTTCTTTTTTTTTTAGGTGAAATTGAATTTCAAGGACCTGAACTGCAGTTTCTCAGTAGTAATGTACTACACTCTGAGGCAATTGCCTCAGAGAATGTAGTACATCACTACTTTCTATCTGCTGGATTTAAAATATGGAAATATTGAATGGAAATATTAAATGCAATAATCAATTAAAAATATTAAATGGTAAAATCAAATAAAACTATATGTTAATTAAAACAAAGTGCGTTTATTCCATTGCATGATTTCCTTTGCGTGACATGATTCTCGGAAAAAACAGGAAGTTGATTTTACCAACCTTTATTCACCCATCAGAGTGGGTTTTTAATATCCATAAGGATATGTTTCGATACAGTTTTCAGATATGTGTTTTATTGCGCGCTTGTCATATCCAAAACTGTATACCTTTTCTTCATATTTGTTTACGATTTGTTTGTTTTGTCTGGTTATTTTCTTTTCATTTACCAACGTGAGGTCTTTGATTTCGTTTTTTACCATTTTAATCATATTTGTGTGATTTAGTATTTGGGAATTTTCGTGGTTAAGTCTGAAACCTTTGATAACACATTTCTGTTTATTACTTCCATATATGAAACTATAATTTTTTGGACCACCTGATACAAAAGTGTCTTTTATAATTTCACCATCTAATTCATCTGTGAGATCACCTAACATATCTCCTGTTTCTACTTTCTTACTCTTTGGAGATTCAATGTACACAATACTATCTGTGTCAAAATATAATACTTGTTTACCTAAATAATCTAGTTTTTCATACAACATTAGCCGTGTACTGCTAGTTGTAAAACATGCTACAAAGATGTTAGTATTATATGAATTGTCAACGAACTGATCTTTATACGTATAAGTCATTTGTACCATTTCATTGTTTATGAAATTCATATTTAAATTATCAATGGTATCATCAAGTACTATTTGATAAAATTCATTAATATCAGTTACGTATTTACATTGATTCATATTATTTCGTTGACCAAATTTACCCCATAAACTGTTTAGACACATTTTAGCAATAGCTCGTAAACCTGCATTTTCATTTAATTCACCTAATTCAATATCTAATTGGACATTATTTCTGAAAATCATTTCTTCTTTTTCATTTTTGAAATTATATTTTGTTGATTCAAGTTTAAGCTTCATGAATTTTTTGATATATCCTTTAAATAAATCATTGCTTGACTTTTCAAAATGCCAAACCTCGTATATTTTTATGATTGTATAACCTTTTTCAATGGATTTATTTACTTCATCTGTTGTCCATGTACCTATAAATGATCGCTCATTTTCACTATGCTGACATTTGTCTTGTTGTTTTGTTTTTGCACATGATATACACAGAGGAAACATTAACTTTTCTGATTTTTCACATTTTATTTTCTGAGGTAAAACTGGATGGTATAAATTTCGTGGTGGTAAAATTTTGCATTTTATGAAACCATACCATTTTACGTCGTATTTTTCTGGTGATATTATTTTTTTAGGATGACCTATGGGATATTTTTTGTAGAACTGAACTGTAGGATAAAGAGAACAAAAATCAATATATTTTCCACATTCACCTTCTTTGAATTTATATAATAATTTGGTAGCATTTGTTCGTCCACCATAAAAAGCATCTCTCGGGTTTAACGGTTCGACCACTTCTCGATTCCATTCAACTTTATAATATTTCTGAAAATTTTTATCGTTTTTTAATTTGCATTCCCACATTTCAATAAGATTGTAACCAGCAGCTATTATTTTGTTATTTTTATCTTGGGTTTTATTATACAAAGTACCCATGTCGCTTTGATTCTTGTTATTGATAACATCAGGTTTGTAACAATCTGGACATCCATGCCAGAAACAACCTTGAAATTCATAAACAGTATTTGTAGATTCGCAAAAACCATCTACTTTTATTTTGTTATTGATACATTTGATAGCTTTTTCACCACCTTCTAAGGCATGTTGAATTTTAATATTATTTTTCTTGCTGATATAATCCAGCCATGCAATACTAACTGTACTGTGGTTTTCTGTTTGAACAACATTATCAACTACAGCTATGGTATTTTTTGGCATGTAATTTCCTCTATAAATAGCCATACAAACACCAGCTATTGTGATGTATTTTAGTGGATCAATATTTTCTTGGTTCATGAAATCTTGTCTGAATTTTAACATACATCTTCTTAATATATCAACATCTGACCTACAGTATTCAATTATTTCTTTTTTGAAATCGAAAACATAATTTTCATTAACACGGTCATCATACCATTGTAAAAATTTCTCTCTATCTTGTGTTTTCATTTGATTATATCCATAATGTTTTTTAGATGGCATCTCTCCTATATAGTTTTGATTACAATTTTTGTTGAAATAATGTGGAAAATATCCTTTTTTCAACTCGATTAAATCAAATGTTTTAGGGAAAGAGGACAAAGGTTGTTGAATAAAATTTAGGCTGTCGATTATTTTTATTCTTAATTTTGGAATTTCCATCATCATTATTTTTGCACCATTGTAAATACAATAAGGTTTGAATCCATTATCTATACACCATTTAAGAATAAAATGGCTATCGTATCCTTTTGAATTATGAGCCACAAATGTGTAACCTTTATATTTTTCATTGAGAATTCCATTACAAAAACTATTAATATCATTGAAGATTGATTCATTACCATTGAAATCATGACAGATAGCCAAATTGACTACATGTGTTCCAGTGTTTTGTGTACATTCGAAATCAAAAAATGAATATTTTTCATTATATGTTCTACATGAATAACAATAATCTTTTTTTAGTATGGATTTATTTAATCTGCAAGGATTTTTAGTGTCTTTGATACAATTACCTCCTTTACATTTTATCTTTTTCATAAAACATTTATGCTTACTTTCACAATATTTGTTACAGTTATTACACATTTTATATCCACATTTGTGCATTTTTATATATGGTTTCAGTATTATTTGGTTGCATTTTGAACATTTTGCTACACTGTTACATACTGAATCATTGTCATCTTTTTTAGAACGATTACTTGTATGATTTTTAAAACAAACATCACCATGAAAAACACGATTGCAGTGTTTACAGGTGACGTCTTTTCCATCACATTTATTTCCATCTGGAAAATATTTAAAACAAGATAGGCATTTTTGTGGGCATTTGTGTTTGTCACGTCTTGTATAAGCTTTTTTACAACTATGACAGTAATAAGCTACATCTAAAAAAGCTGTCATTGATTTTATGACATCAAAATGATTTCGTGTTTTGTATAAATAGATTTTGTCTGTTTTTCCTTTGTTGGCTGTGTATATGATTTCATTGAAGTGTTCTGAATCGATGATATTAATCTCTGTATCTAAATATGATGCAAAGCTATTGACATCTTCCAAACTGTTTCCATATTCATTTATCTCTACATTACAATTTTCATGTAATTTTATAGCTTCAGTTTCTTGTAGTTTTCGGCTTTTGTTTAATCCATCTTTCAACTGAGTTGTGGTGTAATTCTCAGGGTGTAAATGAGCATAAGCTGTTACAATAGCCCTTGCTAAACATGTTGTGTCATTATTTTTTATTGTGATAATACATTGTTTCCTATTCACTGTTTGTTTTGATAAATATAACCGCCCTTTACCTGTTGGTATTTTCACAGATTGAATAATTATTTTGCAATTTTCTAAATCTATTTCTTTATATTCCAACGTATTAATAACATCTGAAAGTTGATTTAACTTGAAATCAGAAACTTTTAACAATTTTGTTGAGATAGGATGATCTAATTCATCATTTGAAATTACCAATCTGAATCTGTCATTACCTTTTAACTGTCTTTTCTTTATTGTCATTTCAACCATTTTTTCAAAGACACTGAAAACATCATTTTTATTGTTTATGAAATTTTTGCGTACAGAAATTTTGAATTCATTAGTATAAGCGTTGAATTTTTTATTAGCTGTATTTCTGATTTCGGTTATTTTGAATAGAGGTTGGTCATTGGATGATGAATCAAAAATAGTGTCATCGAAATTGAATTCATTTGAGAGCTTAGTTCTCGGTGCTGGAACTGGTTTAATAGTTCTTGGTGCTGGAACTGGTCTTTTAGTTCTTGGTGCTGGCACTGGTTTAATAGTTCTTGGTGCTGGCACTGGTTTATCCCTGAATTCCAATGGTGGAAGAATTATATTGTTTTCATAATCTTGAACCATTTGATTTACACTCTTACGAGGTGTTGGGATTGGTCTAATTGGTTTTACAGTCCTTGGTGTTGGAACTGGTTTGGTATCATCTACCACAATAATTTCAGGTTTTTTCTTCTGTTGCTTTAATAGCATTTGGATTAGTTGAGACTTACTCAATTTTGTTAAGTCTGATTTTTCCATTATCTATATATATATAATTATATAATATTTCTTTAAGTCCTTTTATAGTGCGTTTATTTTTGGAATCATTTTTGAAATAATTTGAGATAGTTATATATGATTGGTCATATATGATTATCTTTTTATGATCGCCTTGCGTTATTCGTTGTTGTATTTTTGTGAATTCAATTGATGCATCATAGTTTTATTGTGTTTATATTTACTTGCAGGATGAAAATATTTATTACATTCAATGCAATGATATTTATTATCTGGATTGTCATTATACTTCTTACAATAAAGACGTCCCATAATACGTTTTTCTTCATCGGTCATATACTTTTTAGGTCTTCCCCTTGATTGTTTTACCATTACTATATAGTACGATTATTTTTTAAGTCATTTTAGTGCGTTTAACCTTTATCAAGAATTTAAGTGATCCAATAATGGATCCATTAAACTATATATTTCTTAGTTTTTATTGTGTGTTTAAATTAACGAATTCACGGATCTGCCTATTAATATTATCCATATGTTTATTAGTTTTCAAATGACAGAATTTTCCAGCAAGTGAGTAGTTGATATTGTTATTACATGCACGGCAATACCACTCTTTATTTAACATATAACGAGTTTTGGATCTTTTAATAGCTTCTTTTTTGGCTTCTTGGGTTTGGTATATAGGCGGTCGCCCCCTACCTCTTTTTATTATTACTTCTTTTTCCATTATATTATTACTATATATTATTTTATCTTTATATGCGTTTAAATATGGTTGAGAATTCAAATGATCCAGTTATGAATCTTTTAAACTATATTCAGATATTCATTTCAGTTTTCAATTCAGCTATATTATCAACTTTTGTTTGTTTCAACACATTACATTCCTCATCGTATTTATTGTTTTCTATCTCATTGCAGATAATATTCAATAACTGTTTCAATGTTATATCTTCATCCATTTCATGTATTTTTTTATGATAAAGTTTCAATAATTTCTTTTTATATTGTAACATATCCAATCTACGCTCATTATCGTATATTTTATCACGAAGATTGTCTGATTCATCTTCACATTCATTAATTTGAACATTTATTTTTTCAATATATTTCTTAATACCACTCATGATATATATAAACATTATATATTTTTGACATCTTTTAACGGTATCCATGAATTAAATTCTTTTGGATAACCAGACCATGATACCAAAGCTTGTTTTTTCTTGTAATCCCTCCTAATGACTTTGCCAATTCTGAATACATCCTGTTTTGCTAATTGTAATTCAGGTTCATAAAATGACCCTTCTATTGATTCATTATTAAGATCCTTTAACTTATATGTAATAGGGTTTGTGTATTGGATTTTATCAACTGTGAATACCTCTTCAGTCCAATTACTTGTATATCCTTTATCAAATACCTTTCTTTTATACTTTGAAATTCTAACCTTATCACCAACTTTGAATTTTACTTTTGATGATGATGGTTCCATATCACCATATAAAGTGAGATATACACTTCCCTCGTTCTTTTTATTTACTTCTGCCGGTTTCATTTTGATGCTTGAATGCTTTGTACTGTTGTATTCATTTAATAGTTTTGGTAACATGTCTAAATATTGTGTTGTATTTTGAGCTGTAAATTGTTTTCACATTTTAGATTTTAATGTTCTGTTAAATCTCTCAATAACAACAGCTTTACCTTCATTGAAAGTAGAATACATCTCAATATTATTTTTCTTTAGCCAGTCTTTGAAAGTTTTATTATAGAATTCAGATCCTTGATCTACCCATAAATATTTCGGTTTTCTTTTATACTTTTTAATAACATCATCAAATGATTCAGTAATTGTATTACCGGTTTTATTTTTAATGGGAATGCTCCAAGCAAATTTTGAAAACACATCAATGATGTTTAACAAATATCTATATCCTTTATTCCATTTTGAAAACTTCTGCATTTCTACAAGGTCAGCGCTCCAAATATCATCTATTCCATTAACAATAACTCTTCTTGTTTTAAATTTTCGTTTGATTGGCTTATGTAATTCATCGGCTAATTGTTGAGCCCAATCATTTTTACTCAACGCCGCTTTCCGTTTTTTGGCTTCCTTTTTTGTTTAACACCAAGGCCTAATTTCTGTTTTATATCAATCGTGTTTCTAGCCAACCAATGACCCCATTGTCTCTCATCATATGGTACTTCATCTAAAGCTTTGACCATTTTTCTGTCTGCTCTATTCTTGCACTTTCTGTCATCTTTACAAACACTATAATCAACATCGTGCTGCATGGCAATGGCATCCGTTCTTCCTGTAGGTTGGTCATATATTTCTAATATTTGGCCAGTTGTTGGGTCATATTTCACTTGACTCTCTAAATCATTATAAGGCCCAGTATATTTATGACCGGGTAATGTCCAACCGCCTTTGGGTTTTGGTAATTTACCGATAGTCTTATGAATATCAACAGCACCACCATGAATAGGGTCTAGTTTTTTCGATAAATCCGATGTGAAACTGTTAAGCGCTTGATCAAAGTATTTGTTTACAGTACCTTTAATCTTTCGTTTTGCAAAATCAGATTTAATTGCCTTTGATGCTCCGATTCTACCTAAATTATACAAACCTTTTAAAGCGCTTTTAGCTGCTATTTCACCAAGACTGTGACTACCTTCTATATCTAAAAATCCGCCAGCCATCTCTGACTGGCTATTTATTTTAAATCTTTATTGGATACAAAACGTGTTTTAGTAGCCCCACATTCGCTACATTGAGATTTAAGCATAAGACGATTATTTTTTGTTTTAACAAGTTTTTCAGTACCAGGTACCGATTTTGTTTGCTTCTTCTGTTTTACACAATATGATTTAACCATTATATATATAAGTTAGATATTTTTGAAATAATGTTCGAGGAATCTCTCATTCTTCATTGTGTCATATATGTCGAACACTTCCAATAGATTGTAATATGAATTCCCTTTATTCATTTCATTCAGAAAGTATAAACAGAAGTAACCACATGTAGTCGTTTTTATGTTCTGGATTTGGTTGTTTTGATGTAACAGAATCAAATTCTTTCTTTTTGTATGATTTACGATCTCTTGAAATGGAGGCATACCGAAACTATCAAAATAATTTATCACGTTGTCTTTGACATATGTGGCCACCCAATGGCTTCCACTCATATATGAGGGTTCAAGATTGTATATGAATAACGCCTGTTTATGCTTATGTGGAACTTTCTCATCCCTCGATAGAACATCTTTGATTGGGATGTTCAAATATCTACACCATTTTATTAGATCATGATTACTTAACGGGATATCTTTATGGAATTTTGGTTTTACAGTATTGCCCCTAGTAGTGGTATGCCATTGAATGGGCTGTTTTTCCCTAATAGTATGCCTTCTCCCGACTTGTTTTTTTTTGGTAGTTTTTTTTTTAATCCCCATACCAATTGGATTATCCCATGTACCTATAAATGGAGGTGGTTGTCTGTATGCACCAATTCTCGGAGCTCCCTTACCCCCTTTTTTCTTACTAATTCCCATTCGTGGAGCCCCACTACCAGTTTTACCAGTCAAAGCATTTAGAAGGAGTGGAACACCAATGCTTGCCAACAGAGTGCCTAAAAATCCACCTGATTGTGTTTTTGTTGGTTTTACATGAACACCTGAACCTGATTGAAGGGCATTCAATATATCCTGTTTTTGTTTCGTCGATAAAAGATGCTTATATTCTATCAGCTTATTAATTTTGTCTTGTGGTACGAGAAAACCACCCGACTGTACGCCTTTGCCAGATATTGATTTCACAATCTGAGAAGCACCTTCTGAAGCCAATCCAGCAAGAGCTGATAGCCCAAGGGTTTTACCTATAGTTGGTGCTAGTGTCTTTCCAATACTTAAGATAGAAGTTAGTAGACTACCTCCAACCTGTTTTCTGATATTACTTTTAACAAGTTTGATATCCATACCCTTATTCATCATACGATTCTTCTCCAATCTCTTCTTTACCATTGCTGGTACATATAGAATATCATTTCCGTTCAGAGATTCATTTGATAGTCTGAGAACAATAGTTTCCCTTTTTTTGAAAGCATTGCTAAGATTCTTCTTTTGATTGTCAGACAAATTTACTTTGATTTCAAAAAGCTGAGTCATTTGCTGTATATAATATATGTTATATAATTTTTTCCAGTTATAAAACATATATGAAATAAGGATATTTATTTTTATTAGTAATACATTACTTATTATACAATTTTACACTATAACCAATTCATTACCCACCTTGTCAATGACAACAGATTCTTCATATAGGACTACAGCATGAACATTGAAGTTTGCAGCTGCATTCTGGCTTAGTCTATACCTGAAGATTAGCTGTTTCGGATCTCTTGTTATTTTTTCAGTTTGATATGTAAGATTGAAATAAATCAACCCAAACAAAGAACTATAGTTTGCTAAGTTCAGCTGAGTTCCGCTGTTATAGTCATTTTTCCGCATAGCATATGACATCAAATCGTTATAGATTCTCACTTTTGATTCTGTATCATACTCTGTTTCTGGATAAAAGACTCCATTTCCATATTCTAGTCTACAGTTTAAAAGGGAAGAGTTATTATCAGCAGCATTAAGTTTAAAAGTGTCCATTAGATAAGGACTGTCTTCTTCAACTGCATCATTAGGCGGGTTTGTTCTTTTCAAGTAAACAAAAATGTGTTTGACATTGTCAATACTGCTTGAAATCTGGAAAAATCCTGATGATTGTGTAGGAGCTGATGCTTCGTACATTTCCCTTAAATATTTCCACTGAGTTTCTTTAAGAAATGAACTAACGAAATTGTCATACAATGAATCCTTTGGAGTTAGTTTTGGCACCCAGAGCAAAAACCTGTTAACAACAATTCTTCCAGCATCAGTTCCATTAGCCATGTGAATGAGTTCACCATCGTTTTGTAGCTCAATGTTAAATTGTATTTGCATTGGTACAAGCATCTTATCTTCAAGTTCTTCAAAAAATGAGAACCTGTTCAATGGTATGATCATATTAATGTTTTTAGGACCACCTGTACCATTATCGCGCAGAGCTTGAGTTTGCAACCTGCGAGCTTCAAATCCTGTGTTATTCGCAACTGTTGTAGCATTCGTGTCCAAATACCAGAAACTGTTTTTAGCAACTGATCTACTGTAATCATCAGAATACTCTAGCAGGTTTTTAACAAAAGTGACTTTATGGAGATTGTCAGTGTCATAAACTATTTTTCCTGCAGATTTAATCATTATGTGGTCAATTAAGGAATGCCCTCCATTAATTACCGTTATTCGATCAGCAGCAGCATATCCTGCTCCGTCTGCTAATTTCTGTAGTTGGAATTGGACTTCAATATAGGCATTGTACCAATCGTAGAAACTCGATCGATCATTAATTGTAAATTTATAACCATTTTTCGTTTGGTGTTGACCGTTAGCTGGAGACCTGATTACATCATCGAGTTGGAATCGCACCAACTCATTTCTTTGTAGAAAATTATCTGTTCTAAAAGACATATATTATTATGTTATATAATTTTAACAATTAAAAAATATATTCATTGATTCTATACAAATCTAACTCTACGTCTTCTCCTCAAACCATCTCCAGAAATGAGTCTATTCAGTATCATATCAGTACTTTCTTGATCTAGTTTTGGCTGATAATGTTGCTGCAGCTGTTTAATGGGTGAGGATGGAACAATTGCTGTTTGTCTTGTAGCTCCTTTTCTCAAATTTGTCAATCTTTTCATTATCAAATCACCAGATTTTTGAGATACCGCCTTACCCAGTCGCTCACCTGCATGGGATATCCCCGATTCTAACGCCTTCTTTGCTATTGGCTTAGCAAATTTCTTGAAAACAGATGATGCAACACTCTTCAACGGTTTGAAAATATTATCAACGATAATTCCCGATCCTTTGTGTCTGTATACAAATTTACCAAGTTTTGGATGGTAAAATCTTTTGAATTCATACGGTTTCATTATACTATTATGTTATATTATTCTATACTTTTCAGAATCAGTGAGAAAGCTGTATCTGCGCCATTCAAGTTAACTAATCTTCTTTTTCCATCTGTGATGTATATTCGGATACTACTGATAGTATTTTTATTAACTGGGTTATATGTAACCCGTTTAGGTTCTAAAGTGAAGCTATAACTAGGTTGGAGTACACTGGTAGAGAAGCTATAAATGATGTCTGTATCTTGACCGTCGACAAGTGAATCATTAATTAGGTCACAATGGATATTCAAAATATCGGTGTCTTGACTTAGATTTGGTACTCTAGGACCAATATTTGTTCCACTTGTCAATACTGTCTTATCAAACCCGATTAGATCATTAAAATTGGAATGCGTTAAATCAAGCTGATAATTCTGAGCCAATGTAATCGTAACCCTAAATGTTGTCTGATCAAATTCAAGAGTGATTGGATATTCATCACCGTTCTTTGTTATATCTTTTATATATTCATCGAAATCAGTATAATTCCATACTCCTGATGGAAATTGTATGTTGTGATAAGTTGTACCATTATTAGAGCTATATTTTATTAATTGATTGTTGTATCCTGCGTTAACATTGAACCATGTGAAACTCATATTGATAATTCTGTTAAGACCGATAACATATTGAGAATTACTATCCAATATCATTTGTCTAGTAAATTTTGTTGTGAAATCTTCAGGTTTATTATTTAATTGGGACTTCACATTATAGGAGGATAATACTATCTCTCGTTCCATATATAATAAAGTTACATTATATTTTTAAAATATTGACCATACAATTTATTATACTGCGATCTATTGATTTTCGATATTTTCAATAATGTGTCCAATATAGTTACTCCCATATTTCGCATCTCAATGCTGGTATTCCCTGCCAATCTTTCACCAATAATCAATTCCAATTTTTTTAAAAGCTGCTTTACATCATTAAAAAACATAATATTTCCACCTCTCTGTTTTTTTCCCCGACTCTGGTTTCCAGAACCTTTTATTGTTTCCAATTTAGTATTATAATGTTTTATGTATTCATTTAAAGTAACTCTTGCATTGTCTATTCTTTTGTTTCGCATTTGTCTCTCAGCTTCTGATATAGCCCCACTTTTGAACTGTTTTGTAACATGTGACTTATAACCCCTTAATTGACTCCTTTTTGATTTTGCATCATTTATAATCTTATTAAGATAGGCCATAGTCTTTTTATGTGTCATTTCTGGTTGATTTAACCTCATTTCCACATTTTCATAATCCGTAATACCAATATCATTCAAAATCTCATTACTTATATCTTCATTATCTAATCCATAATCGATCTCATCGTCGTCATCATATTCTGGTGGTAATTCATCAAGTTCATCACCAAAGTACTGAGGATCAACATAAATCTCCTTCTTCCCTTCTAAAATATCCTTCAACGATTCTTCATATGTTGGTGGTTTTGGTACAATTTGCTTATTTTGATTTGGTGGGACATAATCACCAAATAAATCATCAACTTGCATGTCTTCGAAAGGGTCAACTTCAGGCATATAATCAATACCTTGATCAGCTTTTTTAGGTGCTCTTTTCTTTCTTATGGGTACCCTTAAATCTACATTACTGTCGATAACATCATCTAATTTACTAGTCACAGGTTTGAATACCTTAGCCAATGACTCTTGACTTATCTTATGACCAAGATTATGTTTTGTGATTGCATCATGTACAAGATTAATCTTATTACCTAATAGAGATTTACTCTTTGCAAGTTCTTTCCATTTAAGTAAACTCATTTATTGTTATATTATTACGTTACATAAAATTTGGAAATCATATATAAAAAAGAGCATTTTACACCGTGTTGTACACTGTGTTGTACACCGTGTTATACACCATGTTATATTGAAATAATATACCCATATAATATAAATGATAATACCAAATTACGATGCCGATGATGATGTAACCTCAAATTATAAACAGTTATATCCTTTCATGCCTGACCGATGCTTCCGGATGCTAATTTGCGGCCCATCTGGGTCAGGAAAAACAAACGTTCTGCTAGACATGATCTATAGGCTACTCTATTTCGATAAAATTTATCTATATGCTAAAAACTTGGAACAATCAAAATATCAACATTTACTGGAAACATTGAAACCAATCAGTGAAGAGGTGGGTTACCCAATTATTGAAGCAAGTAATGATCAAATATTGCCTTTGTCCGAATTAAATTGTGATAACCAAAAGTTGGTTATTTTTTATGACTATCTTAATACTGGTAGTAAAAATGATGCAGAAATAAGAAACTACTACACTAACTCAAGAAACAAAAATTGCAGTTGCATATATCTTAGTCAATCGTTTTATGACACTGACAAATGTATCCGTCTTAACTCTACACATTACTGCATTTTTGAATTTCCTTCTCCAAACGAACAAAACAGGATTAGTAGAGAGCTTGGTATAAAAAAATCTGACTATGAAAAAGCCACTAATGATTCATATTGCTTCATATATATTGATAAACCAAGGAAATTCACAACCAAGAATTTCAATGAAAAAATATAATATACTCATATTATATATAATGAGTTATTCAAACGGATTACTACCATCAACAACAACAACAACAACATCACAAGGGCCACCAGGCCCGCCAGGCGTTGGCTTCAAATTGACAGATGATGGTAATTATGATATGCAAAATAAAAAAATAGTAAATATAGGAACAGTTACTGGTTTGAATGATGTAGTTGATTTCAAATTTATTAGAAATACATTTGTTAGTAAGCATTTACCATTAGTTACAGCAAATCTTGATATGAAAAACAATAATATAAGAAATTTAAAA
The DNA here is from genome assembly GCA_024195265.1 of Dendrophyllia cribrosa. NCBI lineage: Eukaryota > Metazoa > Cnidaria > Anthozoa > Scleractinia > Dendrophylliidae > Dendrophyllia > Dendrophyllia cribrosa. The sequence goes on along the minus strand of JAJLRJ010000002.1, from coordinate 22,346,575 downwards.
ACACCAATTTCAGAAAAAGATGCTGTTAATAAAGAGTATGGAGACACGCATTATTTAAAATTAGATGGAACAACTCATATGGTGGGGGATCTTGATATGCGGGGACATAAATTAATTCTTCCTGGTGAAATTGATATGGACCGAAAATTGATTACAAATATGGATACAGATGAAAACAATGATTTGTCAGCTGTTAATATGATAACTCTTAAAAATCATAATAATAAAAAAGCTAATATTACAGATGCATATATGAAAAACAAAAGAATAGTATTGAATGATCATTTAGATGCTAATTATCATTCTTTATTAAATGTTCAAGCAGCTGGGGATAATGATGCTTTCCCTTTTTACCATGGGAAGACACATTTTTTAAATTATGACGGTCAACAATATGATGCGAAGAATAAGAAAATCATAAATATCAACACAGATGAAAACCAAGATCTTTCAGCTGTGAATATGATAACTCTAAAAAAATATCATCCCGATGTTCCTGATCACACTCATGAAGTTACTAAAAACATTGATTTGAAAGAACTTTTTAATGTTGTTAAGTCGAAACAACAGACATACTTGGATTTAGCTGCAAATTACAACAATCTTGTTAGTTATAATGATGTAAAAAACATTTTTCTTTCTCGTAAAGAGATGTTGATGATGGAAACGGGCCTTGATATGAATAAAAATACGATCTTCAATGTAAAAGATCCAATAGCAGTTGATCACGCTACAAATAAAGGATATGTTGACACAAAAACTGGTGATAACAACACAAGAATAAATCAAAATACGAATGCAATAAATAATTTAGAAACACTCAAACTTGATAAAACTATTTCCAGCGATCTTGATATGGGAGATAAAAAGATTGTTAATCTAGCAACTCCTAAACCAAATGAGAATGACGCTGCTATAAATGTTTCATTCTTCAACACCGAACTCAATGATTCCAATACAAACTTGTACACACGAATAACGGATGATTATAAGAGTTATGTAAACAAGTCACACATAACTCCATCTACACTGAAAGATGTTTTCAGATATCTAATGGAAGATGTAGATGAGAGCTCCTCAGAAAGTAATATAGTTGTTAATGGAATTATCAATTTTGCTGCATCACCTCACCAAATCAATAAGAAAGCCTATGATATAACACTTACAACAGACAATAATGATGACTTCAGGTCAAGGATAGGTTTCAATGCATACAAACTTCCTCAAGGTGAGTTCACTTTGGTAATCGAGTTTTTTGTTCCAGATAAAGCTCATATTAGTTCAACATCTGTCACTGTTGTCTCAACAGTTATCAACATCGGTCAGCAAACAACAAAGATTTTCAACACTGAAGGATATACGAAAAGCATTGTTCATTTACACAAATGGCAGGTCTCTCCACCTCAATATATAATGATAGATCTTCATGGAAGAATAACAAAAGGAAATACAAATAAAGCACATCTAATCGTTTATGGTGTTCAAGGACATGTCTCGAGTGTCGATCCAGATGTATTTGATACTGTTTTTGTAATTGAAAATGGAAAAATGGTTATGGAGACCGATATTGATATGAATGGTAGAAACATAATTGGTTTACCTATAAAGAAACAAAAATTCATATTTTTAGGCAATTATATGAAAAATAAGAACACTAATGATATCATATTCAACGGTTCATCATCATTTATTGCGTTAACTAATTTGAAAATAGTAAAATTAGGGTTGATAATATTGGACGATAAACCGCCTGAAGGATACAAAAAAATGGTTATATTGATCGGTAACAATTCTTTTGGACCTCAACTATGGGATAAAACATCTAATAAAATTTATTACACTTTCAATATTTTATCTTCAATTATCAATTTCAGGGAAGGCACAGTTGTACAAATCAAATTAATATCAATTGATCATATTACATATGCACCTTATAATTGCCATATCAGTGTACTTTTTGAAGAGTTTTAATATAATAACTAAAACAGGCATCTTCAATTTTAATCACATAGGAAAAACATACACCATATTTTTATATATAAAAGCTACATTTAATATAATCAATAAATATACATGCCGAATTTGGAGCAAGCAATTAATTTTTGTAATAAATTTTTCACAACCCAAAAAAACCTACATCCTAATACTAAAGATGAAATATTAAAATCGGCTTTAATATAGCAATTTTTGTACGTTAACTATTTGAATAAGCCAATATCATTTAACCAAATATTAGAAAAACACTCTGACATTGGATTAATAGGACCAGGTTCTTGTACTCTAAATACCAAATACCAATTTTTAATTAAACATGCTATTTTTCATGATGCATTTGGAAGATTTTACAATGACTATGAAAAGGGGCCTGGATACACATATTGCTGCCTTTCAATACCGAAGAAATTAAAAAGATCTCCAATAATGGGTCAAATCTCTGGATTATTATATTGCCTCATTTCAAATCCTAAAATTTAATTATTATTATCCAAATATATAATATAAATGACTGAAACAGACATCTTCAATTTTAATCATATTGATAAAAGCATCAGCAAAGAAAAACTATCTGAAATCAAAGCATTATATCGATTTTATCACAAGCGTTTTTGGTGCTATAAGAAGGCTTTCAAATATTTCAAGAGATTGAATTTAGCTATTAATTTATCATCAGTTTCTTTAATATCCATTGGTACAATAGCTGGTTCAATAACATTGAACCCTATTATTTTAGGAGTAATTAGTGGTAGTGGTTTATTGATTAAGACATACAGCGAAATTAAAAACTATAAAAGAAAAATAGAAATGTCTAAATTTGCATACACAACATATGAGAAGGTACTCGTTGATTTACGGTCTTTTTTAAGAGGAATGCAATTTAACCATATCAATTTTATCAATAATATGAGGTTGCTAGACGAAACGATAATTGATCTTTGTACTCTTGATGAAAAATTTGAGAAACAATATGATAAAAAATTCACTTCCGAGTAAACTTTTAGAGTAAATTTTACTAACAAACTTTTCATTCAATAACTCATTCATAGGGAAAACCCCCTTTGCATGACGATATTGGATCATTTATTAATAATTGTTTGTATTTGATCACCTATTAACAATAGGATATTATCCCAATATTGTTTATAGCAAGTTAATGTTCTTTTCGATTTAGATAAAGGTATATCATTTTCAATTGGTAATTTTAACATCTTAAATAATTGTTTTAAAATGTAATCAATATTTATCATACGTTTTCGGTTTCCATTTATCTGTGGCAAAATTTTATCTATCTCCTCAAACATTTTCATGATTTTAGTTCTATCATTGTAATTGTTTGATATCTGTAATTTGTGTTGGCTACAGATGTTATTTATTGTGTTTTGGATATGATATTTCCGATGATATACCGATTTTCGCCGTATTTTATACTTACTCTCATAAAAATTAACATACTCTTTAACATAATTATATCCATGTACGGAACCACAATTTAGACAAACACTCATGCCATCTATATTATTTATATCTTGTTCACTACAACATAACTCTACAGACATCACACTTCTATCAACTTCAGCTAATTGTTCATTACAAAAATCACAAATAAAATTACCCATTGCTTTCAACTCATCGTGAATTATCTTATCACAATTCATTCTATACTATTATATGAGATAATATTTTTAAAACAATAGCTATAAGCGGCACGTGTCTAAATTCCCAGAAAACAAAAATAGCGAACATGTAAAAATCGGCTAACGCGTTAGCGATATTTCCCATTGTTTTACCTAAAATCACTTGATATGTAAATCCAGACGTAATTGGCATATTTCAACAACCAATCAGATCTTCACACGAAATTTTTCTCAAGCTTTTATCGCTAACGCGTTAGCCGTTTATTCACATAAGTGGAACGAAGCGACCAGCGACTGAAGGATGTCTGTCAACGATTTACATATCAAGTGATTTTTGGAGTAATATAATATGACCTTGAATACAATAGAACAAAAATAGTCAGCAGGGAAAGTCCCATGACATCATCAACTTCCTATTTTTCTAAGAATCAAAGACTTCCTGTGTTTCCGAGAATTGTGTCACGCAAAGGATTCTATTATGTGGAATCACACAATGAAATAAACGCACTTTGTTTTAATTAACATATAGTTTTATTTGATTTTACCATTTAATATTTTTAATTGATTATTGCATTTAATATTTCCATTCAATATTTCCATATTTTAAATCCAGCAGATAGAAAGTAGTGATGTACTACATTCTCTGAGGCAATTGCCTCAGAGTGTAGTACATTACTACTTTTCTCATCAAACGGTCGTCAAATTACATGCGTTGTCTACTCAACTTTCTTTTTATTCTATTATCTTTTTTACAGCACAACTGCTGTAATTACAAATAACACTACAGAGCAGAAATACAAAGATGTTTTTTATTGTTCGTCTACACTATGATTGGTCAGTTCACTGTGTTAATAATGGCCCTGGTTCTAATAGTCGCACTGTAAATCAGATTAATAGTATTCTATCGTTTCTATATCTGGTTGTATTATACCAACTTTGTAGCTTTTCTATTTGTATGTGAACTTGTCACACTTGCATTGTCTTATCAAATAGGCGAAGATGGACACGACTATAAAAATGTATTCCATTGCGGCATTTTTGCATTCATTCAGGCCGAAAAAGACATTAAACAAGAAAACCATTTCCCTTAGGAAATATCATATTGTTCCAATGTAATGTTCTCACCTAGTTTTATTTAGTTCAATACTCCACTTTGTTATTTCCTTACTCTATTCTATTTGACTTTAATTTTCAGTAATGACTTCTGAATCTAATACCATTGTTTCCATTTATCCTCCTTGGTTAACATTGATTACGTTCCTCAGGTATAAATAGCCAATCCAGGTAGCTAACGGAATTGGTTGTCTCTAATCTTGATAGGAAGTCAAATCTTGCAAATGGTGGTTCACTTCGTCAACTATCTGATTTGCTTACTGTCATATTTTTCAAAATTATTACAGCATCGTTAGCTTTTAAAGAGGTTTTCACGAATTATTATCTTTCATTCTCTCTTGAAAAAGCGCCGCAAGTTCCTCATCGACTAACCTCTTTACTTCTTCTTTGGTAACTACAATTCCCTCGCCTCTTCCTTGCAACTTCTTGGTCGTTTTCTCTTCAATTGCCTTCAAATCACTGGTCTTAAGCCAATCCAGCACTCCTTTTAACGGCGCTTTGGCGTTTTCTACGTTCTCTTGTGCCATTTTCATCTGTTCTTCTCTAAGCTGCCTCATCGCACGTGTAATGGGGATTGCTAGAGAGGGCTCAACTCCTTTCCTGGCACTCTCGAAGAAGACATTTGCCACTGCAAGGAAATCTTCATCAAGGGAAAGATCATCAACCTCTCCCTTCACAAAAGCCTTGAACTCTTGCTCATCCATTACCTTTTGGTCATTGCTTTCACCATTGTTGAGAAACCACAGCTTGCACAGATTTCTTGCAAGTATTGACTGGTAAGCATACAAAGCGACGTTTATCAGCTTTTCGATTTTCTTGCGCTCCTCAGACGCAATACGTTGAAAACTTGCCAGGACATCTTTGCACTTGCCGACAAACACCGATAGAAGGGCACTTACAAGCTCTCTGTGATTTTCCTCTGGGAGGTTCTTGTCTTGCATTTTCAAGAGATATTCTTCTAATTGAAAACCGAGATTTTTAAGGTATGTTTGTGACTGATAAGTCAGTGACTGGAGCCTTCTCAGTAAGCTGAATGTCTTTGGCAAAATGTTACTTCTCACATCAGCAACAACAACAGCAGCTTCCATCAGTCTTGAGGGGTCTTCGTACATCAGAAGGTTGCTTTGGGACATGATATAATGTGGCAAATGATGAGCCTCTAAGCACTCTTGAAGACGATCCAACATGAACAGAAGACACCTAGCGGAGTTGTCCTCTTTCCAGAAGATCCCATCCTTCCTCTCGCACTCCCAAAACAACAAGTTCTTCAAGTAATACGTTGAAATCACATCAGGGAAGTAAAACTTCTTTATCATCTTTAGCAAAACCATGACATGTCGCTGCACGGGTGAAACACTTTCTCCAAGCCTATTTTCTGCCAAAGAAAATGATGTCCGCCATTCCGTTTCTTCCATGGACCACTTTTCTTTGTTGCTTTCCGTGGGAAGTACTGATGAACTAGCCACTGTCGCTTCCGGGTTTTGGCAATAATTGAATATATCAACGGGCTCGTCGAGGCGCTTCCCTCTACCAACGGGAGCCAAATGACATCCGCTTTCGAATATCTCCTGGACAAGGTCAGATGAAGGCCAACCACTTGGGCGCGGTCGTACCAACCAGTCCATTGCCGGCTCAGGCCACGCATCTGGGTACTTAAATACCCCCATTTGATCCTCCTCGTAGTTTAGAAAGCCACCAGACTGAAGTTTACGCACAGGACCATGGAGAGTGTACGACCACTGGACGTTTTCGCCTTCAAGAAAGGACTTTTCTTCACGACCAACCAGAGGATGATCAGCCGAAGGTAGCAGAAAGGAATGATGAAGGAAGGAAACATTCTTATAACGAGGGCGATGATCTTTCCATTCATTTGTCAGCCTTAGCTTTGCGTATCTAGGGTCGTCTTTTGCGTGTTCAGCAGTGAAGATAGGTATCAGATTTTTTTCATCGTTTTCAACAAACGGGTCATGTTCTGTCATCCCGTCAAAGTCAGGCTGCCAATGTTCCATTACATCAAATGCGATGACATGGTCAATATCACTTTTCCTCAGCATGAACTGAGGGATGCAGAATCCTTCATCTTGACTTCCAGCAGTTTTATCGCGTTGATTCGGACTTGACAGAGATTCTGGATCTGCACGCTTTGCTTCGCTGTTGGTTTTCCAGCCAATCCAATCTCCATACACGTATTCCACTGGGAACATGTAGTTGATGAGTGCTGAAAATGGCTGAAGCCATATGCGTGATTTTTCATCAAAGTCACGTGAGAGCGTCTAATGAGACAAAAAACACTCGTTAGTTCACGGAACTTCTTCTGTACATTGAGCCATTAACTCGCTTTTTTGGGGGGGAGGGGGAGATGAGGAGAGGGGGAGATGAGGAAACTTTGACGGCTGTTGGCAATTCCTGAAAGTAGCGACCCCTCACTCTCTCTAATAAAAGTGGCTGGCTACATGATAACAACAAACTAGGGTCGAGGGCAGGGATGCACCTGGTGACACAGACACGCAGGGAGGGGTATCCCAAGAAAAAGGATACCTCAGGATCAAAGCTACAGGTTATGCTTCGAAAAAAAAGAAAAAAAGCAGGAAGTAACATAAACTTAGGCAGTTAAACTTTTAAGCTGAGTCGCCTTCTGTCATGCAACAAATGGACCCAGATTTTGTATATTTTTAATATATACTGTACGGGAAGCACGAGTGGAAGGGATGGCGAACGGTTATTTTGACATTTTTTAGAAGATTTACCGATTGTAAAGACAGATAGTAGAGAGCAAAGGATGGGTTGCACACAAAGGAAAAAATATTGTGAGTGCTGACTGAGGGGGTGGGTTGGTGGGTTGGAGGGGGGGGGGGGGGAGAACGAGACGCTCTCTCCCCAGTTTGCTCACTTTTTTATCCACTCGTAATGTTTTCTTTGCGTCGCTCCTCGAACACAGAGAAATAAGTAAAACGATACCATAATCGTAACATTACAGAAATGACACAATATTTCTCTCTGGACACTATCAGAGAGGAGTGAATATTGGAAAAACAGTTAATTGAACAATTACACAAACACCGTCATACAATTAAATTCACGGTTTATTTAATTTGTCTGAAACAGAATGGCATTCAAGATTTAAAAAAAGAACCCGTACTTCATTTGCATACCAAATTCAAACGTTTTGGAACATTTCAGTATACGTGTCAAAAGAGGGTTCATCAAAGGAGAGGCTTTACAATTTCTGCAAACAAACCGTCTTCAAACCATTTAAAACTTCAAAACATACCTTCTGGAAAGATGCTACCTTTTTTCAGAAAACACTCTCACAAGTGAAGTTTGAAAACAGGTAACAAGCCGTACAACAAAAAACAAAGAAGTAATTTAATTTTGCCTTTTTGATGTAATATCAACACTTAGTGATGACCCCTTTAAAAAAAATTATTTACCAAAATGTCATTTATTAGAAAACCATCTAGACTGCCAATGAAAATGAGCTGCTGATGGGGTGATTAAATCGATGATTTAATTGTCCTGCATTGTGCATTGTGATAGCCAATAACAAAAGCTTACAGCCAAAAATGAATGTTCTTTCTTCATAGAAAACTTCTGAATCATCAAAATAAAAAAAAATACAGTTTGATATTATCAGAATTAAGCTTATGGCCAAACTGTTAACCACTGTCAAAATCTTGTTGCCATGTAAACATAAAGTCACACAAACAATGAAATGTCATATACTACGATTATCAGTTGAACAAGGCATGAGCAATGTTTGGTGACAAAGTTTTGCCGTTAAAACTACGTTGTTGTCAAGGGCAACTTGCTACGTTTCCAACGGTATCTTATCTGTCATTGGACGTCATCAGTAACAAAACGCATTACCGTTGGAAATGTAGCAAGTTGCCCTTGACAACAACATAGTTTTGATGGCAAAACTTTGTCACCAAACATCGCTCGTGCCTTGCTCAACTGATAATCGTAGTACGTATACCAAATTCTTGCCAGATAAAAATTGTGGTGTTTCCTTTGCACCAGTCAAAGTAAACCCCATCCCTGGACATGAGTGGGAATTGGTTCTGAATAGCTTATGCCCCACAACGTTGTGAAAATTTTGGAATAAAATCTTAAGAAATGCCCCACCCACTAGGGCAACTAGAAATGTTGCTTTTAATATGAATCTGCTTTACAGGATTTCACAGGGCAGTGGAATTCATTTAAATAATGTAAACTTAAACTCTCTCTGTGGCACAGATATAATAGTACGTGCATGTAAACAATGATGGTGGATAAAGAATGCAACATTCGTTGAAACACAGTTCAAGCTCCAGCTATCAACACTCTGATTCCCACTTGGGTTTAACTTTTGCGGCAGTTTGGGCAGTACCAAAACCCATCAGGCACACTTTCTTCTGTCACATGGGTCTACTACGTGATTGGCCGCCATCTTTGCAGGAAGAATGACCACCATTTTGGATTTACACAACTATGATTGACATGATCGAATCCCCTGTTCATGCCCCACATTGCTACATAGTACAAGAATCCCAAAATGCATGAATTCCTGACCTACTTGGGCCACAGAAAGCAGTGAATGAGCTCATAAATCCCCACTAAAGCCCTATATAGCCCGGCTGAATAGGGTTAAAGAAGACATCTTGCACACTGAGTGGCTACCTGAGCAGGCAAGATGGAACTATCTTGCCTGCTCCGGATTGTCTGTTGTGATGCTCACAAGCAAAATTTTCTTTTGTCCATGTAATAATGACCAAGCTTGTGGCTCATCCTTGATGTAAAAACCTGTCTTTGTTTTCTACCCATTTCTTGTCTTGCACTTTATTGTTGTATATGTTTTGTCTTCTTTGTTTTACATCATTCATGAGTTTTGCAGGTTTTATACACCAAAGTAACCAAGCTTCTTAAGACAATTGTTGCATATTGGTCAACTTCTTGTTTTGCGTTTTTATGGACCCAGACGAACCAAACAAGCTTGGTCAATAATGCATATTTGTGAGCTTGGGGCCACCTGTGCCCTTCTTTTTTTAACATTTAGGGGACTTCGAACTTAGCTATATCCCAGGTCAGCCCAGGCTCGATTTTCAGCCGTTTGAGGGAGTCTGGTTTTCAGATCCTCCTCCTGTGCGCGAAGGAACGCGGGCACAAAAAACGGCTGATAATCGAACCTAAGGTCAGCCCGGAAACCCCGCGGGGAAGCGATGACAAGTGCATAATTCGAGACTGTCGAAATGTTGCTACATGAAATGAAAAAAGACGACTATACGAAATCAAAATCTGTGTGTAGTTTGGGACCAGCATAAGAATTATGTTTTAATTCAGTTCTGAGTCAGATCAGCTTGATCCGATCAGTACACCTCAGTACACTAGCTGCGTCGCCGATCACGCGAACACCACCACGATTCAAAGCGAACGGTGTGTAATAACGACGTAAACAAAAGTTTGATCCCGGTCGGTTTTAGCTTGATTTGATTATAATGAATCAAAACACGAAGGGAAAATAAATACATACAACACTTAAGATATAAAGACGGTCATACATACCGTTTCCTGATTAGCTGTCGCCATTTTGCAATGGGAATGAAAATTGTTTTCGGCTTCTCAGTGTCAATCTGGGAATAAGTTCGTGTTCCAGTATCCTGTATGATGCCTAGTGATGTTGGATGATGTCTAGTTCCATTAGATGATTTCTAGGGAAGTTGATTAGGTCTAGCAACGTGCGATGATGTGTAGTGATGTTCCATGACGGGTGGTTAGGATTGGTGGTGGTTTAGGGGACAACATTGTTATTGATTTTCAATTTGGTGTACTGGAACACGAACTTATTACCGTCAATCTCGTCCCCAGGGCTTTCTCCGCATTCAAAATGGTGGGTGGTGGAGACTGACAAAATATTCCAAAAATTCGTTTCGTTTGAACAACGGTTTGAGATTGCCGGAAAACAAGAACGGCTGCCAAAATACTCCACGATGCTTGCACCAAAAGTAGTTCGGCGTGGATCTGTGACTTTTCCAGTATTATCCTTTAGGATCTTGGCGTATCTTCGGCGCCCGGGGTGGGTACTCGGGTATGTTTTGGGTGGGTATGTGTCGCCTGGGTCTCCAAATTTGGACCCCGTTTTAGAAAGAATTTGCACTTAAAATGATATATCCCGTTCTAGAAATGGATCAGTTTTTAATACCCCGTTCTAATTTCAAATGGCTTCTGATAATTTGAAGCTTTCGTGCCTTCGAAATATTATACCCCGTTCAAAGAAACGTCTCTACAACAGATCCGGCTCCTCAACGTTTTGTCGCTGTGGTCTTGCCGTATTTCAAGTCTTGAATCTAAAATTGATACCCTGTTCTAGATCAGGAGTCCCAAAATCACTACCCATACACGTATAGGCACATACACGTATAGGTATTTTGGGGGAGTACCCCCCCCCCCCCCCCTCCCCCGGGCTTCGGCGTCAGTTTCACCAGGGCGCTGGTTCACATGAAATGTACATAAGCTCTTGGAATATTTTGACAGCCTTGTCGAGGGGTTTCTACACCCTACCCTGGGGTGGGGGGGGGGCCCGCCCGGGCACCCTACCCGCCATTTTGAAAGCGGAGAAAGCCCCAGGGATGTTGGATGAAAAATTATGGAGCGCGGAGTGTGGAAAATGAATGTGTGAAATATGCGGATGTCGGGAGTGTGGAACATGGGGGGTGTGGGAGTGTGAAAGTGATGAGTGTGAAATGTGAGTGTGGAAAATGAGGAATGTGAGGCATGTGAAAAATGTTGAGTGTGGAACTGTGAAGAGTGTGAAAATGAGGAATGCGAGGAATGTGGAAAATGAGGAATGTAAAAAATAGGAGTGTGATAAATAAGGAGTGTGGAAAATGAAGAGTGTGAAAAATAAGGGGTGGGGAATATACGGAGTGTGGAAAATGTGTGCAAACCAGTATCCATCCACATTCCTCATAAACCTGCGCGCAGACGTCTTCTATCTTCTTTGATTCACACAATGGAAATGAAATCGAAGGCGTTCCATAATCCTCATTTTCAATACGCTCCTCATGTTCCACACTCCTCGTTTTCCACACTTCACTCTTCGCACTCCTATTTTCCACTCTCCATATGTTCCACACTCCTCGTTTTCCACACTTCTCGCCTCCTCATTTCTCACACCACATTTTTCTACAGCGCTCATTAATCGATCATTTTCACAGCCCTACGCAATTCACACTTACAGCCCCCTGGGGACGCGGTTGGGCTTCTGCAGAATATAAACGCGGAGATTCATGGGAAAGTTGTGAGCAATACCCGCGAAAGTTTGGTCGGTCACAGTTGGGAGGCTTACATCGATGCGTTGTGTTTCTTTCTCAGGTTATGTGGCTGCCTTTTGGTGCCTCGAAGGCTGAAAAAGTAAGTGGTAATAAGATGTGGATTCTTAACATTTGCAGCGCTTGAAAATTTGTGCGCCCTTCTTAGCCTTCATGAATCTTTGTCATACAAGAAGCCATATTTCCTGTGAAGTCTGGGATACAACATGTGCTTGCGCGGCTAGTAAGAGATACCAAAAGAGGGAAGGACTGGTTTGTTGCATAATTTGATGGCAAAAAATTGTCAAATATCCGTGTTTTACCAGCTAGAACTGAACCATATATGCCCTTCTCGTACGTTTTGGGGAATGAATAGACAAGAGAGCTTTTGATCTTTATCTAGCTTACATGTGTGATAAAAGATCGTCTTCCTAATATCACGGTTAAAATCCCTGATTTAAGCGTATGTCCTTTTCATTTCGAGAAACTGCTTTAAAAATTAATTCAAAACGCCGTTTGACGATTTATTACTGTATCTAATGTCGCTATGAGATACAGGTACAATATTGAGTGGAACAAAAGATATTTAAGCTTAAGCCTATCATTTTATTTATAAACTTTGTATACAAAACATAACAAGAATAGCCTTGAGACATAACACACCGTATCGTTGCCCGGACAGCGTTGTTTGTTCCGTGTGATTAGAATTTACGGGATTGTTAAGCCAGGAAACACGTTTCAAGAAACCGTTTTGAAGGGAACGTCTTGTAAAAAAGTGTTTTCCCACCCATCATGTTATAAGCTTAAGCTAAGATGTCGTAATCAGTACGCGAAAAAACAAGTATTTCTGAATGAACTTCCTTTTAGCAATGTCCGATACAGTTTAATACCTAATTTTTACAGCCTGTTTGGTTGTTTTGAAATTGATATACTTGTGGTTAAAATTCTTCTTTGGTTTGAACATTTCAATCCGGCTTGATTTTTGTTTTCGAATTCTCTATTTTCGAATTGCCCATAATACACTTTGTTTGCCTCCTAAATTTTGCATAAACTATTGTTTGTAAATGCTCTTGGGAGGACTGCATATTCCCAAAAGCATTTCAAAACAATAGTTTTTGCAAACTTTGGGGGCAAAGAAAGTGTATTATGGGCAATTCGAAATTGAATTGCCTACTATGATTTTATTTTATAAAGATAATTTTAACCTTAATTTCAAGTAAAAGTATGTTTGTACTTTTAACTGTTTTGGATGCAATGTTTATACAATGAATTGAATACTACGCATTCTGTGATTGGTCATTGTCTATGATCTATCACAGTACAGATGCACGGCTGATGTCATAGAAAAATCGTGTGCTTTGTTTTGTCCAACATGTCGCACAGTTTTGAAAATGTTTGCGAGAATTTTCTGGATTGAGCAAGTGAAAGCCTCGATAAATGTTTAGCAGGAGCTGTTTACAAGAAAGGAAAAGAAGAAACCAAGACAAAGTGTTTTTGGCGACTTGAAAAATACCTAAACTGGAACAAATCTTTGAACTATTTGTTACAGTCAAAATACTCAGCGCATTCCGCATATCATTTGGCAATGACTTTCATAAATCGGGAATGGATTGCATTATTGAAATCAAAATTCAGGTTTAAAATTGATTATTGGAATCTTCCAACGGTAGCCTCATTTGAAATAATGAATGCTGATTGGTTTATTTACTGATATCAGACAAAAGTTTATAGGCAAAATATGCAACTGTTGGCCGCTGTTGGTTTCAGTGAATTCAGTCACTTGGACTTCATAGAAAATTTTCTTCACTTTCTGAGAAAATTTCTCTTTCAGAGCCAGCACACAAGCATTTTAAGAATTCTTCTTCAGAGTTTTATAAATGCAAAGCTTCTTTACGTCAAATGATTGCTTAGACTAGACATCACAAAAATTAATGTTAACTTGAAAATGTTTAGCCAACTGTAACATTTAAATTAATAAGGAAAAGAAGAAAGTTAATTGAAAAAATTGCCTATTTTATAAAATCATTTTAACCCCAAATTCACCTATGGTACATGTACTTTTAACTGTTTTGGATCCAATATGTCTTGATTGCAAGCCATACTAAATGTTGCATGACTAACATGAAATCATAATGTATTCACATACGTGTAGCTTGTCACCGATGTCAGTATTACAGGTTTCAACTCAAAAAGGTCTTCATTACAGGTTTCAACACAAAAAGGTCTTCTGATGCCTCCATAAACACTGAATGAATGGTGATCACTGTGTAGATCCTTCTCTGGTGCAACATCCATGCTACAAAGACTATACTTCCCTTATCATCTTCCCCAAAATCTTTATACTTATGGAATCTGTTTTGTCCCATTTCAAATGAATGCGATCATTTGCCCTTGAAATAATCAACTCTTTCACCAAAATTAAGGTGTGCACAAGACTTATCACATAAACATCCATCTAGATCCTTTGATTGAATAAATGCTGAAATAACAAAAGGACAAGCCCAGATCAATTGCTAATTGATGCTGCTACTTTGTACACTGCAAAACTTTGTCATAACATGAAATATAACTATGGAAGACTGGAAAATATAAAATAATAAGACCACTGGTCACTGTAATAAAAGGGTTGGGACAAATTCTATTACATATTAAATAATAGTCAAATATTTATGCAGGATAACCCTTCAGTACTATAGTACTGTTATCAACAGGATCCTGCTAACTAAAAAAAGATATAATTTTACGTAAAAAGCAAATTATGTACTAAGTTACAAACTACATGTGAATAAGAAAATTTAGTTAAAAACATTAAACACTAAATAAAACCTTACAAGTAAAAATTGTCTAGCACTTTCCTAAATAATATTCTAGAGTTAATGTTTCTTAAAGTTAAATGTAGCGAAATACATTGTAAAAATCAATGCACCCAAAAAATGAAAACTACGGCTTCAAAATCAAGTTTGATCTTGGGGAGTTTTACTGTTTTTCCGTCGAAAGCAGTCAAAGACGAAAGCACGCTCTCTTAAGTATGTTTTTGCCTTACTGCGCCTTTCAATAACATGCGGAATCTGAAATTCAAATCTCCATCAACGGTTGCATTATTCCCTGCCGTCAATCATAATTAATACGAAAGCCAACGGACCATGTAAAAAAGAAACAACCAAAATGGATCGAAATCTACCAATCATAATGCACGGACGTGACCTTTTGAACTCATTGAAGTGAAGATCTGTTTCCTGAGAGATAAGCTAAGATGATTGACGGCAGTGTAAAACACAATCGTTGGTGGAAATTTGAATTTCAAATTCTGCATGTTATTGAAAGGCGAAGTAAAATCAAAATAACTCCAAACAAGCTCTGTTTTGGTAGGGAGAATGGTGAACATGTAAGAAACTAAGTTCTGTATTAAGCTTATTTGTTTAGCAAAGGGCTTGCACAAAGAATTAGCATATTATTTTTTGTTAGAAAATGAACCAAGTCAAGCAAAGCACCCAGAACTAATTTCCTTTGTTGCATGTTTGTTCTGAAACTGTCAATATTATTAAATCAAGCATTGGCTCCTCTTGTGCATTAGTTGCTTGAGTTTTGGCTAATTCTTAGTTTCTGAGCCTTCTGCTAAAAGACAATAATACAGAGCTAGTTTTCCTAACATGAAAATCAGTTTCCATGCTAAAATAAAGCTTATTTGGAGCAATTTGGATTTCAAGGCAATATGTCACTTAGGATTATTAGGCTTACACAAAACCCCCCAGTTGATCTGTTGGCCACTCAAATACTTACAAAATTGTATGAATGTGCCTTTAATACCCCTTGGGGCTTGTCAGAGTTAGCAATTAAAAATTATGAGGGTGAAGAAAGTTAAGAATCCTAACTGGCAGAAGGCAGACCAGTTGGCAATTTATGATTGTGACTGAGGAGTTGATCTCAGCTTGATGGTGAAACAACTCCAGCTGGTTGTTACAGTAAGCCTTCAACCCACACCCTATGGGTTTTAAGTCTGGTGTGCTGTTCACTTGGCTATGCTAGTCAGAGTGATTTCACAAACCCATGAAAAAATTGAAATATTTGTTAAAATAAATAGTCAAAAGTAAACAAAATAAAACAATGGAATTAGTGTCTAATACATGTAGAGTCTATTTGTCTAATTTCTATTCGCATCTCTTGTTATCTTCATTCATTCATTCAATTTTCATTTTCCTTTGTTTTATATTCATTATAATTTTTTAACAGAGAAAAAAATAATGGAAAATAAAAATTGAACCAAGGATAAAATTGAATGACAACATAGCCACTAAACTACAGTAAGGCCACTTTATTAACAGGCATTACCCCTGTATTATGGTAAAAATGATGCTCTACTAATGAAACTAAAATCTATACTTGTTGCAGGTCACTTGTCACCAGAGAATTCTCAGGCTGTACATGTAGAAATGGCACTAGCTTCACAGTCACAAAGTGCACCAGATTTACAGAGAGGCCTCTTAAGACGACCTTCACAAAATTTATCTTCCTCTCCCATCATTCCAGTTGTCCAAGCTGTTGATTTTTGTCGGAGTAAACCTAGATTAGTTGAACTTGAACAACAGCTGTATTTTCTAGCAGATGGCAGTGTTAACTCACAGGCAGTGACAGAGAGCTGTTTATCCATGTTGCATGATTGCGACAACTCAAAGGAAGTCTTCAATGTTTTTTGTTCCTGTAGTTGGTTGGACAGATATAAAGATCCTATAATTTCTCAGCTCTTTTATGAAGTTGTGAACATCCAACAAGACAGCAATGCTGACGTGTTATTGCTGGCTGAATTGGAGATGGCCTGCGAAGAGTTGCTTAAAGTGTTAACACATCTTGGAACTCCAAACACTCTGCAGTTAAATGTTGTTTCTCTGTTGTGCAATCTAAGTAGATTAAATAGTCTCCCGCCATCACACCTGGAAGCGGTGCAAAGTTACTTGGAAGAGATTGCTAGGGCTTTGTGGCCATACAGTAGGCCTTCTGCCCCTGATTTGTGGCATAGTGAAGTCTTTTGCGATGCACAATGCGATGTCCTTAAAGCATGTGGCAAATTTCTTGAAGATAAGTGCCCAGTCAACACAGAGAGAACATTCCAGAAGATCAATGGCAAGCTTATTTCTGGTGATACCTCGCAGTATTCCAGGTTTAGGTTGCTTGAAATTCGGGAGTTACGCTCTTGTGGTTGGAAGCTTCCTGCGGCAACACTGAGTTATTACAAGTCAGCATATCAAAAGGTAAGTTTCTCTTTCAGCTGTATAGGTTGCACAGTTGACGGCTGCCATTTTGACAATGCAGGAAATGCCATTGTGAAAACTGAGAAGCCTCTTGTGTCAAGGTTGAACTTATAATGTACATTGTATACAAGGCAGTTGCCTAAGAAAAAAATCCAAGCCGCCCACAAAGCCTACAACTCAGAAGTTAGCCAGAACCCAGGTTGTGAAATGTTAGGAGCCATAGCCAAAAATTAGGTGCCTGGGTCAGTTTTTTGGGGATCCCAGGTTACTGGGCTCCTGTTTGGCAACAGCCTTTGGTATAAGAGGTTCAAAAGGTGTTATGCTAGTTCTTGCAACAATTAATTCAGTCACAGTAATTCTGCAGTGGTTCGTTAACATGTAAGTGTTAAAAAGTGTTTAAAACACCAAAAGCAATATTTAGTACAAAAACAAAAATTAATCAAGGGCTCAGGACAAGAATGTCCTACACCCAGTTTTAGCAAACATTTATGCACCTGAAGATCATTCTTGCTCAGGGCCATTCAATTGCAACATAATCTGCTAAGTGTGATCGTCCAGATTATTGTAAGTAGTTCTGAATAGAACTGTTGTTGTTGACAATGACTGATGTTTCGACAACTTGAGTGAAAGATGTTTCAACAACCTGAGCAGAAATTGACTTCCAGTCAGGTTGTCATTATCAACAACGACAACTCTTTTCAAAACTATACGTAACTTGGATGATCACACTTGACAGACTACTGGGCTGAGTTGTTCGAAGAATGATTAGCGCTAATCCAGGGTTAATTACCATGACAACTCATATGTTCTTTTAACAGTTAATCCAGTATTAGCGCTAATCAGGCTTTGAACAACACAGCCCTGATTGATACCCCTGACTTCAAACCATTTACAACATTTCAATGTACCTGTAGCTGTTTAGATTGTTTTGTTTTGTGGACTACTCCCTTTTCTACTTCCTGTCTTCCAAGTACATGTATGTAATAATGCTCAAGTCATTCCCAATATTAATGTGTCCTTTGCATATTCATCTTTGAATAGTTCAGGAACCAGTTGACAAAAGACGTGCTGATCAGTGATTCAAGAGCATCTTTAAAGAATGGCTTCAAAAGGATGAATTCCTTTGGAGAAAGCAAGGGTCAAAGTAACAGCAAACCTGTGACTGTGCTGAGAATTAGTGAGAATGAATTAAGAAAGTCCTGTAACAACTTGCAAGAACTTAGAGATGAGATAGTTAAAGAGAACAATGTTGTGGTTGATAACCAATCAGGCTCATCAGTCCATAGTGATGACCTGCCAGCTCAAGAGAAAGTGTTTCTCATTAGTGGTAATGAAGACTTTGGGAACACATCTTCCATAAAGACACCCTTGAATGATGTTTCTTTAAGCAGAGATACTACCAACCTTTGTGAAACAGATTTGATTGCTGCAAATGACAAAGCTTTCACACCTCCATCAAATGCAATGGGAAGTAATTTAAGGTGCTCTCTTGAGGATACAGCGAACATTGGAGGACAAGATGGTGAAGAAAAGGGGGCAGCAACATATCCTGTGCTCCCTGTTCCTTGCAGTTTGACAGAGCATAATGTGGAACGTGCATCATCTCCAAGCAGTAGCAATGGTAGTGATGATGTTTTTACCAGCACAATTGCAAAGGACAAAGTTGTTCCAGCAATGCGTAGAGGTGACTTCAAAAAACCAAGGCGGCCCTTCAAGAGTGACTCGACTATTGAAAGTCCTGTAATGAGAGAAACACGAATGTCAGATTCCTCTGTAAACAACTGCAAGGTTGAGTCAACAGCAGTTAGTCAACCAACTGAGTTGTTCACCTTACATGTAAATAATATCAAAGATCAACTTACTGGTGAAACAAATTCAGTCAAGGCGGCCATAGTTTCAAGTAATACTGATTCAAACAGCAAAGTTGTCACTGAAAAGGATTGCAGCACCACAAACACCTCAGAAAACTGCAGAACGAATAAAACATCAAGTACTGGTAGTAATGAAATACCTGAAGGGGTAAAAGAAGGTGTTGCATATAGCTTAGAAACAGAGAATTGGAGAGAAAGACCACCAGTGGATTTGACAGAACCTCAAAACAATAATTTCAGTTATATATCCAATGAAAATTGGAGAGAAAGGAAGAATTTTAGTTCCCCAGACGTTTGGACTAGTAGATCACAACATGAGAATTGGCGTGCTAAAAAATCCATGAGCGTTGATGAGACAGCAAGGGATGTGAACTCTATGTCAACTGGGCAATCTAAAAGATACAGCACTGGTGATATTCATCTTGAGCAACAGGATGCTAATGAGAAAGGTTTGTTTACCTCATTAGTAAGATGTAATGTACAGTTGTACATGTTCTGATAATTAGAGTTTAAAAAGATTATTTAACAATTTTATCAGTCGTGTTTGTTTTCAGTTGGGTAAAGTTTGCAATTAGTTGTTAGTACATATTGGTAGTGTGAGGAAGCAATTTGTACTTAACCTCAAGGTCTGTGGTTTGGGACCTGGCTCTGTCATTCCTTTGACAAGAAAGTTAAGTTCAAATTGGCTTTCTCCACCTGGGTGTGTACATGTATACCGGTACACTGTATGTACAGTGTGAAAAGGGGTATTGGTAACCCTTGTAGAATCAGACACTATGTATCACCTATGTAAATGCTATGTCATGACACTATGCAAATGGTATGTTATAGGTATTTAAAATCTATGTTGAGTGCCATACAAAAGCCTTATTCAAACCCTATGTTGTTTATATGCACGCTCTATGTTTTTTGACATGAAATGCTATGTTTTTGCTAGTCATTTGGAACGTTTACATAGTCTATCTAAAAACTATGTAGTGGAAAGCATATTAATGTCAAAGAAATGACATAGGTTTTAAATAGTATTTGCATATGTTTGAAATATATTTTACATAGCTTTTACATAAAGCTTCACAAAGCTGAAATGTCACCAAATGGTTATTAAATAGCTTTGAAATAGAGACGATATATGATATAAATAGCCTTTAAATAGGGTTTACATAGATTTTATATAGCATTGGAATAGAGAAAACATATGATATACATATACATGTATAGCTTTGAAATAGCGATAGCATACATGTATCTCAGTGAACATATTTTGCATAAAATTTACATGCTGACTGATCCATCCAAAGGTTGGAAAGGGCAATACTTCATAGGAATGGTCCAAAACAGAGGCAAATTGGTAAATCTAGCTCAAACCTCTGTGTGGTTGCAATGAAAAACTGTTTTGGCATCTCGGGATCCAGGATCCCACCTGGATTCTGTTCAGGAACCAGGGATCTTGACATCCCATGTGGGATCCCACAACATATCCCAATATCAACATAGAAAATGCTGCACATGGAGCTACTTTCACCATACATTTATTAGTTTCTATTATACATTATATATAAAATTTTGGTCACATTTCAACAGGAAATTTGCCTAAAAATATTAATTGTCATGAAGAAAAACTGTCAGAAGTACATGTAGTTCAATTACAAGTATACAATAATGTACTTGCAAAAATAGTCATATAGCTTTTATATTAAATTGTTTGTTCAATCCACACTTAGCTGAAGTGGACATTTTGAGCGGAGGTTTGATAACTTCAGAGTGCCCATGCAAGCTGTTTGAAAGCTTTTATTGTCTTCATCCATGTGGTTTGGCTACAACAAAACAAAACATTTGGTTTAAGTTGTAGTTCTTTGTCTGCAGTGGATTTATTCACTCCCCATTAATCCAGCACAAGTATATAAAGCTTCTAAATCACGATCATACAATCATGTATTATGAAAACAGAAGACAAATTTAAATATAGCAAGCTTACATTTGTATATAGGATAGGAACATACATTATCAGGAGGTTTGTAGAGATCTATCATTGTTATAATTATGTTCAGTTACATGTTGTTTTGGTCTGTCTTGGTGAAACTGTTATTTGTGTTAAATAAAAAATTGGGAAGACTGGAAAAACAGTTCTTAAAAGACTAAAGCTTGGAAGTGCATTCATGTTCATTTCAAACCCTTTCAAACAGCAGCCGCAAACAGTCAAGATTGAGATCTAAGCAGTCTAAGCCAAAGCTTGCATTATGTAAGCTTACTGTGTTTATGCTTGAAGCAATAGAACTTCAGAAAAGATTCATTCTTTCACTTACCTAGCTTTAGTGAAAAGATTATCCATATCTTTTAGGAATCACTTTCCTTCTAGCA
>JAJLRJ010000002.1:20992569-21097569 GCA_024195265.1 Dendrophyllia cribrosa | reverse complement strand
TTTCACACTCAATTGAAAACTGTTCTATAATAGATTGCCAATTACTTCTGGAAACTTCCCTTTAACCTTACCTTTCATGACTTGAACAAATCAGGCGATTATTAGACAACCCTCTTCGATTTTAAAAAGTGTTAAAAAAGAGTCGCACACGAGCCACAGGTGACCCACTCACCGAAGCTTAACCCGGTTTCTGTAGCATGGATCAACTAGAAATATTGCTTCTCTCCACTGGATGGGATGCTAGTCCATCGCAGGGTTACCCCGAGCATTTTGTCACCGGTACCCATTCATCAGTACATCTGTAGGGTGAAGGGGGACAACATGTGGAAGGAAACAACACGGCGGCTGACAACAAGCCTCGAACTTTAGACCTTCAGATCTAAAGTCCAATATATGCGCTAAACATTACACTTCCTTGCCTCCAAGTCCCAATGTTAAGTGCCCCATGCAATATTCAAACCACCCATCGTCTTGTATATAAATAAAATTTCGTCGCTTCTCTCCTTACTCACTTTAGAGTACTTTTAGCAACATACCTCGTAAAATTTCTTTACGCTTGTCTAGTTCCTCATCAAGATGCACATCACTTCCACGTAGACCGACTTTTTCCGCTAAACTGATGATGTGATTGCATTCCCTTTCGCTTAGAAAATCTGGAAGTTCTAAGCGAAAGAATAGTTAAAAATTTGCTTCAGCGCTATCACAGCTTATCACAAAATCTTCTTTTCTGTTAAATTATGATAACAATCGTAAACGTTTGAAGATCTCAAAAGAGTCGTGGAAACAATCACTTTAGGCTCGTATCAGGTTAGCAGCTTTTCTCGTTCTCCAAAATTGGTCCAGGTGCAATTGCAATCGTTTTACCATATACCTTTATGCAAATATGATAAGCTTTTGTAGCTATTTGTTAAATCTTGAAAAATCATATTTCTAAATTTGTGCCTGCAGAAATGAACTTACCAAATACCGGAGGCTTGGAAGCAAGGGTTATCATCTTATATTTCTTTTCTGGTTCTAATTCAAGTTCTCTCACGTGACCTTTCTATGATAGGAAAATAAAAAACAATTACCAGAGTAAACCCGTTTAAGGTAGCTCTGCAGTGATCTGAAAAATCATCATAATGTCTTACAAAAGTAACATCTAAGGGTAAATTACATGGCATACTCTATGCGCACCAGATATTTGTCAAGAAATTGGGTAATGCAAAATGTTTCGCAAACAATTCAAGCCAAGAAGCCCAAACCAGAGTTTAACCTCAGTAAGTTGTGTAGCAAATAGTGTTTTGGGTTAATTACTAAGGACGCAACACGTGCAGCGACCATATAGCAACGTGCCATGGCAACGCGACTATGCCAGCGTGCCTAACTACATGAACTATCACGGCTTCAATTACACAACTGATTGCATGATTCATAGTCAATTATTTGTTACGCCATTTCGCACATACATGCATTATGTGAAGACTCACCATATAATTATATAGTGCATTCAAAACCAATATTTATCGGCAAATAAAACTTAAAGCGGCTGTATTTGACAACCAGTAAGATACGTTTTTTTGCAACCAGTATCCCACAGGTTATTTTTACACTTTGATATTGTTTTGTTCCGACAGGTACCCGGCCTCATGATAAACACTGGTTGGAGTTTTTCTTTAATCAAAATGGCGGGCGTCGCGCGTTTACTGACATAGCGATAAGTTAAAAATTTTAATTTTAGATAACTGAGTGGCCTCTTGAGTACTTACAACAGCAAATATCGAAATTGTAAGAATAAAAGGGCTGGACTCTGCTTTAATTGGGTGGCAAAACATATGCATTATAAACATATTCTTTGATTTTCCGCAGCTACAATTGAAAGACACTCCAAAACTGTTCCGTATACAGCACTCTCTCTTTTTTAAAAAAAGGCTAGTGCGATGGCCATCTCCAATCGACCGACCCTTTTGTATGCAAAAACTATGTTTTTTTTAGAGAGAGTTGAAGTAGTTACAAGTGACCAAGTATTACAGGCGAAAAGGACCAATTCCGCATGCGGTGCGATGCGTCTTAGAAAGGTGTCCGCTTTGGAGAGGTGTTTGTTATGAGGGAGTTCGTTGCGATCGCTTAAATGGTCAATAAACTAGTGTTATTATCTGCTCATAGAGTCAGAGCTTGGTTCATGTAATACCGGGTTCTAACTTTTAAGCTTGTGGATAAAATCCTTAATCGTGACCATTTATACGAAAGCTGCTAAGCAGTACCGCGTGCTCTTTGTTTGTCGACATTTTTCAAAACGAAATCTCGGGCTTTTGTCTCGATTTTGAAGTTCATGGAGGCTATCAGACGAGAAACGGTTTATAACGTACAGACATACCTTGACAGGATCCCATCTGAAGAGTCGTGGTTCGTCGTTATTCGGTTTACAAGGTCCTTGATCTTGTTCTCTGTAGCACACGCCATTTTCGCAAGATTTATCGAATCTTTTCTGTAAATCACAACGCCCCGGCACAGGCTGCGTAACCGTCATCGCCCATATGACGATCAGAAGCAACATTTAGCCTTATTCCGCAGTTTCCTCGCTATGGATTACAAGATTTAGTGTTTGAACACTGCAAGGTTCTCGTTACGAGAATTTCAGTCCGTGATTAATAATTCATTGCTTTGTTAGCGTTGTGTAAAGTGTTACTATGATCAAAATTTTGCCTTCCCCCTTCTATTCAGTTTTGGAAAGTAGAAGTGCTAAATACTTTCCATGACAAATTTTAAGTTCAAATTACAAAAGGAAGACTAGTTATTTCAAACTTAAAGTTCAGCTTCGGCTTGCCGCTATTCCTTGATTCAAATGTCCAAAACGATTGGCGGTTTGTGTTGATTGGCTGACGTTATATAACGTCATCCAATCAACACAAAAAGGCCGCCCCCTTCGTTCCCAGGGTTTTCTCTTTTTAAATTTAAAAGTGAGAAACCCTGGTAACGAGGTTGAAAAAGCTGCTTCCCGGGGTCTGCTTCATTGTGTGGAAAGGCGGATCTTAAATAGACAAGGTCTTTATGATTTTCGTGGTTCTAGGGCCCGCTTTACAGCGAAGATGTTTTTGTAAATATGAAAGAAGATACTCGCACATGTCACCGCTTCCGATTCTAGAATAATTCATGCAGGCTTTACTTTGTGAACTGAGTAATGGCGGACAAAATTTTCGTCGTAGCAGCACTTTAAAACTCGTGAACTATAGTGCACATTTTACTTGGCTACAAACCCGTACGGGATGTAGTCAACTCCCATTACGACACAGCCTATCCCTTTAGACCATGATTTGGTGTCAGTATAGTAACAGTAGAGAGAGTCCGTAAAGCGGGAGTTATTTTCCTTTAATTTGCATTACTGTTGATTTAGCAGACGATGGTAAATCGAAAGCACCTTTAACCATAACTTGTTAGAGAACAAGACGAGAAGGCCGGTTTGCATTTGCAACAGCTTATTTATAATAACTAAAGATGTTCCCTTAATCTACCAAGAGTCAGTGCGGACCTGTCAAAATAACTGGTTTTTTTTTAAGGAAGGGAGAAAGGAAGGTCTAGAAATGTGCTAGGAATGTAGCCTGCATAGGCATCTTTTACCTTGGGTTTACGGTACTGTTAGCTAGATTTTTTGGGTTTATATTTGTTTCCATGAGAAACATAAAACATATCCAGCATGAGAAGTAATCAGAAGTAGCCCTTAAGAGCAGATGTTTTTCCTCGCCTTCCGGAAAAATCGTTTGCGCTGAGGCTACATCAGAGAAACATTGAAGAGAAAGCTCTTCTCGGTATGACGGGACCTTAAATCAAGGCCTCATACTGGGCATGCGTGGCAACCCATAACTGGACTGCTTGTTCGGTTTTTTAAAACATCCTTGTAAAATCCAGTTTGCAGAAAGGTTTGAATTCTTAGAAACGCATACACGCACGGGAGAGTAACAAAAACACGCACAGAAATGAAAAACACAGTTATTAGGGGTCCAATATCGTTTACAGATAGTAATTAAAATATAAATTTCAAGTCTTGGAGATCATTCACACGATTATGAGATTAAAAGCAATAACTGTGAGCTGATATTTTTAGCTTATGTCTATCTTTTAATTTGTCCAAAGGTGTTGGGAAGAACAGTTAAACGTTTGGCTAAGATGTAGGGATAAAAATCTGCAAAGGACCGCAAACGATAATACTGCTAACGATACGTCAGATACGTAGGATCTACAAGAGACCTAACCAGCCAAAAAAAAAAAATGAACAAACTATACAATAAACTGCAAAGCTGATCTGACTACGTAAAAAAATGACTTTGCGAGACACCAATACGACAGAAACCGATAAAGTAGGTTTGCAACCGTGGCCGGAAGTTTCGTTCTTATTGGAATCGTCAGCACGGTGTAGCAAGCTAAAGACGACTGCAAAAATGCAGGCGTGAATAGATTACACAATGACCCGGGTCATTTGCGTCTGCATTCTTGCAGTCGTATTTAAGATGTAGGGACCCGGCCCACGTGTCATGCTCTTTGCGTTTTAGGCCATTATAAAATAAAATACACAAATGGACAAGTTAATAACATTTGTTTATGAAACAGGTTTTATTCACTCTTGGCGTTACTTAATTCTTCCCTTAAATCATTTTCCTCTTCAAACACCACACCAGGTAATGGTGCAAATCATACGGTGCAGGTTACAAGCACCAGTTACGAACAAGATGACCGACATTCAGAAAGAAAATAAGATTTTCCAAAGGCCAGCTTTTTTTAACAAGCTATATTTTTTTCAAAAAATAGAAAATGTTTGGAATATTTCGAGTCCTTATTTAGCTAAGCGAGTTTCACTTCCTCGGGTGAATTTATTACTCGAAAAAAGAACGGATTCAAACTCACGACCCACATATAATGTAAATTACTAACAATTGATTTCATTTAATAAGTTATTTCAGCTCAATATTTACCTACTTATGTTGTTTATATTCTTCTAATAATTTCTCGTCAGAAACTTCAAAACTACTTTTGACATGAGCAAGAGACGCATCTGGGGCAGTGATCCAGTTGTTGGCAATCCACTTAATACCACTGCGCACCCCACACCCCCCGTGCAGTGTGTAGTCATCTCTCTCCCCCAACCAGCCCGTCTCCTCATCCACAAAATGATTGTACCACATGATCGCCTTGCCTCGCTCTGGTTTTACTACCAGCTTGCCATCGTAGCAAAATTCCATCAGGTTGAATTTATCGTTATCCATGGTTTTTACATATAACTAAAAAGAGAAAAGATAAATACTGTTAATTGAAATGTTTTTTTTTTCTATATAGCTCCCAATTTTTATCGTTCGGAGAAAAAATGAATCATAGAGCAGTTTTCAATTGAGTGTAGTAAAACCAAAACCAAAGTAATTACTCTGACCAATCACAGCAGTCGTAAACAATCCAATGAACCAATCAGAGCTCGAAGCAATTACATGTCGGCGGCGCCAAGCGCGGGAAAACGCGTGCGAGCAGGTCACGATTGGTTTTGGTTTTACTTCTGATTGGTCGAGAAAGTGGCGCGAGATTTTTTTAGCCAATCACAAAGCGTAGCAATGAAAAACCAAAGCAATTGTGTAATTACTTTCGACACTCAATTGAAAACTGCTCTGTTTCAGAGTTAACGTAATTAAAAGGAACAGTGTACGTCCCGAATGATATATAGTCTTTTTATGCATGCTTTCTTGACCGCCTGTCACGAAATCAAATCCTGCACTTTATCTGTACTGCTTCTGTTTTGCTCTATAGGTGGTTTTCACGTTACGTCACGGCGGCTATGTTGGTGCACACCTACAAAAGAATTTTAATGAACTTCTTTTGTTATGTGCACCAACATGGCCGCCATGGCCTTTGTCATTTGAGTCCCACAGGACTGAAGGTCACGTGAGTGAAAACCATCTTTAGAATCGTTTTATCCAATTAAGTTGTATATTTGGTGGCATTTGGCGATATGACGTGGAAATTAGGTAAGCGATTATTATTTCAGCGGTACAGTGTATCTTAATCTCCGATAACTTCCTTCCTCCGTTTCGGAGTCGGTGTGATACTTACTTCTTGATCAAATGTTTCATTATCAGCGACTGGAAAAGCGGTTTCTCCACCATCCTCCACGTCGTTTAAGTAATACAGCACGGTGATGTACCTATTGAAACAGTAAGCCATTTTTAACTTGTCTGAATGAAAACGGTTGTTATAAGCAGATAATATATGCATAATGTATAAATTGTCTTAGTTTGTAATCATGATTTAAGAGCCTTGTTACTGATTTACTATGGAATCTGAGCCTGTGAGAAATCTAGCCCGCGCTTCCGTCCCAGCCCACTCTCCTCCTCTCTTGCTCCTGCACTTACTTTACTCAGCGGATCCACCTCTCTGTAATCGGTATGTACTTCATGTATTCCTTATCGTGTTCGAAGAACGCAATCCTAATTTCGTGTTGGTTACCCTGTGCCTTGCATACAGAAAACATTGAAAATTTTTGGTGTCCGGACTGCCACATGGCCGCCCCTATTGCTTTTTTCAGGGGCTCACTTCCGCCGGAAACCTTCGAACGCGTCTCCATAATATTTGATTACTGCTAGCTATAGTGTATTTAACTTATGGTGTATTTTTGTGATCTTTCACTTTTCGTTCTTATTTTTGTTTTCATTTTCTCCCAGCAATGCACAATTAATATTTAATTTACAGTCATTTGACGCAAGATAAATATGATAATTATGCACGCATGCGCTTACCTACACAGCCTGCAGCTTGGCACCTTGGTGACGTTCAGATGGCAGCACTTGAGATGTGAGTGGCTGGAGATCGGCTGTCCGTCATGATGAACATTGTAGTGACCATACTCGTCGTACTTTACAACCTGTCGAGTTAAAAAACCAAACATGATTTTTCTAAACAACGGACGCAAATTTGCAACCTTTTTGACGCTGAAACGCCAGCAGACTTTCCACCCACGTTACTCCTCTTACACTCCAAAACTAGTAATTTTTTAGTAGTGCCTTCTGGCAGTTTACAATGGGGAAAAGCGGGTGTCAATGCCATTCATCAGTCACTTTTATAATAATATGACGACTCTTTACAAGTAAACATGTTTTAACAATACTTGAGAACTTCTTCAAAAACAGGTCCTTAGGTCCCCCAAGTAACATTAACAAGGGCGAAAAAAATGAGCATCATTCTTGCAGCAGGGAAAATCACCTGAGTAGGCGATAACTTAAAAATATATGAAAAATCTTAACTTAAAGTGATAAAACAGGTATAAAATTCTTTTAAAATATTCGCAAAGACTTACTTGTAGAGGCTCGCTGCCACGGATGATGCGCTCGGGTAACCTCGTTAGTTTTGTAATTCTGCGACAAAAATGAGGAGGTAAAATGATGGAACTAACAAAATATAATGCAACCCCCTAACTTTATTCTAGTGTTAATTCAAAAATCGTGATTGAAATAAATAATTAATTAATAAAAGCTACAACAGTATTGTGCCGTTCCAGTTTGTGTCTCAAATGATATTAAAACGCGTAAACATTCAATCCGATAAACTTACTGTATTTTTTTATTCTCAAAACAACAACTGCGCATGTGTCCCAGCAATATTTAAAGAGCGCATGCGCTAGGGTATTGTTAACAGTTTTGAACTCACCTTCTCCTGAGCCTCTTCATGACGTCATCAGCGAGACTTCCTTGATGTATCCAGGTCTGGTTACTGCTGCGTTCTCTGTGTATTGGCGATGTTTCCTTCAGTCTGTTCATGTAAGCGTCCATAGCAGCTGTTGGAAGTTTACGAAATTCTTGCATTGTAACTTTACCTGTGGAAATAATTGATAAAAAATTGATCAGTGGACTGAGAGGCTTGACACTGTCATTAATTTTAAACCGTTGTTCATTAAATTTTCTAATTTTCAGCGGAAAATGGCCACGCGAAAACTGGGGGTCGCCCCCAGTTTTCACGCGACCGTTGTTTTTTCGTTTCTTGATCGACGAACTAAGCTGGAAAAGAGGGACTGCTCGTAGTCTATTAGCATGCGGATGAGTTCTTTAGAGTGACCAATGCTAAGTAGCAATTTCAACACAGCCGAAATAGGTCCACCGCGGTCAAACGACAGAAATTTGCAAAAGTTAAGCAAAGTACTTCAAAGTTAAGGTTGTCATTTTCACCGTTTAAAATTTAATATATTACCAATACACTGTCAATTCACTAAACGTTTTGAAAATTTACTAAAAAAGTTGTAAACGTTTGAAAACTCTGAACTGCATAATTGTAAGCGCCATTTGCCAACACACTTGCATGCTTAGGCACGAAGCGTTTTGGTTAGCTTTCAACGAAAAGAAGCTCATTATTTTGAGAAAGATGAAAAGATAGTTACTTAAACTAATTATTTTATACATCCTTGCCCATGTTTCCACTTAATATTAATGAAATCCCACAAAAAACACGAAAAACGCCTCGGACTTTGACCGCGGTGAGGCTATACAGATATATTAGCGCTTTTTTTTTAAAACAATTTTAAAAGCAAAACTTAGAACCTTTTTTAGTTTTATAAAGGACCACTTCGAGACTGGTCTAATGAGTTAAAAAATACTCCTACTTCTGTGAAACGGTCACTCATGCCTTGTCCCCAACCATCAACCTCGTTCCCAGGTCCTTCTCTGTTCTTAATATGGCGGCACCCGCGAAGCCTCTGGGGACGGGATTGACGAATCGTTGCTCGGTCGAACACGGTGCGCGTGGAGTTGTGGGCTAGTAAATCCCCGTACCCTTTGCTTCACCGACGAAATACAACGTTGCTATGGGGATAAGCCTGTGGATAGTTCATAATCACTAGGCAGCTAGCTGTCTTTTAGAAGTGTGTCAATAGTTTTTTGCAGTTAAAAAAAGTACTTCATACCATCATCAAAGGCTTTGATCTTCAGCTTTTTTATCCTGTGTAAAAGTGGAAATTCATTTACACGTTATTTGGAATGCTATAATGCTAAAATCATTCAGATGGGTTTATAGGAAAAAGACAAAGTATATATAAAGGCGTCGTTATCCTAATAGTCAATTTTCACGAACAATTTGCATGAAATTTTCGCTTTACTTTAGAGAAATTGCGTTGGCTTAAAACATATCAGTAAAATTAAAAAAGTTTGATGTGACGATATCGATTTGGTGTAGATGTAGAAGCTGTAAGTTAAGTTTTTTTTTAATATATTCGCTTATCCAAGATAAATAGCAGATAAAATTTAATGAATTTACTATTTTTCAGGTAAATATAATTCTCTGTATAAAGAGCGGTTTTCAAATGAGTGTTGTAAAACCAAAACCAAAGCAACTGGCTCTGACCAAACACAACAGGTGCAGACAATCCAATGAATCATTCACTCAAAACAAGTAAGTGTTACCGGCGCCAAGCGCGGGAAAACATGTGCGAGCAAGTCACGACTTAGTTTTGCTTCTGATTGGTTAAGAAAGTGGCGCGAGATCTTTTTGGCCAATCACAAGCCGTAGCAATACAAAACCAACGCAATCGCGAAATTTCTTTCGATACTCAATTTAGAACCGCTCTAGTATACTATATAAACTGTATAAGGATCTGTATGAGTTAACTTGGGCTACCAATCAACTGCGAGTATAGTACTTTGTAAATCAGATTCCATCGTTAGGGAGAGACCCGAAGTCAATAGGGGGGGGGGGGGGGGGGAGAGGAGGGGGGGGGGGGGGGGAAAGACTGTTAGAGACTGTTGATCTGAATGTGTTTTCTCAGTAGAACACTCTAAATAGATTTCTGATATATGGCTGAACACTTTTATAAAAGCTTTACTTTAAATTCAAGTAACTTCAGTAAAAGCTTTCACTTACATTTCATCTACTTCCTCAAGAGTCATGTAAAGAAATTTGTATTTCTGGGAAAAGTGAATAACCTGAAAAATAATTAGTATAATTACGTTAGTTCTCCTGCTGAAAACGATTAAACCTAATGGACAATTTGTGGAATCAGTAAACATCCTATTAAAAGGTAGATGATATGTAATTCCTTATAAGATGGCAGGTTAGAAAGTAAACTTCGAATTTTAGTTCGAGTCATCATCAACATTCAGAAGTTCAGGCTACTAGAATTAGAGGGTACATACATGAGTAATAATGTCCTGTCTTCAATTATTTATTATTAATAACACTGGAACATAAAAGTAGTTGGAAACCTCGGCTTTTGCAATTTCTTTATCTTTATTTTTGTCCCAGCTTGCAAATATTCCAGCGGCTCCGACTGCATGACCTATAAGGTAAGAAAATTAAAAGAAGTAGTTCAAAAAGGTCGGTAAACAACTGAAAAATTCTGCTGTCGGTTTTTGTTAATTAGTAGGGGTGGCGATAGGTAAATTAGAGACTGCGAGACGGCGGAACTAGCATTTTTTTTCCTACAAGTCCGAGACAGTTACAGTACAGTTTGACGTTTTTTAAATAACCCTTATAGCTTTTAAGCCCTAATATCAAAATTTAAATTCTCATTTCTAGTCCTATACATTTCCTACAGAAGTAGTGGGGAGAAATTGTTTGGATATCAAGAGAACTCATCTTGTGTGATCATGTCCTTAATTCTCATGATCTTTTTGATTGATAAGGCATTAATATTACAAGGAGAAATTTGATGCTGATCACTCTCAGGCTAAAAAGGGTTAACTGAAATGCAAGACCTAGACTCAAAAAATGAGGCCGCGAGATCCATGGAAAATGTTCCGAGACCCATAATTATTGAAACAAAATTCGCTGCCTCGTCATTCTGCAGGAATTGTGTCGAAGAGTTCTGAAAATTAGGATTCTAAATCAGTTTACAGACTCGAAAGCCCGGTAAAAAAACAAACTATCGCTAAGCAACGTTTGAGCTTCAATTCTTACTTGGGGCAGCTTTTGTACAGCTCAAGAAAACAAAAGCTAAGCTTTCTTGATGAACATCTGATGGTATTAGAGCAAATGTAGAGAATAAATATTGTTTAAATAATAATAATAATAATAATAGTAATAATAATAATAATAATAATAATAATAACAACAACAAATAAACGACACGCGATGCAGAGTCGATGAGGCTAGTCTCCAGTGCTTCTCGGTTTGATTCAAGGATAAATCGCATTCCACCAGGTCCATAAGAATTTCGGACGCTCGCAAACGATGACGTCATCGCCTAGAATTGATTCAATTTGCAGTACCTTTGACTTCTTTCCTGTGTTCTTCCTGGAATTCATCAGTGTGCATTATGCTGCTTTCAAGGCCAAACATTTCAGCTAGGTTGACAATGTGATCACATTCTTCATCACTCAGAAAATTGGGAAGCTCTGAGAAACAAAGTTATATCCAATCAACCCAACATGACCTCGTTCCCAGGGATTCTCTTTTTTCAAAATGGAGTGGCGGTTTGAGACGAGAAACGAGTCTTCTCCTCAGCCGCCATATTGAAAACCGAGAAGACCCTGGGGACGAGGTTGATATCTAACGAGGACCATGCCCGTAAGCCTTCAAATCATTTTGCAGACTGAGAGTATTAAGCAACGTTTCTACTGCGTTAAACATGGTTAGATAGATAATGAAACGATGCTTTTTTTCTACGCTTTTACTTCAAAAATCTTCAGAGTGCAACTCGTACAGTTTAAGTCAAAATTTTGTAAACGTTTGTGTAAACAAAATATTTGAATTGACACGACAAATCAGCTTGACTGCTTTGTAATTTATTTTGTATAAATATATGTTATGTTATGAGAATTTCAGTTTGTCACTACCTTTTTTACAATGTTTTGTTTCATGCCAAAGAGCAGACCAACATTTGAGTGATCGATGATCACGTGGTTTCTAACTTTACAAAACTTATATGCAAACAGGAAGCAAATACATATATTTCTAAACCGACGCCCACTGCAGAAAAAGGATACGGCTAGACTCAGTCTGAGTCTAAGAAAACATATCAATGTGATATGTAGGTATCGTTCGCGACGTACGTCCCTTAACTAAACTTAACAATCACCCTAGTCTGGGTTGCACTGATCAGCAAACTCGAGTCTGACATCAGTATAATGCTCGCCCTCGGAATACGGTAGTCAGTTTTTCTGCTTGGTTTAATGAGAATATGAAAACCACTGGATTCAAGGACGACCCGAGACAAAAACGGTCTCTTTTACAAATTAACGGGTAGCTTTGTGTGGTGGCTTAATCCCCGGGAGTGGGGGGTACTCCCTATAATGGGCTGTACGGGGATGCTCCGCCCAAAAGGGGTACCTTTTTTAGGCTGGAGGTATATGAAAGGGTAGGGATTTCACGAGTTGAAGTATAACACTCAGTAGAGAATGAACAACACATCTTAGTCTTACCAAATATTGCAGGTTTAGACGCCAATGTTATCATCTTGAATTTTTTCCCAGGTTCTAACTCTAGCTCTCTCACGTGACCTTTCTGGCAAGCAAATGAGAACAAAGAACTATTTTGCATCCAGTGTGACGCAATATAAAATATGTATATTTTATCATGCAGTTACAATGCGGTGGCGGCTTCCCAGGTTACAGTCTCAAGATAAAAAATGCAGTCCAGTACCTTCACGTCACCTTAACCCCTACTTAGTCTGTGTGTGGGGGTCTAGGGTTAGGAGACGGCTGTAACTATTGAAAAACGGATTTAACTGGGACATTAAGTAAAAGTATACGACAAGCATATGACCAGTCATTCTATGACCAGAATCATATTACCAAGGTGATATGCCTCAGATATGACACAGTCTACATTCTGTGCCTCGTACTTCTGAAGAAGAAGCTTTATTTTGGCTGAACAGCGCCGCAATTACTGGCCCTTTCCAATCAGCATGTAGCTGAACACAGATGATGCTTCTTATGAGTATATTTTAATGTATACAAGGAATTCAAACCATCAAGCAGAAAAAGAAAAGTAGAAAAATTAACATACGGGATAAAAAAAAAACTCTTCAAGGGATCAATATTATTTATTAAATCGGGGATTAAAATTCGCAAGGATTTTGAGATCGGGAATTAGAATAATATTCAAACTAGAACTCTTCAAGTAGTGAAGTCGAGATTTAAGGGTCTTGTAAGTGCCCCTAAGGTACAAGAAATTATTCAATTGTTATGATTTGTTTTACAGTCGCTTTTCCGGTCACACAAGGTGATCCGTCACGCACGTTACTACGTCATTTGAAACCTTTAATCAGTCTTTCGCAATCACTCGTGCATGCATGGTCAACTTTAACTTCAAGTTCAACTTTATTACTTCCATCGATTGAAACTCTCGCCAAATCCGGCAATAATGTACTAACTTCCTTTTACTTGATATATTTCGTTTCGTCATTTTCCTTTTTCTTATGTTGTAAATAGATCTAATTCATCCATGAGCTAGAAGTTGCTATGTCAACTGATATGACGTCACTAACACTTCGCCGCAGGCTACAAATCACTTGAAAAGCGCACTTTTCTTACAACCGAATTTATAAGTCGGGCTTGGCTTGTAGCCCGCAAGCAGCCCGACTAAATAGGAAATTGAATAGAGGTTGGAGTGCCCGAACGCCCGAACGCCCGAACGCCCGAACGCCCGAACGCCCGAACGCCCGAACGCCCGAACGCCCGAACGCCCTTTACGACCCGGGACGATTAAGACCTTGTAGTTCAGTGTAGCTACTAGCCACAGTTTAGAATATCCGCGTCTACTGACACAAAACTAAGGACCACGTTACACAAATTTTAAGGGCAGACCTTGATAGCGAAAGGTTGAAAAATAAGTGGAATCCTAAATATAATAATACCTTAATCGGTTCCCATCTGTAAAGCCGTTCATCGTCGTCGTTAACTATACATGGTCCTTGATCAGCCTTCCTTGAACAAACTCCATTTTCACAGGACATGTTGACTTTACCACCAACATAATTGCAGCTTACTAATCCCAATAACGAGCATAAAACTGATATATAACCGACACGAAGTACCATAATGAGAGAAACTAAAACGTTTGGGCTTTAAAGCCGGAGAAAAAGTTCCCCTAGAGCGGTGATATTCACTTGTTATTATTCCTTTTTATTTCAATAATCTTTGTGAGATTATTATTAATTATGTAATAACTTGTCAGTTTGATAGACCGAACAAGTTCAAAATATAAAATCTCCTCACTGGTTGCCAAAAATATCTATTTATGGTGTTTCTGAGAATTTAATGTTACCATCAAGGTAACAGATTCTAGTTGATTAAACTCCTTGTTCTCATAACCTGTCTACTTGACAATGTATGAATATTATAAGGAGATATTTGAAGTTAATCATCATTGCCGGTTAAAGGCCAAACGCCGGCGTGCATAGACGCACGTGTTAAGTTTGTGACTTGGCAAACGAAATTCTATTTCTTGTCGAATTTTCAAATGAATCCACATGATATTTCTTGATAATCCTAAATCTTTTAAACAAATGCTTGATTTAATAGATTTCCTAAGAGGAAATAGGTAAATATATCCTAAGAAGACTGAGTGGTCCTCGATGCAATTTTTTTGTAATGTCTAATGTTGACGGGTTCGCCATGTTGTTTCCACAGGTACCACCAGCTGCCAAGCACTGCCTTTAGTAGTCAGTGTTAGTCATGATCAATGATAAACTTTTCTTTTCATAACAAAACTGGTTGCTATTGTTCTTTTATAACTGGCTGCCGGGGGACTGTGAAAAATAGACCTTTTCAATCATGGTTTCTAACGCCAGCTTGACTGGACGACAAACACAGCAATAAAATACGTATATTAAGTCTATGGGCTTTCTATCGGTTTTGAAGCTTTGTTTGTTTCATTGGTTTGAGTGGCAATGAGCATAGTTGAACATGGTAGAACGTTTCTTTTCAAAGCGCTCCTCAAGATGACTTATCATTTTTACAGATTTGTATATTTTGGCTTGAAGGCTTTGTTGTTTAATATTTCACCTGAAACAGCTTCAAACTTGCATCCCTCGTAAATTAATATTTTTAGCATTTTATATTCACTATATGTAATGAGGTCTACTGACATTGCGTAGTTTAATTACTTATCTGACACTGATTCTTGTTTTTATGTACTTCCCACGTAAATTAAATGCGTATTTTTTTATGAGCATTTTATATTCTCCTGATTTCAGATGGAGAAGTTTATTTCTCGCAGACTCTGGAATGGATGATCAAGAGCAAAATATTATGCAATACAAAGCTAATATGGATTTTTTTAAAACTAATGAATACATTGGAGTCCTTAGTTTGATCCCGGCCCTCTTCATGGCGGTCTGATCTTGCGACCATAACAAAACTGCTGTTTTACACAATGTTGTCTATGATTTTAATTTTTTTTTACTTCAAAATTAATTTAGTTTTCCTCGATTTGTTGCTTTCCGTTGAGCGCGATCACTGAAGGGGTTCAATGGGGATTGAACCGACAAACTTGAAAAAAGCTAGTGACGTCACAAGGTCGTTTAACTTTGATATCAACTGAGACAAGGGCCAAAAAAAGGAGCTTTCGTTCAAACATCTTCAAATCTTGTTCATGATTAATAGCATGGCCAAAATCATGTAACGAATAAATATGAATCAGAATCATTTCATCGGAATCAGTAACATTGTGTTGCCATGATAATAGCCTTTAACGAAAATTACTGCTGATACCGACAGCCATGAAAGTGTATTCAAATGAACGGTGCTAATTGTTTTCAAAACAAAGACATGAAATATTAAGGAAACCGAGGGGATCCAAATTTAGCATTTATCATGACATGTGTTGTTACTAACGCCCCAAATACAGAAATGTTTTTTTCGTTATACTGAACTGGCCAGCAAGGCCACCGCATTATTTTATTTCGTTTTCATCGTCCCTGTTGTAAAAGTGGCTTGGTTAACAAAAAATAAAAGTAAAGAAACAAGGGAAAAAAGAAACGAAATAGGTGTGGGAGTTTGACTTTTAGTTCCTGTAAAACCCGCATTTGCCTGTCAGATGTTAAGAGAATATATCAAGACGTCCACAAACATTTTACATTTGATATCAAATGTTAACAGGTCTCGAACA
The DNA here is from genome assembly GCA_024195265.1 of Dendrophyllia cribrosa. Taxonomy (NCBI): domain Eukaryota; kingdom Metazoa; phylum Cnidaria; class Anthozoa; order Scleractinia; family Dendrophylliidae; genus Dendrophyllia; species Dendrophyllia cribrosa. The sequence continues at coordinate 21,081,522 of JAJLRJ010000002.1, read as the reverse complement.
CCCAACGAATCTTCCTGTAAAAAAGCTTATAGTCTCTTTTTAAATTCCTACTAAAATAAGACTAAAAACTAGAGCTTCTTTAATAAAATCCCGCCCATAACTTTCGTAACAAAATTCGAAACATTTAACCCCTTTTCGTAGGGATAAAATTACGGTTTTGGGTACGAAATACGGACAGCTTAGATTTTCAGTCGGAAAGAAAAAAGCAGTCCGATAAATTCGGGGGAATAAGATACCTTTCCCAAGAATTTTCTAATGCTGAAATATTCAGTTAAATGAACCGAAAAGCTCAAAGTGTATTTATTTAGCTTTCACGTAGTCTTCTTTAAAGGTACTAAACTGATACGGAAAAACATTAGAATGCTATTCCAGGCATTCCCCTTAACATTTCTCGTTGGGTGGCCTTGGGTGTGTGTGTTAACATGGGTTACTAAAAAGCAGTGAAAGGTGTCTTAAAGAAAACCAAGTCTAGGGGACAAGATGATTTGCATAGAGTTTTGTTTGACGGACAGAAAATCCGTTTTTCCAAAATGTTGGGTCGGTCGGCGATGGAAAACGAAACATTTATTTACTTTGTTATAATTATTAAACAGACCACGTGGTTCGAAAAATTCTCACCTATTTCAAGGTGACAATTTTTCTTTATTGTACCATACCCATCTGTGACTCAGGTTTTTGAACAAAAATGATAGTCATAGAGGATGATTTGGAATTCTATTAAATAACTTGACTGCGGTCCTTTAGATCACGAGAGGCCGGGAAATGTCTCCTACTGATTAAAGAAAACGTCAACATGAACTGCATGTGTATAAATAAAAGTTTATTAAAACTTCGTCTAATTTTTAACTCTGTGTATGGTTTTACAATCATTTTTTTTCTGGTTTGTCTGAATAAATTCAGCGCGTTAGATGGAAAATACACCTGTTTGTTTAATATTTCAATTACGTTGAGTTGGGCTATCATCATTTCACTGTTTGACCTCGTCGTTAAGATTGTCCCTTGTAATACAAAAGCTTAAATCTTATTTCCAAAGGCCATTCAACTTTTCCCGTGCAAGTCACAGCATGCAGCATCAAATAAGGGAACCATACAAATTTGATGTTTCAAACAGTGAATGTCGATCATTTTATCAAAACTGATATTTCGACCAATCCAGAAACTTGTTTGAGCTCCGGCGTAGCCGTAAGTTATTTCAAGGAACGAGTAATAAGTGGTCTGCTTGATGATTAACGCCCAGTATATTGTTGCGTTTGAAGTTGGATGAAGAACGGACATTGACATGGCGACTCAAAACATTTCCAATCTTAACTCTAGTGATATTTCGAACCGCGACTTCCGTATTCCTGTTGTAAAAGTCCTTGAAGCTATTCTACTCTTTGGCTTGACTGCTTTTGCGATCGTAGGAAACGGTCTTCTTATATACGTCATTTACTCAAAGCGAAATCTCCACAACCTACGCAATGCCTTCGTTGCTAGTCTTGCAGCAGCAGATCTGTTGTTAGCCTGTACAGATATAGTTTATCAAGCGACCGAAAAAGTTGTAACAGATTTTCGACCGCCTCATGCTTCAATTTGTTACATCATCCTGCTAAGCGGTGTGCTTTTTGGCGCCGCTTCGGTGTTCAATCTCACAGCCATGACTGTAGTGCGTTATATTTCCATTCGCTACCCGCTCCATTTCAACCATTACTTAACTGTCCACCGTTCAGCCGCTATGGTGCTGGTTGTCTGGATAGCGGCGTTTTGTCTCGCCTTCCCACCACTTATTTGGCGCCCCGAAGGAGTTGTATGCTCAACCACAAAACCGTCCGGTGAGCACTTTATCAACGAAGTTATTTACATGAGTGCCGAGTGGCTGTTTTGGTTTTTTATTCCTGCAATACTCATCTCCTTTTCCTATTACCGTATATACATTATCGCTAGAACTCAAGCAAGAAAGATATCTGCTTTAGAAGTTGCGCAACCCAGAGAAACAGCTTGTGGCTCACGGCAACGAGCGAACTCGCTGCGAGAAAAAAAGGCTGGAAAAATGGTGGCCATTCTGATTGGATTTTGGATCCTTTGTTGGATGCCGTTTTTTATCGTATTGACCATCAGCAAGTTCAAGTCTCGCGTTCCCGCCATTCTTATGCGCTTGTTCTTGTGTCTAATGTTTGCTAACTCAGCCATAAATCCTATTGTTTTGACCCGGTATAACCGCGAACTTAAAGAAGCGATAAAAAAGGTCATATGTTGTGGAAAACAGCGCCAATTGATGTCTGACTTCGATACGATGTCAATGCATACAAGAAGAACGGCTTCAGTTGGAACATGTTAGTTTTTCTTATATCACGTTCAAGTGCAATGGAAGGTTTGAATAAATTCTAAAGACATCTACATAAGAAGGAGTTTAGTCATTTATACAATCTCGCGCCCTTATTATCTCTGTGATACATGCACTGAAGGACTGCGACAGAATGTAAGGCTCAGTTTTAAAATGTCTCTTAATCTTAGATTTATATTCATTTTACTTTGAACACAGTAAATTTAATCTTGCTTTGAATTGAAACTGAAAGCGGAAATATAAATTATATTCTTAATTGTAATAACTGAGGCTTAGGAGCACAACAAACATTTAAAATGATTAATGAGGGTAATTTATATTAGAGTGTTTTAAAACACCAACCGGGCATAAACCCACAAGATGAGATGAAACCCCACTACAGGAAGCCACGTTTTTTTCTTAGTTTTTCTCAGACTGAATTTGAAAATGTCTCTTAGATTTTATATTCATTTCACTTTGAACAGCAACAATCTTACAAAAAAGTAAACTTAATTTTACTTTGAATTTAAACTAAATCGGAAATATAAATTTAATTCCTTTGTAATAACTGAGGGTCAGGAGCACAATAAAAATTTAAGATGATTAATGAGAGTAATTTATATTAGAGTTTTAAAATAAATCGACGAGTTCTCGACATAATCACCAACTGGGCATAAACCACAAGATGAGATGAAACTACACGCAGCCGCTATTGTTTATTAGTTTTGCTCACACTCAGCTTGAAAATGTCCCTTAGATTTATATTCATTTTACTTTGAACACAACAATCTTACCTGAAAGTAAGTTTAATCTCACTTTGAATTTAAACTAAACAGGAAAATATAAATTTACTTCGTTTCAAATAACTGAGGCTCAGGAGCACAAAAAATATTTAAAATAGTTAATGAGAGTGATTTATATTAGAGTTATCCACATCAAGACCAACTGAGTATACACCACAAAATGAGATGAAACTACACGAAGCCACGTTTGTTTTTTAGTTTTGCTCAGTAGGGTTCGAACTCTCGCCTCGCGGTCGAAAATAAGACTTCCGTTGCTCAGCGAATAATTTGGGCTCAGAAGATCAATTCTTACCTCCTACGAGGACAAAATATAATTACTAGAAATTTCTAAAATATCCACATGGAAAAAAATTACCTATTAATGTTGTGTTGGGGGAAGGGAGTGGTTAAATCTCTACGGGCAATTTTTAATCTTTCTTAATTATATTTTTAGCAGTTTTATTAATTTTTGTATATGTTGTAATCTATCTTATCTTTCACACCTTTTTTCCTATATATTTCTGTATTCACTCAGAAATCGAAAGTTTATGATCATGCGAAAAGCAACAAAAAGTTTGGACTTGTTCTTCGTGCAATGTTCTATGCTGATTGTTATTATAATTTCAACCCGTGAGGTATGTTTGAGTCTTTGACGTCACTTTCTCCCATTCGCAACCAAGCCTTGGAACATTTAGGTTGATTAATGGCGGCCGTAAATTCTCGGAAATAAATGTTAAAATAAAATGACTTCTGATATTAGTAATGGATTGAAATTTGGCAAGACTAGTAAGCAAGTCTAATAGTAAACGAAAATGGGAAAAAAATGAAAATTAAAAATTTGATCACAGGTGCTCTTTAATGAATCGATTAAAAACTTACATCCGATGTTCTTCTCCAAGGGCTGGTGAGCAGATTAGACAGAAAGGGTTAGAAAACTATACTGCAGTGTTGTACTGGCTAGCCCCTCGTCACCTTAACACCATTTGCATCAAGGTATATATTCTTTTTGCACCCATGGCAAAAACTCCAGTCAAAATTCTAGGTGACTTCAGTGATATTTATCTTATGGCAACCTTCACTTAACAGAAAGTTTTCATGTTCGAGATAATATAGCGTTTTCACTTGACGTCATAGCCGCCATATTGGTGTTCCCGTGCAAAAGAATTTTAATTAACTTCTTTTGTTAGGAACACCAACATGGCTGCCATGGCCTTTGTCATTTGAGTCTCACGGGGCTGAGTGAAAACGCTCTATTGAATACTACAGAAATACATCAGCTGATGAAGAAGGTTACAACAGATTAAAAAACAATTTCATTTGGTTGCATGGTAGACCATGTGCACACAAATAGTAGTTATAGAGTGTGACATAAAAGTTAATGACGCTGTAGTAAATATTATACTATCCTTATCATTGTTTCTGCTTCTAACAATTTCCTTGCAGTTTGGAGTTGGTGAAGTACCGTTTCAAGCAATTTAGAGTACAATAAGACTTGCCACTGTACGCCATTGTCCGCCGCCCCCTCCTTATCTTACCCATTTTCACTCTGTTTCCCCCACCCCCTATTCACTTGTTTGCAGTTTTAATTGTCTTACATTAGCAGATGCGCCTCATTCTCTAAACGAGCTACAAAAAAGTCGACTCCCAATTTTGAAATGACATAGCATTTACAATTTGTGTATACTTTAAAACTATTTATCGACAATTATTGAATAAGATGCATTGCACTGATATCCAAAACAATCAGAGCAATCATTTTCCGATATTTCATGGAAATAAAATTTTGGCGAAACCAAACAGTATCAGTTTTCGCCCCATATGGGACTTGAACCCATAAACCTCAGATTAAAAGTCTGATGCTCTACCGACTGAGCTAACCGGGCCCACTTGCGTGAGTTCAGACTCTGTCATGGCTTGTACACCTCTATCACTTGGCCTAGCGGATAAAATGCCAAACATGCAAGTCAAAATAAAGGTCCCACAGAGAAAACGTCCAATAACACCTCGAATAAGTACATATGGGTATATTTTTCAGACACTTTTCTGATCGGTCTTCTAGGTTTTAAGCCTACACAACGTTGACTAAACTGACTTAGGTACTGGTTTATTACCCCAATGTTTTCAGTTTGTTGAATCAAACTAGGAAAGGACATTTATGTAAAGCACGAGCTAATTCAACTAATCACGCAGCTAACTTAGACGAAAAATGAAAATTACTTAATACGCAAACTTGCTACAAACTGGTATCAAGAGACTGACAACTTACTGTGATGCAAGTGAAGTTGTCACTTGCACCACTTGTCACTTGTTGGGTGTCTAATAATGAATACACCTTTTTCCGCTTTTGAAGCGTTGTGGAAAACATTTTGTCAAAGCGTGGCGAAAATCAAGGCTCATTAAACAGAGGATGATGGGATTGACGCAGCTGTGAGACACTTGTAACATCCGGGTTATACTTTCAACCGTTTCATTGTGAGGCCACTCTTGATAAGCAAGAATGATCAAGTTGAATGGAAGAAAACAAACAACAAAATATTTGGCGTAGTATTTGGCGTATCTTTGAGGTATTAGATAGAGGTACAATTTTTGTCATTTATGTGAAAGGGGTATCACTTTGGTAAAAGTTGGATTTTGCCTACACTACTCAAACGGTACACAGAAAACAACAGTTGTCAGATATGGGCGCGTGTGCCAGCCAAGCCACAGTGCCATTTATTAAACGTATAAGCAAATAAACACAACTACAAAGCATCTAGCGAAAATTAGAGCACCAAAGCCGGACACGAAAACCCCAAAAAACCAGCAAGTGGAAAAAACACGGGGAACGTGTACCCCCGACCAAAGCAGTGGTGCAACCCTTGGGGTTTTAGGGTATGGTAAAAACTAAACTAAACTATAAACATCCATAAACACGCAAGTAACAATAGCTAAGCATAGTTAAACCTGATTAGAAATAAATGAAAACAAAACGAAAGTGAACCTAGCACTGCGAAGGCTGACCGTAGAATGTCACACCTTACTAACGGCTCCAAATTACAAACTCGAATCCCATGACTCACTGCGCGCTAACACCCTCCCCAGACCTCTGATACGTGCCGGCAAAATAGTAATTTATGATAGTACGGTGTAATCACAAATTACATTATGTGAAAGTGAAAGGGGTTGAACCTCAGGGCGAAGCCTCCCCGTACGTATGGAACGTTATTGAGTACACCCGCCCTGGACAACTGACGTGCTGAATAACAATTTAACAAGCTTTCAACTCAATAAGGCATCTTTTTTCAGCAGATTAGAATGCAAATAATTTTCAGATCTTTTGAGCTTGCTTAATTAAGTTGTGTGAATGGCAACGTAAATTGGGCACAGAAAATGTCTTTATCAGCCGTTCATTAGCTTTACATTACCGTTGCCGCAATGTTATTTCCATCCACTCTACACAATTTGTTCAATTTGAGATTGTTGGAGCAATTGGATTTATTTGGATTTATGTCGATTTATGTGGCATTATATACCTGATAAATCACTTATTTCCCAAACGTACAAAACATATGAGTTTCTCTACTTAATTCAGCGCTAACCCTTACAATCTTGAAGCTCAATTCCAAGACCAAAGGGTACGTATTTGACTTTTCTATCGAGCAACAAATATCAATACCTTCGCTAATGGCTCCATTGTATATGTTCTAAAACAATGGAGCCATTTAGGTAATTGCGATCGGCTAACAAAACATTAGCATGTTGATAAAATATTTATTTTCTTCCCTTTCCCGACAAATCAATAGGCTATATTAATTTTAGGTCTATTCTATTCAGCCTTACTACCGGGTAACGTATAAATGTTTCTCACGACATTATACCCCGACAGGTGATTACTCTTGTTAATATTGTTACCTAAATCCTTGTCCCCTAGAAACATCACTTAGAAGGCGGGAAGGATAGAGACCCTGGTAACGTGGTTGACCTTTCATATTTTTGTTTCTGTTTCCTGTTATAAAAGCTTCAAAGGTGAGCCAAATGCCATCAGTCTTGTATACGTGCTGCCTAAGTAAGTACTATTTAACCAGTAAGAGTCTTGCATAATTATTTTTGGATAATTGTATTTCGCTTTCCAGTTAAATTAGCCGCTGTGACTGAAGATAAGATGCTTTCATTGACAGAACCTAACCCTTTTGCTTTTAGCCCGACACTCAGCGACGAGACCTAAACGATAGTGGTCTATATAGTGCGATAAAACATCAAACAAACGCCTCGAATTGTTTCGTTTAAATTGATATGATGATGTAATACATCACGAGTGTTGTTGTAGATCACGTGACTTGACATTAGGTACCATCCTCCTCTTACCAGAACTTTGTCCAGTCATTGTTCAAAAACGCGTCCTGTTTATGAATATAAGCTAGCGCAAAATAATCTACTGAGCCTAGTTTTTATCGTTGACATCGAGTACACCTGAGTCAAGTCTTCTCTTTGCACCAAATGCCAAAAATCCCTCTGCAGAGACAATTTGCCGATGCGATATTAACTCATATTTATCTAGCTTGTCAGTGGGTTTGGATATTGCAGCACCGTACTTTTGTGAAATAGATACTGTTGCCTTGTACAACTCGTTCCACGATTCGTCTTTGCGATCATTGCGAAGTAAGTAGATCATTCAAATGCTTTGATCCAGTTGGGCATTGGCTGGACCATTTGAGTCAGTTGAACCAGTTCGGACATTTGGGTCATTTTCACCAACTACATAGTTGATTTGAGCTGTTTTGGTCATTTTAGCTGGTTGGGTCAATTCGGCTGTCATTCAAGACTGTTTGGCCAATTGGGTCATTCAAGCGGCTTTGATCTATTTGGTCCGGTTGGCCCATTTAAGTCAGTGTAACCAGTAGGGCCATTTGACTTTAAATGATTTAAACCAGAGGGATCATGGATATGTAGTCAGCTGGACCGGATAGGTAATCTGACACATTTGAAATGGTTAGGCCATTTGATCATTCATTTTGTCGTTTTGGAAACCAAACTCTACCCGGCCCGTCGATGACATAAAACCAACACTTGAAAACTCGGATAAATTATTTATACCACTTTCTCCATGTTTTTTATGCATGCGAAACCGTTGTCACCGGACTTTATCTCCACCATCGGGCGTATAAGAAAATTTATACCCCAAGATTGTACAAGTCGAGGGGAAGATATTTTAACCCCTGATGTTTTTTTTACAGCCATACGTGTCGATGATGACGTCATATGACGTCAATTGTATCGGGCTTCTATAATTATTTTTTTGTTTCCAGAAAATGACCTCTATATAGGAACTCATTCCATATGCCTATTAAACTTGGTTGCCATAAAAACATCACATGCATGTCATAAGAAATAAAAAAATGCATCATCAGTTCTAAAAAGCCTTGGCCTCCCAAGCGTTTATATGTGCAACATCAGCAAATAAAACTGATAACGATAATTGACTTGGTCAATGTTGATTATGTTTTCAGATAATGCTCATGCGCGACCTTGCTACAAACTGGTATCAAGAGAATGATAACTTAATACTGTACATGTGGTGCAAGTGGAGTTGTCACTTGCACCACTTGTCACTTGTTGGGTGTCTGATAATGAATACACCTTTTTACCGCCCTTTAAGGATTTTGGGAAACATTTTGTCAAAGCGTGGCGAAAATCAAGGCTCATTAAGCAGAGGATGATGGGATTGAAGCAGCTGTGAGACACTTGTAACATCCGGGTCATACTTTCAACCGTTTCATTGTAAGGCCACTCCTGATAAGCAGGAATGAGATCATCAATTGTAATGATCACGTTGAATGGGAGAAAACAAACAACAAAACCTATTATGATTGTAACTAAAAGGTGCATCGTTTTGGCGTTTCTCTTAAAACGTGACATTGCCATATCACGTGATGCATAAGCATTTTCAATGGCATCGAGTTCACGTCTGAGTTTGCGCATAACTGGAATATATGTGCAACAAACAACAATGCTGGGTGCGGCCAAAGTGGACAGAATACGCCATATTTTTGTAGTTATTCCAATGATAACATTTTTAACAACTGGATCACATTGGAGAGTTCCTTTCTTTGTGGTTAATCCAAACACAAAGGATCTTGGAAGACCAAATATTAAGACCGCCAAAATCCAGATTAAAGCGATGACTCGCACTGCAGCTTTAGATGCGAGTTTTGGTGCTAAGGGTTTTGTCACAGCCCGGTATCTTTCAAAACTCAGTGTCATCATTGTGCATACAGACACACCGGTGAAAACAAGAAATGAGGGACGTAATAAACGACAACCGATTTCGCCTAGCGGCCATGGAATACACTCACCAAATACAGCAATTGGCAACGAAAAGATAAAAACGCAGATATCCGAGATGGCGAAGTTGACCACCAAGTAGTTGAATGGTGTGCGAAGCTTGGAATTTCTAACAACTGTGGCAATAATAAAGGCATTCCCGGGCACTCCAAGGCAGAAAATAATAGCGTAAAATACGAAGCTAAAGATGGCTAACGGTGCTGAAACACATACCAACAGTTGGCCACCTCCCATGGTTGAATTTGATCCGGATTGGTTGGAGCAGTCGTTTGTATTCATAGCTTCAATGAGAGATGTGCAATATATTTTGGATATAAAACGTTCGACCGGGCAGTGAAGTCAAGTTCTGTGAACTCCAACAGCTATAGAGCATAAGGTTAAATCGTGGTAGAAGCGTCCGTCCCTCTGCCGGTTCGAACTGTCATTTGGCTTTATCTCAGCTTTTACTTGAATATTTATCTGCAATTGAAAAGCTGACATATGTAAGTAATGGCTCTTTCCATCAATAAAATATTTATGTCCTGATACATTAATACATCAGTTTAAAAATCGACACGCAACGCCCTTCCAAAGTCGATTTATTTTATTTATTTTTATTTATTGATTTCCTAGCTTTTCCTGGGATAATATGATCATGCAGAGGTCAATCTCCCCCATTACGGCTTCACAAGTTTAAAATTAGAAGTACTATGTATTGAAGAAATAATGACAATTCGGATTCCCAAATTTTGGGCTCCGTGACAACAGATATAATTGCACCTGCAGTATCACGGTATCCATTTTGTGATTTTGAAACTTTCAGTTGTCAGTTAAACACATGTGCATTATTTTATATTATTTACACAACCCCTGAAAACGTTTTGCCGGGCAGTAAAGTTCACATTCTGTGAACTCCAATACTGTTATGGAGCATAAATGTTAAATCTCGTATTAGAAGCGTCCGTCTCTCTGCTGGTTCGAACAAGCATTTGGCTTATCTCAGCGTTTTCTCGAATATTTATCTGCAATTGATAAACTTATATTAAAGTTGTAAGTGATGGTTCTTTCCATGAATAAAATATGTACACCTGTTGCAAAATCGGCACGCAACCCCTTTGCCTGGCAACATGGTCGCGAAGAGGTCAATCTCGACCAGTACACTAACACTGGTTACACTGAAATTCAGAAAGAAGAACTATGCATAAAAGAAATTATGACAATATGGGCTCTTTATTAAGCTCTTGGGTTCTGTGGCAAAATACATTATACTTGTAGCATTGGTATCAATTTTGTGATCTTGCCAAACACATTCAATGTCATCTGTTAACTCGAGATTGAACAAATGACGTTTCAGTGCAGTATATGTTTAGTTCTGTCATTTAAACTGGAAAATAAAATTGCTCCATGCATGTGTAGCACAGATGAGTCTCATTTCATAGTCGCCAATGTTTAGTTTTGTTAGTAAATATCTGAGTCATAGGAGGTTATGCCTAACTACAAGTTAAAACCGCACAATTATAAGCTCAGTGTGAGCTTAATAGTTTACATGTTACCTAAGGATGTTTTTTACCTACAAAACAAACCCCCCCCCCCCCCCCCGGGCTAAATAAGAAGAATAAAAAACCGATCTATCTGTTTAGAGCATGGCTTTATCAGTTTTGCGGTGTTTAGTAGATGTATTGAAGTTGGAACGAATTCCAACAATAAAAATGGTCCTGTATAATGCTAAGGAATTCAGTCTGTACGTTTTTGAATCCTTATAGCCACTATTAGCATCATGGTAGGAAGAACTCTGAATACAGGTGCCAATTTAATCGAGTTTTGAAATCATTTTTTTAGCAGATTAGAATGCTAATTGGATGTGGTGCTGTCACAGCATTGGAAACGACACAAAATCGCTTTTATGTAATGTCTGTTTTATCCGCGGTTGTATTCTCGAACGCGAACGGTTTGAAAGTACGTTATCTTCACACTTAAATAGGAATAAAATATCGATTAAAATGTACAATGTACCGAACGTCGTTTAGATTGATGAGTAATAGTGTTGCTGAAAATATTTTAAAACAAAACGGGCATTTTAACACACTTACAAAATTATTCATTTTTAGCTTTTTGGTTTAAATTTTGCCTAAGGATATTTTTTAGCTACATGTACACAAATCAAAGCCCCCAGCTAAATAAGAAACCTTTTGTAAAATCGCAGAGTTATAGCTTCGCGAAGTCGGAGAAATTTTACAGACGTTTGTATGGTTGAGAATTTCGCTACATGGCCAACTTCAAAAGTTTAAAAAACGATAAAACGGTTTATTGATCGAGGATAAGTGTCGTAAATAACTAAGCGACTGCTTTAGTTTTGCTTTGTAGCTGGCTACTTTGGTTTAGGTTTTTACGACACTCATGTACCATATTACTTAAGTTTATGAACGTTTTATTACATACACATATACCCATATCACCTGATGGGGACTCCTATATAATGTGCGGAGAATAATCGCTAGTCAATCCCTTAACCCTATTCGGCCTGGGCTTTTTTTGAGTTCCTGAGCCTGGGGGGGGGCGGGGGGTGCACAATGTCCCCCACCCCCTTCGTAACTTCAAGAACATTAAGGCTATGACAATGAAACCTAGAGGGTACATTGAACGTCCAAAACTGTCATATGTCATATGACGTAGTTATTAGGTAATTAGTTATACGGCCGCCATCTTGGATCCGCCATCTTGGATTTCTGAATTTTTTTAAAACCTCTTAAAAACCGTCCAATAAATAAACGCTAAATGACGTAAAAATACAAAAGTTATTCCAATAAACATTGTTTTTCTTCATTCAAAGGTATAAATATGCAAATTTCCAAAAACATGGCTGTCAAAATCTTGTTGCCATGGAAACGTCAAGTCACGTGATCAAAAAATTGTCATATGAAATTGTTGCCAGATAAATTTTAGGAAAAGTCACAAAGTTTGATGGCGTTTGAATACATATTAAAGAAGTTATGAATGTTGAAATTTAGCGCGGGCACTTTGTGCTCCCCCCCCCCCCCCAGGCCGTATAGGGTTTAGGGGTTAAAAGTTAATGTAGAAGGGGGAGGGGGTAAGATTATTAAAAAAGGAAATTGCAAGCCAACTCTCTTGAGAAGACTCATAAGCAATAGGCCTTATCACGCCCCACCATTTTGTATAAAAATAAAAGATTTTTGCCCGCCCAACCTCGTTTTCAACATTTTCACTGCGAGGCTGGGCGGGCAAAAACAAAGCATTTTATTCTCCGGGGAGTCAACATGGCCGCCGCGTGATAAAGGCCTAAAACCTTGAAAAACTTTTGCAAAACTTTTTAAACAGAAGAAAAAATATCGTCCAGAGAGAAACAAAAAGAAATATATTATCAAACTGAAAAATACAAATCAATACTTTATTTAACATTCAGGAACAATACAGAAAGAAAGGTTGTACAGTACAACTGAGACAGAAATAAAACTGTAACGCTACGTGCCTGATTAATTAGAACCGGTCTACATTTCAAGTTTTTACATTATTGTAAATTTAAAAACCTAATATAGCAAGAACTGGTATCCATTTCATATTACACTTTCTTAAAAACTAACAAAAGAGTAACATTTCTAAATTCCAATTCGACCTGGAATTAGAGGGCCACGGGTTTGTCAGATGACTGTTAAGTGTCACCCTCGTTAAACAAAGTTGATTGATTGATTTTATTGATTGTTGCTATCATATGTTTCTTTTCTCTAAAATTCTATTTTTAAGCATTTCTAAGAACATATTCAGATTAGGAGGACTATTGTCTATTTCTCGAATGTAGATATGCCATTTGGCAATGAGGATTACAAAGTTTAAAACTGCGTAAGTAACTTAAGAATCACTAATCGGGATTATAGCTTATACCCAACCTTGCTACAAACTGGTATCAAGAGAATGACAACTTATTGTGGTGCAAGTGGAGTTGCCACTTGCACCACTTGTCACTTGTTGGGCGTCTGATAATGAATACACCTTTTTTCCGCCATTTAAGCATTTTGGGAAAACTTTAGTCAAAGCGTGGCGAAAATCAAGGCTCATTAAACAGAGGATGATGGGATTGAAGCAGCTGTGAGACACTTGTAACATCCGGGTGATACTTTCAACCGTTTCATTGTAAGGCCACTCTTGATAAGCAGGAATGAGATCATCAATTGTCATGATCAAGTTGAATGGGAAAAAACAAACAACGAAACCTATTATGATTGTAACTAAAAGGCGCATCGTTTTAACGTTTTTCTTGAAACGTGACATTGCCATATCACGTGACGCATACGCACATCCAATGGCATCGAGTTCACGTCTAAGTTTGCGCATAACTGGAATATATGTGCAACAAACAACAATGCTGGGTGCGGCCAAAGTGGACAGAAGACGCCATGTTTTTGTAGTTATTCCAATGATAACATTTTTAACAACTGGATCACATTGGAGAGTTCCTTTCTTTATGGTTAATCCAAACACAAAGGATCTTGGAAGACCAAATATTAAGATCGCCAAAATCCAGATTAAAGCGATGACTCGCACTGTAGCTTTAGATGCGAGTTTTGGTGCTAAGGGTTTTGTCACAGCCCGGTATCGTTCAAAACTCAGTGTCATCATTGTGCATACAGACACACCGGTGAAAACAAGAAATGAGGGACGTAATAAACGGCAACCGACTTCGCCTAGCGGCCATGGAATACACTCACCAAATACAGCAATTGGCAACGAAAAGATAAAAACGCAGATATCCGAGATAGCGAGGTTGACCACCAAGTAGTTGAATGGTGTGCGAAGCTTGGAATTTCTAACAACTGTGGCAATAATAAAGGCATTCCCGGGCACTCCAAGGCAGAAAATAATAGCGTAAAATACGAAGCTAAAGATGGCTAACGGTGCTGAAACACATACCAACAGTTGGCCACCTATCATGGTTGAATTTGATCCGGATTGGTTGGAGTCGTTTGTACCCATAGCTTCAATGAGAGATGTGCAATTTATATTTTGGATATAAAACGTTCGACCGGGAAGTGAAGTCAAGTTCTGTGAACTCCAACAGTAAAATCGTCGTAGAAGCGTCCGTCCCTCTGTGGGTTTGAACGATCATTTGGCTTTATCTCAACTTTTACTTGAATATTTATCTGCAATTGAGAAGCTTACATTTGTAAGTAATGGCTCTTTCCATCAATAAAATATTTATGTCCTGATACGTATATATATATATATATATACATTAATACATCAGTTTAAAAATGGACACGCAACACCTTTCCTAGTCTAAAATTTTGGATTCAGCCTCTGAATCGGTCTCGTCAGAATAATAATTTCTGACTAGTTCATTCCTAAGTCACTCAAATGTCAGAAATTACATTTTTTGAATCTTAGTCTGAAAGTGACAATTCTTTTTTAATTTAAGATTATTCATCATCTGTATACATTGTTATTAATAATAGATTGTGACTGACTGACTGGAGAAGGTCGTTAATAATGAATATGATAAACAACATAGGTCCAAGAACCGATCACATGTCATAGGAAAAAAATTACATCAAATTCATTTTCCGAGGAAAATATTGACAGCTACTGAAATAAAAAATAAAACTGAAATAAAAAAACGTGGCTCCCAGGCGATTGTACGACAGCAGGTCACCTCCCATGGTTGAATTTGACCTGGATGGGATTGGGTTGTTGTATCCACGGCTTCAATGAGAAATATATAATATTTTTTTGTTGGAAAAAAATCGGCCAGTCTTTAAATTGTTAGTATACGTATCTCATGTTCTTTAACCACGACAGCTATGAGGTATTTAAGTTAATAAAATCGTCGTAGAAGCCTTCGCCCCTGTGTTGCATTGTGCGGACGGGCATTTGGCTTTTGCTCCAGTATTTATCTATAATTGAAGAACTCGTATATGTAAGTAGTATTTTTTACAAACACTTATTAGGGATGGACCATTAATATATTTTTGTGAAGGGCTTGGGCAATTACTAAAAGCACTCTTACTCAGCAAAAGTAGAAAAAAATCATTTACAATGGGCTAAAAAAAAACAATATAAAACAATCCTTTCTACATTTGGGGTCCTTGTTTGATCCAAAAATTAACCTGTAATTTTTGTCGTAGTTAACCCCTTTCCACTTGTTGTTGGAAGGATTGAAATTTAGACTTTATTTCTGTCAATTTAACGTCAATCACAATTTGTTGTAACAGTGGAGGTTGCAAGAAGATAAAAAGGAAAGGTTTGGGGATGTTATAACAGATAAACTTCGCTTGCTCAGGACTGTACGTACTGGGGAAAATAAGCCCTCGATCGTTTTTGTACGTACCTCGCTGCGCTCGGTCCGTGCTGCTACTACCTCGGGCCAATATTCTCCAGTACGGCCCTCGCGCTCAGTTAAAAAGAGGCCGTTTTATGAATTACAGATGCCAGATATATTGATATGGTTAAAATTATAAAGCGAAAATAGTTGAATGAGAGATATTCATGTCCAACTTTTTGTACACTAAAATTTTCTCTTCACTTGTTGTTAGACGAAAATTTAAATTTGGACTTTATTTCGTCAATTTAAGATCAATTTGTTTACAGTGGAGGTTTCCTTTAAGGAGTGCATAGTTTTAACCAAGGCCACTAAATAATCAACAGGTCGTGTAAAGGTCAATAAGCCCTTTGCATAACTTGATCACGTCACCCGGCCTTTCACTTACGACCGTAATGGCTGTGGTTCAGCCATTACCGGTCAGATGCCTAATAACAACTCAAACACTGAACCAACCATGTTGGCAACGCAGATTTTCCGCGGCCTTATAGTGGATAACACCGAGGAGACATTTCATTTTTGGGGTATTGTAGTTACTGTGAAAAGGTATCTACCGCCAATCACCACATTTGTGATGCAAACACAACAGATATATATATATATATATATATATATATATATATAAACTTGATTGTAAAGGTCAAGAAACCAACTCCAATTTAAATTAACGTTTTTTTAAACGTTAGTCGTTATTTTCCGTTACATGAAGCTCTAATGTTGTATTACCTGTTAAACCATCATAACGCTCCTGAGGAAGGCCGAGACGGCCGAAACGTCGAGCTAATTAAAACGTTAATTTAAATTGAAGTTGGTTTCTTGACCTTTACAAATCACGTTTATACGACAAATTTCAAGTCTCCACGATCGCTCAAGTGATCCTCCAATTAAAGATTTCAGGTGAGCATTGTTTGCGAGACCATGTATATATATATATATATATATAAATATATATATAAATTTTTCTTTGTGATGGTCAAGAAGCCAACTCCAATTGGACTTTCAGATGTTTATATTTAAGTGCTCAACGTTTCGGCCGTCGCGGCCTTCCTCAGGAGCCTATACTAGTGTTACAACATTTGAAATTTGTGTCAACGGAAACGTATGTCAGTTAACATATATGTTAACATATATATGTTATACATATATATGTTATATATATATATATATATTTCTATTTTGAATTTATATATATATATATATATATATATAAAAGTAGGTAGACTACTCAATATGTGGTTTGGCAATTGAAGGAAATTAAAGAAAAGAAGAATTTACAATTTCGTGGAAGATCCTCGCAAAGGCTAGAGCGTACACTTGCTAACCTCACTAAACGCTGTAATTTATGCATCACAGAGAAGTTTTTTATTATATCGAAACCGCAATTGGCGACCTTAAACAAACGCAATGAACTCCTATCAACTTGCAGGCACCGACGAAAATACATTCTTATGTATAATCGATCGTACATTAAACAGTCTATCATAATCGCAAGCATGTAAATTTTTAAATTTTTAAATTTTAACGGTCTGATGTAACGATGTCGCGCGATCATGTTGATGATGTAAACTTTAACGATACTTCAGTGTGTATGGAGATTAACTGATGAGTGGATCAACTTTGTGTTGGTCTACGAAACAGAACTGTATTAAAATCCATATGTGCTCATATTGAGTAGCCTACCTACTTTTATCACCGCTCCTTTACTGTAGAGCACGATATCTGGCTACACCGGTGAACATAACCTGGATTTAACAAATATATTCCATTTGGCCGTGTGTCCGTTCAGTTATAGATCACAGATGACGTCAAAATGTGGTAAGAACAAAAAAGTGGCACACGAGCCGCAGGCGAGTGTGTCACTGATGTTCATACCACATTGACGTCTCCCTGTCTGATGATTAGTTTTTTTTCAATAACAATGAAACTAATTTGCGAAATCTGATGTTCAATACATTTAAAATGGATTGCCAACTCACAGGTTCTTTTGTTATTGAGCATAGATGATTTGTGGTTACGAAAATCTTTGATCTTTGATTGATCTTGAAATACGGCCTGTGGCAAAGCTCTTAAATCTGGAGTCTATATATATATATATATATATATATATATATATATATATATATATAGTATGCACACTTTTACAGAAAAAAAACATCGATTTAGAAAAAATATATATGGATATAGTTTTCACAACATTTACGTGATGACAGGCGGCAATATGGCTCTCTAGTTAAGTAAAACAAGTTCTATTGTAACTACCTTGGGAACTTTTTGTCACCTGCCATCGTGTATGATGTGAATACAAAGGACTGACAGGAGTTTGTTGACTATTCCTTATACAATATAGTGCACGTGTTGTATTAAAAAACATAAATTAAGAAATGCTCGAACAATAATAAACAGTCGACAATAATTATAAACAGTTGAGAACTATCTGCCGCTGTTATCACATATGAGATATAAGCAGAAAAAACAGATATATTTATATATTTTCTAAAATCGTAGTTTTTTTTCATTTTTTTAAAAAAGGGGTGTATATAAGGGTGTAATAAATAATTGATTTAAAAACATCCGCGTTTATCAAACATGCATGCGATCTATACCTCGCATAGCAATCAAATTATTCTCCTTTGAACTGAAATAGACAAAACCTACCGGGCACTTTCCAAAGCAACAGACAGAAAAGTTCCTATTCGATAGTTTATGTTGTCTCAGTATTATATTTTTGAAATATTGTGTATACATGTACGAAATATTTAATTTGTTTTATCAATCCACTCAGTCACTGTCGAATGCTTCATTTCATGTGTAAATATTTTAAATAAAAGCAGATTTTGTAATAGACAAGATTCTTCATTATAAAATTCATGAAATTTTCTCTCGAAAACAATTAAAGACTGGTGAGGGATGCGGCTTGGTTCCAAGTGATCATGATCGCTTGCAAACAAACTATAATTAGACAGCGAGTTATAAGTTCTCGATATTATGGTTCGGCTTTATCTTGTGTTAAACTGGCTCGTGCATAAATCTGTTGAGTTTATATGTGAACGAACCAAACCGTAACTCTTACCTTTCCACTTGTTAAACGGATTAACGTCACCATTACCGTGGTTTCCGTATGTAAAATTGGCATTTTTTACATTCACCGGCTACACACACAGCTGATTACTACTCATGCATGGCGGCGGCTTTCCCACGGGCATGTAGAGTCTCTAATTTTATACTTAAATGCTAGAGCTGTTTGAAACAAGTTAAATCATTAATTATTTGTTCTGCGATATACAATATCATTTTCCCGAGGTTTCATGATTCCAGTCACCTGCGGTTTTACCGTGACAAATTAAGATTCATGTCACTAGAACACGTTTCCAACGACACTGCGGACTGAGATCCCAAGTTAAGGGGATTAATGAATGAATATCTATTGATATAGGGAACTAAATGTCTGCACATGCATTGTAGTTTAAAATTAATTTAGGTGAAAATGAATTCAAACTAGTTTAGTTTTTCTTTTCTTTTGTTCGAGATTTATTACCATAATCCTAAGACAATAGTAAAAATCAAACTGGTTTGAGATCATTTTAACATAAAATCATCTTAAACTTCAACTGATGCATCACCGGCATCTCGAGCTACCACAACGGCATTTTGATTTTATGATCAGTCGAAAAAAGATCGGAAGATAACCAATCTTGTGTATATAACGAGCAACTGATATTGAACCAGTAGAACTCCCCTGCTTCGTAACTCGCCAAAAAGATCTGAGATAAAGTGTTTGTTTGGTAATTTACTCCCAGTAGGAATATATAGTGACAATACTCATTCATCAGCAGCTAGGCAAGCACATTGCAATCGAGTCCTGAGGCCTGATAGTTGCTATTGACTAAGCGTGGGGTAATTGGATGGATTCGAGTTCGACCATGACATGCATGTAAACAAACATGCACAGTATTCTTAGCTCTTAGTAAAACAGATCTTGTTATTTTCCTGACATAGCAAAAGCCATTAAACTGATAACTGATTACAACGAACGCTAGTGGTTAGGATGAAAAGCGAACGGTCCGTGGAAAGACAAAAATGAAAATCTCGATGGACCGGCGGGCAACCAATCAAGTTGCAAGGTGTAATTAATCTGAAACCGGAGCAGAAAGATAATAACTACATGGTATCAAAATTTAAAAATGATATACATACATGTTGATAAAATTAACTGCTTTTGCCCCGCTTCCTCCGAAGCCAAGCGTTTATAATCACTGGCAGGATTTAAACTTCAGATAAAATACGTTGTCTGGATTAAATGTTAAAATACGGTCGTCAAACAAACAATAATAAAACCAAAAAATTAATTCTAGCAAAATTAATGAAATACGCCGGGTACTTTTTAATGATTGAAAGTCGCAAAGAAACATAATCATCTTATCGGCTTCAGTAAACGCAATTGTGACTGAAATAGTCGACACTATAATGGTAACATGCCGCGCTTCAGCAGAACACCTTGCACTGTAAGCTGCACTGCCAGTACTCCCGAAACCCGATTTCCACGCACAGAAATAAAACCCGGATTCTCAATCTAAAAATGGGTTTCGAATCCATTGAATCCATTCACTCGCCAAGTAAGACTGCGACACAACTCGACAATTTCGCGCTTTTTTTCAGTGATCAATAATTTTTCTCTTTTCTTTTCCCTTTATCATCCATAGTTCACTCATGTTTTCTACCAAAGATACGAAATTGCACGCAGCGGTCTATTTTACTTTCCTTCAAAATGCGAAAAATTACCACCATCGCCAGATATATGCATGTCACGTAACTCGCTCTCGATATCGGTAGCGATATATGACCACATTTGGGTAATGTTACAATGTGTTGAATTTTAGGGTACGTTAGTTCTGCAAAGCCGCCATCATGAATCCGCCATCTTGGATTTTTGGATTTTCTTCAAAACATTTCTTCAAAATTGACAAAAAAGTAATCAAAACCAATAAAGAAACGCTAACTGAAATGGCATAAAATGTAAATTAAAGTTGCAACAACAAAACCTATATTTTTTCATTAAAAGTTAAAATAATTTAAATTTCGAAAAACATTGCTGTTAAAGTCTTGTTGCCGTGAAAACATCAAGTCACGTGAACAATGAAATGTTGTCTTGCAGAGATACATTTAGGTTGTATAAAAGAAAATAAATAGATTATTGACAAACCTTTCATATCTTTAAAATATGTCAGACTAACTTCAAGGTAAGGCGGAAGCAGATGGTGTTTGTGTGTTGAAAAAGTAATATTAAATGCAAGTCTGCCATATTGTGATTGGGTGACGTCCGCTTGAACTTTCAAGTGTAATTAAAAGCACAACTATCGCTTTAGACTCACGGGAGGATGAAAACAAGGTTATCGTAAACATCTTGTCCTGATTCTCAGCGCTGAGACTTTGAACAGAATATGAAATATCAATGAGACCATAGCATATGGAACAGTAACTCTAATATTACAAATTAACCATGATCAATTGTGGGTGTTTTCGTATCCGATGCTTTTTTTTCTTTTTTCGATTTTAGCGATTTGAAGGGTTTTGCGTAGGCCGTTGAAATCGCTTAAATCTGCCGTTTTCAGCTTCAAGGACGACAATATATACACAACATTGAAGGTAATAATATGATTTTTTTTTAATTTATTTGTAAATATTCATCACAGTATTTTACGATAATATGAACCTTTCAATATTACCGTACATTTCCTCTGAATTTTAAAATACGAGGGGACATAGTTTGTATGGGTGCCCTGTAGACTCGAATGTCATTCAGTTGTCGTTCAGGCACCGATAATTTCACCGATTCATACACCGCAGGGACTAAAAATGTAATTTGGTTTAACTCAATGGTTATAATGAATTACTCTTTATGAAATCACGACGTGTAAAACCTTTAGAGTGATTACAGTTAACCCGTGAAAAGAAAACAATGGAATTATTGTCTAATAGTGCGTACTATTCTACTAACTATTTCAGGGGTTAACTGTAATCACTCCATTATGCTTCCATTATGAGTTGTCTGACCTGGTTCAAGGATAAAATATAGCTCAAATAGGTTCAAGCAATATCCGAGGAAAATTAAATCAAGTTACCTTTTGATCCAAGGAATTATTTTTCTTTTCTGGCAAATGTTTAAAACAATCAAATTTTTCAAGGCGCAAAGGACTCATCATATAGGTCTTGTAATGACATACAACAAAATTATCAAACAATTACAACCTTTACGTGTATTCTCTTAGATCTATCGTGAAAAAATAAAATAACCAGCAATCGATCGATCTATCAGTTTTCTTTTTGGTAAAAATGAATACGAAAAAAAAAACATTAGCATATATAAATGCATCAAATGTGCTGAAAATATTGTAGTATTTCAAAATCAGGTGTGCATATAATAGTGTCGACGAAGGAGACGCTTCCTAATCTTGTCGGCTAGGCGGAACGAATCGAGGAAAGTGTCGGTACCAAATCTGCGCCATCTTGAAACGTCACAATAGTATCCATCATGCTTAGCGCGTGTTTTGACCTGCGTGCGCACTTTTTTGCTGCCTCGTGCTCTGACAGCTCGTTCGACAACGTACATCGTTCCACAACTACAAGCCGGCCCTAAATTAAGAAAGAACCAGAAACATGCCTGAAACGCGAATGCCATGTCACAACGAGGTGCCTAAGAAGACGCACTTTAATCTGTGATTACTTCTAGTTATATATTAACCGGTTCGTGTTTGATATCGACGGATGTTACAAGTCATGCAACACTGAGCTGTAGTAACATTTTAGGCATGCACGGTAGAATTCATCCTATGTTTGAAGACTTTGAAGATCTGAAGGATGGTTTGGGGGATTCAAAAATCTGTCAACTCCACTGCCACCATAAACTTATCGATTAAAGGGCACTTTTACAACACAACTCATATTATATATGCCTTCTTCACATTTTTAATTAAGTTGGTCAGTAATTTTCATAAAGACGCCACACCACGCCTTCTGTAAGAAAAACACATAATTTTATGTCAATATCTTTATGTTTGGATATGAATGTAGACGCAAGCATTCTCATTTTACATTTATTTTAATTTGTAAAGTGAATATAAAAAAACCTCTGATATAGATACTCTGTACTTTTGCTTTCTTTCCTTTGGACGATAATCTACAAGAGATAATCATCATTAATATAAATTTTGATAAGTTGAACCAACCAATGTCCAATGAAATAACGAGTCATATAATAAAACAGATGTAAGTTTCTATGATGACATCCGCGATTTCTTTTATATTTGTTTAGGAAACCGCATGTACCCTCGCGTTTTATTATTTCAAATCGTGCGAATAGCGCACGCGTAGCGAAGATCATTAGTGTAACAGGCTATTATCAGTAAGGAAGTTCTAATTCTTTTTCGTAGGAGTCAACTGAACAGCTGCTAAAAGGACGTTGGATTTTTCTTTCTGATTTTAATTAACAGTGACTCAAATCGACTGTCTCTAAGCGGTGGCTTTACGCGCAGTATTATTTAAAGCAACTAATAAGGATGTCAGTAGTAATATTCCAAAATATTTGGTGTACAAATAAGTTTTATTTTTATTTTAATTCATAAAGAACTACTTTTACCTAAAAAATAATTAGCCAGCATGTTAAAAAATAATTGTGATTTACTGACATGACTAAATAACCTCCAGGAACAGAATATAATTGTTATTGGATGGAGCGTTGATAGGTGAAAATGGCTGTCCTGTTCCAGGCAGAAAATATGACAACCTTTTTGTGTGGTGAACACAATACAAACAATGCGGGTAAAGCAGACCCGATATGCTACAACAAAGACAACTGAGTCAATAAAGATAACCGTACAATGAAAACTTGATCAGTCAACTAAACTAATCATTATTTATAACAACAGTTTCAGGAAAATGTTCAAGCCATGGAAAGAAAAGACAAAATAAACAGCGGCTGAATGGACTGGCAAAAGAACTGAAGCTGTGCGTACCTCTTGTTCAGTGACTTGTGGTGAGAAACAAACTGAAAGTCAGTACTTCATTACATCGTTATATTAATCAGGTCAACGACTCAAAAATACTACCTATTCAGCGAAGCTATGCTTAGAAACGTTGTTCATGCCCATGCGTGGAACAACAACCTGACCGGCGAGGAAAATTCAACAATGGGAGACGATCACAATCGACTGTTAACGTGCGTTTCAGTACCATTAGCCATATCTGGCTTCGTGTTTTACGCTGTTATTTTTTGTTTTGGAGTGTCCGGGAACGCCTTTATTATTGCGACCGTCTTTAGAAATTCCAAGCTCCACTCACCATTCAACTACTTGGTGGTCAACCTCGCCATCTCGGATGTCTGCGTTTTTATCTTTTCTTTGCCCATCGTTGTATTCAGTGAATGCTTTGCGTGGCCGCTAGGAGACTCCTTCTGCCATTTTTCGCGCCCGTTGTTCTATGTATTTTCTGGAGTATCTGTAGCTACCATGGTGACATTAAGCTTTGAAAGATACCGCGCCGTTGCGACACCATTGGCACCTAAACTGACTCATGAAATGACCAAACGATTGATCGTTGTGATATGGATTTTATCGTACATTTTGTTTGGCCTCCCAAAGTCGTTCATGTATGAGTTATCAACTGTCAATGGAGTTCTTAAATGTGACCCACTGTACACAAGCTTATCTTTGAATATTTTTATGGATATATGGTTTTTCGCCTTCACCTTAATTGTGCCCTGCACTGTTGTATGCTGTTCCTACAGTCGTGTTTTGCGCATCTTGAGGCAGCATATTCAAATCATAGGGGAAGCCTGTCCATCACGTGGTTTAACAAGGTCACGTGCCAAGAGAAATGCAAAGATGATGGGGCTTCTTTTGACAATAGTCATTGTCTTCGTTGTCTGTTATCTGCCGTTTAACGTCGTGATGTTACTAAATCTATATTCTGCGTTTAAAAACTGGCACTATAACGAGACAGCTGAAAATATATCCCGGATGTTACAAGTCGGTCATAGCTGTGCAAATCCCATCATTCTTTGCTTACTCAGCACCGAGTTTCGAAAAGCTTTCATTGAGTTTTTTTTAACACTGGTTTGTATCAAGTCACGAGAAACCAGCGACAATTTCAATTTACAGGAAATCCGCTAACTTTGCGGTGGTCCGCTGTCATGTGTATGGAGAAGCGTAACGTAAAGCTGATTCATTATTTTTTAGATGCAAGGACCTAGCAGCTTTCCATGGACATAATCCATAATACGATTTTATATAGTTTATTATTGCCTTCATAGTTTTAGTTCTGAGAGAGGCATATAATTATATCAAGGAAACTTTGATTTCAAGTGAGCCCGGTTAGCTCAGTCGGTAGAGCATCAGACATTTAATCTGAGGGTCGTGGGTTCAAGTCCCATATCGGGCGCACTGGATTTTTGTTTTTAATTTATTTTTGAGTCCGACTCCCTCCTTACCAATAATACCTGCCTCCGCCTTTCGAACATGAGCCTCTTCCCCCGAAAAAAAAACTCTACCGATAAATAAATAAATAAATATTTCAGGCATAATCCCCTGCCCCAAAATACTAGCAGTAATCACAGTTTATGGAGACGCGTTCGAAGGAATTTCCGGCGGAAATGAGCCCCTGAAAAAAAACAATAGGGGCGGCCATTTGGAAGACCGTCTACCAAAAAATCTCAAATTTTACTGCACATAAACCACAGGACAACCAACACGAAATTAGGATTGCGTTCTTCGAACGCGATAAGGTTACTGGCTTTTTGTATTAAGTCGGCATTCGAGAAGGCTTCGTATGAATTTTCATTTTATCAATGCCTAGAACTCTTACATATCATTCCTTCTTACACCGTATTGAGTTCACTGATTGTATTATTGCAATCAAGCTTGCTGCTTACCACTTAGCCTGTAGTGCCGGTGTATTTTGTGATGATCAAGCGCTTAGTTCTTCGCCTCATTTCTGGGCGCCATCCTGGAATATGAAATTAGAGTAAGATTGGGGAGAGTAAAAGAAAAATGCCCTCTCCCTCGCCCCCATTCCCGCTCCCTTTAATTTGCCCCTACGTTTTGGGAATCCAAAATGGCAGACGAGCTTACGAACGAATTCGAATTCAAAAAGCATTCGTTCGCCATAGAACGCCTACACTGCAGGCTACTTACCACTACATTTGGAGTCTTTTTCAACCTTGGGTGCTTCAAATTATAAGGCAAATCCATTCGGAAAAAGCGAGATTCCGTCCAATCGACAAATCCCTGAAAATGCCCTTCCGAAGATAATAATGAAGTTAACAAAACAAAATTTAATATAACCCAAAATATAAAAACATTTTAAACATTTCGGATCTATTGAAATTGTATGGAAATTATTTGACCGATTTAAGGAAAGCAAGCTGAATTGAATTGTCGATACGGATCCCGTAGTATGTATTTAAAATTTTCATAACAATCAAACAATTATACTTACCTATTTAAAATAAGCATTTTTATTGGTGCAGAAACGTTTCTGAACTTTGTTGATCCATCATAATGGACTGATTAGGAAATTAATGTAAAATGTAGTTTAATACAATTTCCAATTGAAAAATTAAATTTAATTTAAGAATTATGAAATTAAAATTATTATTGAAAGATCACAATTTCTCTTATCAGCAGCTTAAAATATATAAGCCTGTAATTTTATTTCAAAGAACTATTAGAGTATGAAACGTGCTTCCCCAGTATGTTTTTTACACCTCAAACAAATTTAAAATTAAAGCAGCCCCCAGCCTGCAATTAGAGCACTTCAAGTACTTGGTCATTTCGCAGGCTTTAGACCGCTCCACCTCAAGTATAGTGCAAACTATTTCTGGAGTAAATTTATCTAATTATCTAGTAAGTATTGACAGTAGCCAAGTTAAGCTAGTCACATAAAATCGTGAAGCATCCCACGTACTTTATTTGGAACTGAAGATGAAAGGACCCGACCTGAGGAACAGGTACAACAAATAAATGATTGCTTTCGGCCATGATGAATTAATTATTCATTCTCTAACTGCGGCTCTCAAGACCATCTTTAAAATGATATGCTTTCCATGCAAGATATTCTGTGAAAAGGTCACAGAAAAATGAGTGAAGCCATTTTGTTTATTCTAGCCTCCATTGTGGGTGTAAATTGCCATATACACACCCATTCAAACGCTGCAATCTGCGATGATGACACATGCTTATCCATGGATGGACCGTGTTTGATTCCACGCGAGAAAGGAATACTAACACGTCTTGATGGAGTCAGGGTAGGGTTTTCCAGTGTGCGCCATTATATTCATTTAACATGGTTATGTATCATTTAAGCAGTTATCAGAGCTTTTATCCAATGGTTCGTGTTCTCTTGGAGTCGCTAAACAAATAGAAATTACTTTCGTAAACGTTTGTATATGATTGTTGTAGTTTGAAGCCAGTAAATGTGTTGTTTAATTTCTTTCTTTTTTAAACATGAGGTAAAGCCATCAGACTTTCCTGTGAATTAAATCGCACGCAAAAAAAATATTTGTATAAATCTATTGTAGCACTATAAGTAGACCGAAAAAAATTCCCAGACCGTCCTATTAGTCGGATTAATAAACTGGATAAACTCATTATAGCAAAGCAAAAGATGATAAGTTTGAATTTTTGCTTTAAATTTTACTTTGAATACAATACCTGACTCTGGATACTGGTACCAGTTGCACATGTATTTCGAACCTAATAAGAAATTGTCATGGTAACCGAAGAGAATGATGTTCTTGTGGGGACGCGTTTCTTTCTTTCTTTCGTTCTTTCTTTCTTTCTCTCTTTCTTTCTTTCTTTCTTTCTTTCTTTCTTTCTTTCTTTCTTTCTTTCTTTCTTTCTTTCTTTCTTTCTTTCTTTCTTTCTTTCTTTCTTTCTTTCTTTCTTTCTTTCTTTCTTTCTTTCTTTCTTTCTTTCTTTCTTTCTTTCTTTCTTTCTTTCTTTCTTTCTTTCTTTCTTTCTTTCTTTCTTCTTTCTTTCTTTCTTTCTTTCTTTCTTTCTTTCTTTCTTTCTTTCTTTCTTTCTTTCTTTCTTTCTTTCTTTCTTTCTTTCTTTCTTTCTTTCTTTCTTTCTTTCTTTCTTTCTTTCTTTCTTTCTTTCTTTCTTTCTTTCTTTCTTTCTTTCTTTCTTTCTTTCTTTCTTTCTTTCTTTCTTTCTTTCTTTCTTTCTTTCTTTCTTTCTTTCTTTCGTTCTTTCTTTCGTTCTTTCTTTCTTTCTTTCTTTCTTTCTTTCTTTCTTTCTTTCTTTCTTTCGTTCTTTCTTTCTTTCTTTCTTTCTTTCTTTCTTTCTTTCGTTCTTTCTTTCTTTCTTTCTTTCTTTCTTTCTTTCGTTCTTTCTTTCTTTCTTTCTTTCTTTCTTTCTTCCTTTCGTTCTTTCGTTCTTTCGTTCTTTCTTTCTTTCTTTCTTTCTTTCGTTCTTTCCTTCTTTCTTTCGTTCTTTCGTTCTTTCGTTCTTCCTTTCGTTCTTTCTCTTTCTTTCTTTCTTTCTTTCTTTCGTTCTTTCTTTCTTTCTTTCTTTTTTTCTTTCTTTCTTTCTTTCTTTCTTTCTTTCGTTCTTTCTTTCTTTCTTTCTTTCTTTCTTTCTTTCTTTCTTTCTTTCTTTCTTTCTTTCTTTCTTTCTTTCTTTCTTCTTTCTTTCTTTCTTTCTTTCTTTCTTTCTTTCTTTCTTTCTTTCTTTCTTTCTTTCTTTCTTTCTTTCGTTCTTTCGTTCTTTCGTTCGTTATTTCATTATTTCGTTCTTTCGTTCTTTCGTTCTTTCTGTTGTTTTTTTAGAGCAGTTATGACAAATAATAATGACTATGGAATTTTAGACTTTCAGTCACTTTTTAAAAACCTCTGCCTACAAAATCCGCCGTAAGACTTACTTTAGAAACGTTTCTATCATCTATTTTCCAGGTTGGGCACAGACAAGAGGTTGAACTAGGGGAAGATGGAAAATATGAAGTTATAACTAGAGCAATGAAGCCACTTTTGTTTGGTGAGTTCCGTCTTGATTGACGAAGGACTGGACTTGGCTTTCGACTGTATTCACTCTCACCCCAGGCCGTGTGCGTTCTTACATATACTCAGAATTTACGGGAAAATAGGGACTGGCTATTCACGATAAATTGAGTGACGATAGAGTGGTTTTCACTTGAGTATCGTAAGACTAAAACAAAAGTAATTACCCTGACCTATCACAATAAAAGCAGACAATCCATTTAAAGCTATTTAACTAATCAGAACTCAAAGCGAATACATGTAGCCGCCGAGCCAGCGCGGGAAAACACGCGCGAGTAAGATTACCGGGAGCTCTTTTTGACAATGGTCATTGTCTTCGTTGTCTGTTATCTGCCGTTTAACGTCGTGGTGTTACTAAATCTTCATTCTGCGTTTAAAAAACGGAACTATAAGGAGACAGCTTAAAATATATCCCGGATGTTACAAGTCGGTCAGAGCTTTGCAAATCCCATCACTCTTTGCTTGCTCAGCGCTTAATTTCGAAAAGCTTTCATTGAGTTCTTTTTTTAACACTGGTTTGTATCAAGCCATGACAAAGCGCGACAATTTCAATTTACAAGAAATCCGCTAAATTTGCGCAGGTCCGCTGTCAAACAATCTGACTCTCAATAAGTCGAAAACGGAGTTTATATTGATTGGGTCTAGCCAAAGGTTAATGATGTTTAATACAACCCCGTCACTTATTATTGATACTGCCTCTATAAAACAAGCTGCATCTACTAAATCTCTTGGGGTTTATGTGGACGAGAATTTGTCCTAGAATGTTCATGTTGACAAAACCCTTAAAAAGATTGCTCCTGGGATTGGTATTTTAAAGATAAGTCGGCTTTTCGTTTCATTTGAAATACTTCTATCTATTTATAACGCCTTAGTACAACCTCATTTTAATTATTGCAGTGTCGTTTAGGGAAATTGTAACAAATCCCTTGCAATAAACTACAGAAACTTCAAAATCGTGCCGCCCAGTAGTTAAGGACTTGGCGGTACCAGATCAGTTTTGCAAAACTGATCTGATACCATGCCAAGTCTTAACTACTTCCCATCTGTTGGATTAAAAAATATAGAAAAATCAAATGAAACTATATGTTAAAAAAACAAATGGTGCGTTTATTTCATTGCGTGATCCAGCATAATAGAATCCTTTGCGTGACACAATTCTCGGAAACATAGGAAGTCTACACAGGATTTAATTAAGGAAAGTTATTTTATAATGTCCATAAGCATATGAATTTATGCCATCATCTGATATATACCTTTTGTCATCGAAACAGCTGAGTGATACTTTATTGATTTCATAACTTCCTAATTTATGGTTTTGACTTCTTATTGTTTTCATAGTGTGATGCATCTGTTTATTTCCTAATAACGTTTCTTTATAATCTTGATGCTTGATATTATTTTTGATAATATTCTTTTTGATTCCCTTGGCTGTCTTTCCTCCTTTTTGGTTATCTTTTATGTAACTATACATTTTGGATCGCAACCCAACAAATTCACAAATAGGAACTCCTGCGGCTTCATCTTTGAATTTACCAATAACTTTTTTATTTGTCTTATCAAAATACGGGGAGCTTTCAGGGTAGTCGCTGTTATCGAATTTATTTTTATCATTCCAAAAGTCTTGGTATACATCTTCAGCTTCGATTTCATAGGTCAAGCTGTCTGTGTCTGTGAAGAGTAACTTGGCTTTGTCTTCATATTTCTTTTTAATGTAGTTATAATGGAAATCGTACATTAACGTCTTGCTTAAATCTAAGATGCACATACCCACATAAGCCGGCCTGTTTAGGGTAAGTGTTTCTTTGATCTTATGCACAGCTACTAGATTTTCGTTGAAGATCTTACTACTAACATACGTTGGTTTACTGGCATATTTCAATAGTTTTTTTTCATCGGTGATTAGTCTTACATCTACTCGCTTTCTAATATTTTCCATCGTTTTACCAAATACAGAGTTATTCATAAGTTTAAAGAAGTCTTTTTCAAAAGCATTTTTTGCGTTCTTCCTTTTTTCTGTATTAAAGTCGATATACTGTTTTAACCAAGGAGATTGATCAAACTCTAGTACTCGATGGACTTTAGTTATTTTCAAACCAAGATCAGTGTATAATTGAAGGTTCCTATAATGGAGCACGTATTTTTCTTTGTTCTTCAAGGTTGGTATCAATTTATGAACTAAACCAGTTGATATTTTATATTTCTTCGCGATGTTTTTACAATACCCAGACAACATACTCTCAGTTACTTTAACCTTTTCCGGTCCTAGCGGGTAGTCATTATGAAGATTGTGTAACCCTTCAGGATACTCTAAATCTACTTCCAGTATCAAACCCTTCTCACTATCTTCTTTATACTTGGCTAGGTCTATCTTATCGATCTGTTTTTGTGTCATCCATCTGAATCCGCCTGTTGGAAGGTATTGACTCATTGCCCAGCCATACAGATTATTGGCGTCAAGATACATGATATACTTTGAGGGCGCCTTCTCATCATATGTTTTCATGTATTTATTGTTTGCTTTTCCATAGCGGTTGGCTATATAGCTGATTCCGCCACGCATGCCCTTTTCAATAAATTGAAACATATCAATATCGACCATAAGCTCTAATTTAATGTCAGTCATTTTTAGCATAGCATCCCATGACAAACCGGGAGATGTGAAATAATGACATGGATCAAGTTTATAGTATTCTAGGCATGTTTTCCTGAAGTTTTCGAATACATCAGCTAACAGAATGATGTCAGATTTAAGGTATAAGTCATGGTACTCACCCATATTTTTAAGAGAGAATGTATTCCACACATTTTGGGCATGTTTATAGTCTTCGTCTGATATATGTTCATCATTTAATATGCTGTAAAATTCTTCTTTCGGTGGTAGCTTTTCATCGAATTTATTATAACTGTCCATGTAGTCGTAAGGGTATACTCCTTTTTGTGACATTAAATCAAGTTTTTCACCTTTGAATTTTTGAGAGGTGTATTTCAACAATTTTTTTGGTAGATTGCTCACTAGTTTTTCCAAACTTGAGCTCATAAATTGGAAACTATCAATAAAGGTAAGATGATTACCCAACATGAAAGCCATATACTTCTCCATGTTGTTAGGTATGGCATTGATATTCATTTGACACTTTTCACCTTTCTTATTTGTATATGTATGCTTCTTGACTATTTCACCAATCTCTTGCATTATAAAATGACTGTCATACCCACGGAGATTGTGAAATATAACAGGTATTTTTATTTCTTCTGGTTTTATTTTGAGTTTCAGGTTGCAATCTTGATGAGCAGAGCCTCTGTATTTGCCTATAATATGGCAATGGTCTCGAACTCGAATGTCCTTATCAGTATATTTTTTATTACAAATATGACATTTTTTAGCTTTTTGAAATTCCTCTTCATCATCTTTTGTCATTTTTAATGGTTTGTTAAATTCCTTTTTCATAATATTTTTACAATACTTAACTTCTTCTAGCATAGCTTCCATAAATTTGTATACGGCTTTTTCACCTCTGTATATTTGTGTTTGTTTCGTGTATTTGTTATCATAACAACAAACCACTTTATAACCATATCCACAATCTGTATGTTTTTGATAGGCTTCTGTATATGATTTGTCATTGTTTGGCCTGCATCCTTCTATTTTTTCTACAATAGCTTCAAAATCTGCATAGATGACAAATGGTACAGGCAACTGCTTATGAAAGTTGTTGAATTTCAATATGTTATTATCCTTTGACGGCATTTTTATGGCTTGTTTTCCATTTATGATGATGCAATTTTCTTTATGATTTAATAATACTCTTTCACTACTGAAACATTGTAAACAATACATACAAAAATGCTTTCTATGTTCATGTTTTGTTTGATTGTACATAAATTTATTGAAGTCTTTTATTAATACATAATGTTTGTTTTCGCCTTCTGTTATCAATAATAAATGCATTTGATCTTCAAATTTTTCTTGGGATATGTAAATAGGAAATGGTTGTTGATCTTCATAACCGAAAACATTTATGTTGATATTATTTTGTTTTTCAATCTTGTTGTACTGTTTGGTGGTTACTGGGAATTCAATCCCCGAATAATCTAAATTTTTAATGAATTGCTTGTCAACTTTTTTAATTCTCTGTGGGTATTTGTCTTGAGGATTCAAATGTCTAATGTGACACCACCTATAGCATTCATTATCCTCATTTTTCATGTTGATCAATCCCTTCGCACTGTTTCTGAGTTCTTGGGGTAGTTTAATATATGAAGAGCCTCTCATTGGTTGATATTTTACAACATTAAGATAATGGTTTTCAACTGATTTAACAGTCCAACCAGACCCTTCAGATATCCATTGAGCTATTTTATTCAAGATTTGCTGTTTTGACAATTGTAGTGATTTAGTAATTTCTAGATTATTTATAATTGTTTGAGCTACACTGTTGAAATATGCGGTCTTATACACTATTTCTCCATCTGATATTTTTGTGAATGTTACCTTAAGCGTTTCAACAAATTTCAGTCCTTTCATGGATTTTAGTGTACTTATAATATGATATGCTATAGCCTCTCTTGTGTTTTGTAGTTGCACTAGTGGGTCTTTGTTATTTTGGATACTTATTTCAAAAGACTTTGTATAGCCTTTCAGAGCTTTATCTGTTTGCTCTATCTTAGTCCTTGGTAATGGGACTGGTTTTTTAGTTCTTGGTGCTGGCACTGGTGGAAAAATTATATTGTTTTCATAATCTTGAACCATTTGATTTACACTCTTACGAGGTGCTGGGATTGGTTTGACAGTCCTTGGTGTTGGAACTGGTTTGGTATCATCTACCACAATAATTTCAGGTTTTTTCTTCTGTTGCTTTAATAGCATTTGGATTAGTTGAGACTTACTCAATTTTGTTAAGTCTGATTTTTCCATTATCTATATATATATATAATTATATAATATTTCTTTAAGTCCTTTTATAGTGCGTTTATTTTTGGAATCATTTTTGAAATAATTTGAGATAGTTATATATGATTGGTCATATATGATTATCTTTTTATGATCGCCTTGCGTTATTCGTTGTTGTATTTTTGTGAATTCAATTGATGCATCATAGTTTTATTGTGTTTATATTTACTTGCAGGATGAAAATATTTATTACATTCAATGCAATGATATTTATTATCTGGATTGTTATTATACTTCTTACAATAAAGACGTCCCATAATACGTTTTTCTTCATCGGTCATATACTTTTTAGGTCTTCCCCTTGATTGTTTTACCATTACTATATAGTACGATTATTTTTTAAGTCATTTTAGTGCGTTTAACCGTTATCAAGAATTTAAGTGATCCAATAATGGATCCATTAAACTATATATTTCTTAGTTTTTATTGTGTGTTTAAATGAACGAATTCACGGATCTGCCTATTAATATTATCCATATGTTTATTAGTTTTCAAATGACAGAATTTTCCAGCAAGTGAGTAGTTGATATTGTTATTACATGCACGGCAATACCACTCTTTATTTAACATATAACGAGTTTTGGATCTTTTAATAGCTTCTTTTTTGGCTTCTTGGGTTTGGTATATAGGCGGTCGCCCCCTACCTCTTTTTTATTATTACTTCTTTTTCCATTATATTATTACTATATATTATTTTATCTTTATATGCGTTTAAATATGGTTGAGAATTCAAATGATCCAGTTATGAATCTTTTAAACTATATTCAGATATTCATTTCAGTTTTCAATTCAGCTATATTATCAACTTTTGTTTGTTTCAACACATTACATTCCTCATCGTATTTATTGTTTTCTATCTCATTGCAGATAATATTCAATAACTGTTTCAATGTTATATCTTCATCCATTTCATGTATTTTTTTATGATAAAGTTTCAATAATTTCTTTTTATATTGTAACATATCCAATCTACGCTCATTATCGTATATTTTATCACGAAGATTGTCTGATTCATCTTCACATTCATTAATTTGAACATTTATTTTTTCAATATATTTCTTAATACCACTCATGATATATATAAACATTATATATTTTTGACATCTTTTAACGGTATCCATGAATTAAATTCTTTTGGATAACCAGACCATGATACCAAAGCTTGTTTTTTCTTGTAATCCCTCCTAATGACTTTGCCAATTCTGAATACATCCTGTTTTGCTAATTGTAATTCAGGTTCATAAAATGACCCTTCTATTGATTCATTATTAAGATCCTTTAACTTATATGTAATAGGGTTTGTGTATTGTATCTTATCGACTGTAAACACTTCTTCAGTCCAGTTTGGTGTATAACCCTTGTCGAACACATTCCGTTTATACTTTGAAATTCTAACCTTATCACCAACTTTAAATTTTGGTTTATATGATAATAGTTCCGTATCATATAGATTGAAATAAACAGTTCCTTCATTCTTTTTCATAGATGCTTCAATAGGTTTCATTTTAATACTTGAATGCTTTGTACTGTTGTATTCATTTAATAGTTTTGGTAACATGTCTAAATATTGTGTTGTATTTTGAGCTGTAAATTGTTTCCACATTTTAGATTTTAATGTTCTGTTAAATCTCTCAATAATAACAGCTTTACCTTCATTGAAAGTAGAATACATCTCAATATTATTTTTCTTTAGCCAGTCTTTGAAAGTTTTATTATAGAATTCAGACCCTTGGTTTACCCAAATAAATTTAGGTTTCCGTTTGGATTTTTTAATAACATCATCAAATGATTCAGTAATTGTATTACCTGTTTTATTTTTAATAGGGATGCTCCAAGCAAATTTCGAAAACACATCAATGATGTTTAACAAATATCTATATCCTTTATTCCATTTTGAAAACTTCTGCATTTCTACAAGGTCAGCGCTCCAAATATCATCTATTCCATTAACAATAACACGTCTCTTTTGAAATTTCCGTTTGATTGGTTTATGTAGTTCATTTGCAAGGAGTTCAGCCCAATCATTACTCAACTCCTTTTTACGTTTTTTGACTTCCTTTTAACACCTAATCCAAGTTTTTGTTTTACATCAATCGTGTTTCTAGCCAACCAATGCCCCCATTATCTTTCATTATACGGTACGTTGTCTAAAGCTTGAACCATTTTTCGGTCTGCCTTATTTTTACATTTCCTATCATCCTTGCAGACTGAATAATCGACATCATGTTGCATTGCTATTTCATCAGTTCTTCCTGTAGGTTGGTCATATATTTCTAATATTTGGCCAGTTGTTGGGTCATATTTCACTTGACTCTTTAAATCATTATATGGGCCAGTATATTTATGGCCGGGTAATGTCCAACCGCCTTTTGGTTTCGGAAGCTTCCCAATGGCCTTATGAATATCAATCCCACTACCTTTATGCAATGGATCTAGTTTCTTACTAATATCTGAAGTTAAACTATCTAAGGCTTGATCCAAATATTTATCAGCCATTCCTTTTATTTTTTGTTTAGCATAACCAGATTTAATTGCCTTTGATGCTCCGATTCTACCTAAATTATACAAACCTTTTAAAGCGCTTTTAGCTGCTATTTCACCAAGACTGTGACTACCTTCTATATTTAAAAAGCCCCCATCTTGTGAGGGCTCAATTAGTTTCCCTGTTTTTGTTTTATAAATTTGGTTTTTGTTAGACCACATTCAGCGCAAGTGCATTTCAACATAGTTCGACCATTTTTAGTTTTCACATATCGTTCGCTTCCTGGAACACATTCAGTGACTTTCTTCTGTCTAACACAATATGATTTTACCATTATATATATAAGTTAGATATTTCTAAAATAACGTTCGAGGAATCTCTCATTCTTCATTGTATCATATATGTCAAATACTTGCAATAAATTATAATATGAATTCCCTTTATTCATTTCATTCAGAAAGTATAAACAGAAGTAACCACATGTAGTCGTTTTTATGTTCTGGATTTGGTTGTTTTGATGTAGCAGAATCAAATTCTTTCTTTTTGTATGATTTACGATCTCTTGAAATGGAGGCATACCGAAACTATCAAAATAATTTATCACGTTGTCTTTGACATATGTGGCCACCCAATGGCTTCCACTCATATATGAGGGTTCAAGATTGTATATGAATAACGCCTGTTTATGCTTATGTGGAACTTTCTCATCCCTCGATAGAACATCTTTGATTGGGATGTTCAAATATCTACACCATTTTATTAGATCATGATTACTTAACGGGATATCTTTATGGAATTTTGGTTTTACAGTATTGCCCCTAGTAGTGGTATGCCATTGAATGGGCTGTTTTTCCCTAATAGTATGCCTTCTCCCGACTTGTTTTTTTTGGTAGTTTTTTTTTAATCCCCATACCAATTGGATTATCCCATGTACCTATAAATGGAGGTGGTTGTCTGTATGCACCAATTCTCGGAGCTCCCTTACCCCCTTTTTTCTTACTAATTCCCATTCGTGGAGCCCCACTACCAGTTTTACCAGTCAAAGCATTTAGAAGGAGTGGAACACCAATGCTTGCCAACAGAGTGCCTAAAAATCCACCTGATTGTGTTTTTGTTGGTTATACATGAACACCTGAACCTGATTGAAGGGCATTCAATATATCCTGTTTTTGTTTCGTCGATAAAAGATGCTTATATTCTATCAGCTTATTAATTTTGTCTTGTGGTACGAGAAAACCACCCGACTGTACGCCTTTGCCAGATATTGATTTCACAATCTGAGAAGCACCTTCTGAAGCCAATCCAGCAAGAGCTGATAGCCCAAGGGTTTTACCTATAGTTGGTGCTAGTGTCTTTCCAATACTTAAGATAGAAGTTAGTAGACTACCTCCAACCTGTTTTCTGATATTACTTTTAACAAGTTTGATATCCATACCCTTATTCATCATACGATTCTTCTCCAATCTCTTCTTTACCATTGCTGGTACATATAGAATATCATTTCCGTTCAGAGATTCATTTGATAGTCTGAGAACAATAGTTTCCCTTTTTTTGAAAGCATTGCTAAGATTCTTCTTTTGATTGTCAGACAAATTTACTTTGATTTCAAAAAGCTGAGTCATTTGCTGTATATAATATATGTTATATAATTTTTTCCAGTTATAAAACATATATGAAATAAGGATATTTATTTTTATTTAGTAATACATTACTTATTATACAATTTTACACTATAACCAATTCATTACCCACCTTGTCAATGACAACAGATTCTTCATATAGGACTACAGCATGAACATTGAAGTTTGCAGCTGCATTCTGGCTTAGTCTATACCTGAAGATTAGCTGTTTGGGATCTCTTGTTATTTTTTCAGTTTGATACGTAAGATTAAAGTAAATCAACCCATACAGAGAACTATAGTTTGCTAAGTTCAGCTGAGTTCCGCTGTTATAGTCATTTTTCCGCATAGTATATGACATCAAATCGTTAAAGATTCTCACTTTTGATTCTGTATCATACTCTGTTTCTGGATAAAAGACTCCATTTCCATATTCTAGTCTACAGTTTAAAAGGGAAGAGTTATTATCAGCAACATTAAGTTTAAAAGTGTCCATTAGATAAGGACTGTCTTCTTCAACTGCATCATTAGGCGGGTTTGTTCTTTTCAAGTAAACAAAAATGTGTTTGACATTGTCAATACTGCTTGAAATCTGGAAAAATCCTGATGATTGTGTAGGAGCTGATGCTTCGTACATTTCCCTTAAATATTTCCACTGAGTTTCTTTAAGAAATGAACTAACGAAATTGTCATACAATGAATCCTTTGGAGTTAGTTTTGGCACCCAGAGCAAAAACCTGTTAACAACAATTCTTCCAGCATCAGTTCCATTAGCCATGTGAATGAGTTCACCATCGTTTTGTAGCTCAATGTTAAATTGTATTTGCATTGGTACAAGCATCTTATCTTCAAGTTCTTCAAAAAATGAGAACCTGTTCAATGGTATAATCACATTAATGTTTTTAGCACCACCAGCCCCATTGTCTCGAAGTGCTTGAGTTTGCAACCTGCGAGCTTCAAATCCTGTGTTATTCGCAGCTGTTGGAGCATTCGTGTCCAAATACCAGAAACTGTTTTTAGCAACTGATCTACTGTAATCATCAGAATACTCTAGCAGGTTTTTAACAAAAGTGACTTTATGGAGATTGTCAGTGTCATAAACTATTTTTCCTGCAGATTTAATCATTATGTGGTCAATTAAGGAATGCCCTCCATCAATTACCGTTATTCGATCAGCAGCAGCATATCCTACTCCGTCTGCTAATTTCTGTAGTTGGAATTGGACTTCAATATAGGCATTGTACCAATCGTAGAAACTCGATCGATCATTAATTGTAAATTTATAACCATTTTTCGTTTGGTGTTGACCGTTAGCTGGAGACCTGATTACATCATCGAGTTGGAATCGCACCAACTCATTTCTTTGTAGAAAATTATCCGTTCTAAAAGACATATATTATTATGTTATATAATTTTAACAATTAAAAAATATATTCATTGATTCTATACAAATCTAACTCTACGTCTTCTCCTCAAACCATCTCCAGAAATGAGTCTATTCAGTATCATATCAGTACTTTCTTGATCTAGTTTTGGCTGATAATGTTGCTGCAGCTGTTTAATGGGTGAGGATGGAACAATTGCTGTTTGTCTTGTAGCTCCTTTTCTCAAATTTGTCAATCTTTTCATTATCAAATTACCAGATTTTTGAGATACCGCCTTACCCAGTCGCTCACCTGCATGGGATATCCCCGATTCTAACGCCTTCTTTGCTATTGGCTTAGCAAATTTCTTGAAAACAGATGATGCAACACTCTTCAACGGTTTGAAAATATTATCAACGATAATTCCCGATCCTTTGTGTCTGTATACAAATTTACCAAGTTTTGGATGGTAAAATCTTTTGAATTCATACGGTTTCATTATACTATTATGTTATATTATTCTATACTTTTCAGAATCAGTGAGAAAGCTGTATCTGCGCCATTCAAGTTAACTAATCTTCTTTTTCCATCTGTGATGTATATTCGGATACTACTGATAGTATTTTTATTAACTGGGTTATATGTAACCCGTTTAGGTTCTAAAGTGAAGCTATAACTAGGTTGGAGTACACTGGTAGAGAAGCTATAAATGATGTCTGTATCTTGACCGTCGACAAGTGAATCATTAATTAGGTCACAATGGATATTCAAAATATCGGTGTCTTGACTTAGATTTGGTACTCTAGGACCAATATTTGTTCCACTTGTCAATACTGTCTTATCAAACCCGATTAGATCATTAAAATTGGAATGCGTTAAATCAAGCTGATAATTCTGAGCCAATGTAATCGTAACCCTAAATGTTGTCTGATCAAATTCAAGAGTGATTGGATATTCATCACCGTTCTTTGTTATATCTTTTATATATTCATCGAAATCAGTATAATTCCATACTCCTGATGGAAATTGTATGTTGTGATAAGTTGTACCATTATTAGAGCTATATTTTATTAATTGATTGTTGTATCCTGCGTTAACATTGAACCATGTGAAACTCATATTGATAATTCTGTTAAGACCGATAACATATTGAGAATTACTATCCAATATCATTTGTCTAGTAAATTTTGTTGTGAAATCTTCAGGTTTATTATTTAATTGGGACTTCACACTATAGGAGGATAATACTATCTCTCGTTCCATATATAATAAAGTTACATTATATTTTTAAAATATTGACCATACAATTTATTATACTGCGATCTATTGATTTTAGACATTTCCAATAATTTATCTAGTATAGTTACTCCCATATTCCTCATCTCAATGCTCGTATTCCCTGCCAATCTTTCACCAATAATCAATTCCAATTTTTTCAAAAGCTGCTTTACATCATTAAAAAACATAATATTTCCACCTCTCTGTTTTCTTCCTCGGCCTTTGATTCCAGAACCTTTCATTGTTTCCAATTTAGTATTATAATGTTTTATGTATTCATTTAAAGTAACTCTTGCGTTGTCTATTCTTTTGTTTTTCATTTGTCTCTCGGCTTCAGATATAGCCCCACTTTTGAACTGTTTTGTAACATGTGACTTAAATCCACCTAATTGACTTCTTTTTGCTTTAGCATTTTTTATAATCTTATTAAGATATGTCTTAGTTTTTTTGTCTGTTATTGATGATTGATTCAATATCTTATCCACATTTTCATAATTAGTAATACCAAGATCATCCAAAATCAAATTACTTTCATCTTCATCATCTAATCCATAGTCCATCTCATCGTCGTCATCATATTCTGGCGGTAAATCATCTGGTTGATTAATAAAGTATTCAGGATCAACATAAATATTCTTATTTCCTTCCATAAGATCTTGTAAAGATTCTTCATAAGTAGGTGGTTTAGGTACAATTTGTTTATTTTGATTTGGTGGGACATAATCACCAAATAAATCATCAACTTGCATGTCTTCGAAAGGGTCAACTTCAGGCATATAATCAATACCTTGATCAGCTTTTTTAGGTGCTCTTTTCTTTCTTATGGGTACCCTTAAATCTACATTACTGTCGATAACATCATCTAATTAACTAGTCACAGGTTTGAATACCTTAGCCAATGACTCTTGACTTATCTTATGACTAAGATTATGTTTTGTGATTGCATCATGTACAAGATTAATCTTATTACCTAATAGAGATTTACTCTTTGCAAGTTCTTTCCATTTAAGTAAACTCATTTTTATTATATTATTAGGTTACATAAAATTTGGAAATCATATATAAAAAAGAGCACTTTACACCGTGTTGTACACTGTGTTGTACACCGTGTTATACACCATGTTATATTGAAATAATATACCCATATAATATAAATGATAATACCAAATTACGATGCCGATGATGATGTAACCTCAAATTATAAACAGTTATATCCTTTCATGCCTGACCGATGCTTCCGGATGCTAATTTGCGGCCCATCTGGGTCAGGAAAAACAAACGTTCTGCTAGACATGATCTATAGGCTACTCTATTTCGATAAAATTTATCTATATGCTAAAAACTTGGAACAATCAAAATATCAACATTTACTGGAAACATTGAAACCAATCAGTGAAGAGGTGGGTTACCCAATTATTGAAGCAAGTAATGATCAAATATTGCCTTTGTCCGAATTAAATTGTGATAACCAAAAGTTGGTTATTTTTGATGACTATCTTAATACTGGTAGTAAAAATGATGCAGAAATAAGAAACTACTACACTAACTCAAGAAACAAAAATTGCAGTTGCATATATCTTAGTCAATCGTTTTATGACACTGACAAATGTATCCGTCTTAACTCTACACATTACTGCATTTTTTAATTTCCTTCTCCAAACGAACAAAACAGGATTAGTAGAGAGCTTGGTATAAAAAAAATCTGACTATGAAAAAGCCACTAATGATTCATATTGCTTCATATATATTGATAAACCAAGGAAATTCACAACCAAGAATTTCAATGAAAAAATATAATATACTCATATTATATATAATGAGTTATTCAAACGGATTACTACCATCAACAACAACAACAACAACAACATCACAAGGGCCACCAGGCCCGCCAGGCGTTGGCTTCAAATTGACAGATGATGGTAATTATGATATGCAAAATAAAAAAATAGTAAATATAGGAACAGTTACTGGTTTGAATGATGTAGTTGATTTCAAATTTATTAGAAATACATTTGTTAGTAAGCATTTACCATTAGTTACAGCAAATCTTGATATGAAAAACAATAATATAAGAAATTTAAAAACACCAATTTCAGAAAAAGATGCTGTTAATAAAGAGTATGGAGACACGCATTATTTAAAATTAGATGGAACAACTCATATGGTGGGGGATCTTGATATGCGGGGACATAAATTAATTCTTCCTGGTGAAATTGATATGGACCGAAAATTGATTACAAATATGGATACAGATGAAAACAATGATTTGTCAGCTGTTAATATGATAACTCTTAAAAATCATAATAATAAAAAAGCTAATATTACAGATGCATATATGAAAAACAAAAGAATAGTATTGAATGATCATTTAGATGCTAATTATCATTCTTTATTAAATGTTCAAGCAGCTGGGGATAATGATGCTTTCCCTTTTTACCATGGGAAGACACATTTTTTAAATTATGACGGTCAACAATATGATGCGAAGAATAAGAAAATCATAAATATCAACACAGATGAAAACCAAGATCTTTCAGCTGTGAATATGATAACTCTAAAAAAATATCATCCCGATGTTCCTGATCACACTCATGAAGTTACTAAAAACATTGATTTGAAAGAACTTTTTAATATTGTTAAGTCGAAACAACAGACATACTTGGATTTAGCTGCAAATTACAACAATCTCGTTAGTTACAACGACGTGAAAAACATTTTTATTTCTCGTAAAGAAATGCTTTCTATGGAAACTGGTCTTGATATGAATAAAAATACGATCTTCAATGTAAAAGATCCAATAGCAATTGATCACGCTACAAATAAAGGATATGTTGACACAAAAACTGGTGATAACAACACAAGAATAAATCAAAATACGAATGCAATAAATAATTTAGAAACACTCAAACTTGATAAAACTATTTCCAGCGATCTTGATATGGGAGATAAAAAGATTGTTAATCTAGCAACTCCTGAACCAAATGAGAATGACGCTGCTATAAATGTTTCATTTTTCAACAGCGAACTCAATGATTCCAATTCCAACTTGTATACACGAATAACGGATGATTATAAGAGTTATGTAAACAAGTCACATATAAATACCTCTACAGCTAAAAAAGATGTTTTTAGATACATGATGGAAGATGTTAATCAGAGCTCATCGGAGAGTAATATTGTTGTTAATGGTATTATCGATTTTGTATCCAGTCCACACAAAATTAACAAGAAAGCCTATGATATAACTCTTACGACAGACAATAACGATGACTTCGCGTCAAGGATAGGTTTTAATGCACTAAATCTTTCTCAAGGTGAGTACACTATGGT
The DNA here is from genome assembly GCA_024195265.1 of Dendrophyllia cribrosa. Taxonomy (NCBI): domain Eukaryota; kingdom Metazoa; phylum Cnidaria; class Anthozoa; order Scleractinia; family Dendrophylliidae; genus Dendrophyllia; species Dendrophyllia cribrosa. The sequence continues at coordinate 21,037,738 of JAJLRJ010000002.1, read as the reverse complement.
GATTGAGTTTTTCGTTCCAGATAAAGCTTATATTAGTTCAACAACTGTCAGTGTTGTATCAACAGTCATTAATATTGGGCAGCAAACTACAAAGATTTTTAACACTGAAGGATATACGAAAAGCATTGTTCATTTACACAAATGGCAGGTTTCTCCCCCTGAATATATAATGATAGATCTTCATGGTAGTATAACAAAAGGACATACAAATAAAGCACATCTAATCGTTTATGGTGTTCAAGGACATATCTCGAGTGTTGATTCAGATGTATATGATTCTATTTATACAATTGAAAATGGAAAAATGACAATGGAGACAGATATTGATTTAAATGGTAGAAACATAATTGGTTTACCTATAAAGAAACAAAAATTCATATTTTTAGGCAATTATATGAAAAATAAGAACACTAATGATATCATATTCAACGGTTCATCATCATTTATTGCGTTAACTAATTTAAAAATAGTAAAATTATGGTTGATAATATTGGACGATAAACCGCCTGAAGGATACAAAAAAATGGTTATATTAATCGGTAACAATTCATTTGGACCCCAAAATTGGAATAAAGCATCGAATAAAATTTATTACACTTTCAATATAGCGTCATCAGTTATCAATTTCAATGAAGATACAGTTGTACGAATCAAATTAATATCAATTGATCATATTACATATGCACCTTATAATTGCCATATCAGTGTACTTTTTGAAGAGTTTTAATATATAATTATCTAATATATTGATATATATAAATGTCAATTCTTGCACAGTCAATTAATTTTTGCAATAAATTTTTTACAACTCAAAAAAACCTGCATCCTAATACTAAAGATGAAATATTAAAATCGGCTTTAATATATCAATTTTTGTACGTTAACTATTTGAATAAGCCAATATCATTTAACCAAATATTAGAAAAACACTCTGACATTGGATTAATTGGACCAGGTTCTTGTACTCTAAATACCAAATACCAATTTTTAATTAAACATGTTATTTTTCATGATGCATTTGGAAGATTTTACAATGACTATGAAAAAGGGCCTGGATATACATATTGCTTCCTTTCAATGCCGAAGAAAGTAAAAAGATCTCCAATAATGGGCCAAATAAGTGGTGTATTATATTGTCTTCTTTCAAATCCTAAAATTTAATTATTATTATCCAAATATATAATATAAATGACTGAAACAGACATCTTCAATTTTAATCATATTGATAAAAGCATCAGCAAAGAAAAACTATCTGAAATCAAAGCATTATATAAATTTTATCATAAACGATTTTGGTGCTATAAGAATGCTTTCAAATATTTCAAGAGATTGAATTTAGCTATTAATGTAACTTCAACAGGCTTAATAGTTATTGGTACTGTAACTGGTAGTATCACATTAAATCCTGCTATACTAGCTTCTATTTCTGGAGCTGGTTTAGTGCTAAAAACAGTAAGTGAAATCAAGAATTATAAAAAGAAAATCGAAATGTCTGAATTTGCTTATACGACATATGAAAAAGTATTAGTTTTTTTACGGTCTTGTCTTAGAGGAAATCAATTCAACCACAATATATTCATCAATGAAATGAGACAGTTAGACGAAATAATCATCGATATTTGTCCTCTTGCCGATAAATTCGAGAAACAGTATGATAAAAAATTCACTTCCGAGTAAACTTTTATAGTAAATTTTACGATAAACTTTACTAACAAACTTTATTCAATAACTCATTCATAGGGAAAACCCCCTTTGCATGACGTATGACTTCCTATTTTTCTGAGAATCATGCAACAGGTCACCTTTTAATAATTTTGTTGACATCATTCTTTATTAATTTATAAACATCATCCCACCATTGTTCATAAAATTTTAATGTCTTTTTAGAAGAAGTTATTTTTATTTTATCATAAGGTAATCCTAAAATTTTTAATAATCTTCTCAAAACATAGGTTACACTAATCATCCGTTTCCGGTTCTTATTGACTTCTGGTAACACGTTGTTTATTAATCCAAAAATCTTATATATTTTGTTACGGTCTTGATAACTCAAATGAATTTCTTTATTATATTTATTGATTATATTTTCGATATGATATTTTCTTACATACACACTCTTCGTCCTTATTCTATACATATTCTCATAAAAATCAACGTACTCTTTAACATAATCATAACCATGGACGGAACCGCAATTTAGACAGACGCTCATACCATCTATACTATTTATATCTTGTTCACAACAACATAACTCAACCAATCTAGCACTACTATCAACTTCTAATAATTTCATATCATAAAAGGGACATATCAACTCACCAATACTCATCATTTCCGTATTTCTACCAACATCTGCTAATCGTCGGTCACAAAAGGGACAGGTCAACTCACCAATACTCATCATTTCCGTATTTCTACCAACATCTGCTAATCGTTGGTCACAAAAGGGACAGGTCAACTCTCCCATCTTCTCAAATTCATCATGAATTTCCAAATTACAATTCATTCTATACTATTATATGAGATTATATTTTTAAAACAATAGCTATAAGCGGTGCGTGTCTAAATTCCCAGAAAACAAAAATAGCGAACATGTTTTAATAACAGGAAATGAGTCATCATTAATAGCTATTGTTTCAGATCATGAGTCAGTCGTATGATTTTTTCAACCAATCAGAAGGTGGATGATGCATCATTCAGTTATGTATGTTTGGTGAAAGATGAAATACTCTTCTTCACACGACTAGCAAATTCGAAAATCCTGAGAATATTTGCATCAACATCGAACAAATCAGATAAACCAGTTTCACTCTCAGCCATTTTAAGATTAAACTAAATCATAAACTTCTAGATCTCTTTACCTACAAGACAGCCATATGACGATCATGCGGAAAAGCTTGGCTAAAAATCGGCTAACGCGTTAGCGATATTTTCCATTGTCTCATATCGCTGATCGAGCTGTTTTAGAGAGTAAGGCATCTTAACTTCACAAGCAACTTCACAATTGTGAACTTTTTCACTGAAAAAGTTCACAATTGTGAATCAAAGTGTGAAGCCTCTGATTGGTTAAAAATATCACACGACCGTCTCGTGATCTGAAACAATAACTATTAGTGATGACTCATTTCCTTTTTATCAAAACATGTTCAGACTTGTAAGCGGGGGATTCCCCGTTCTCTGTTTCTGGGTATTACATCCTGTGTTTCCGAGAATTGTGTCACGCAATGAAATAAACGCACCATTTGTTTTTTTAACATATAGTTTCATTTGATTTTTCTATATTTTTTAATCCAACAGATGGGAAGTAGTTAAGACTTGGCATGGTATCAGATCAGTTTTGCAAAACTGATCTGGTACCGCCAAGTCCTTAACTACTCCGCCCGTATCTTGACCTACTCTCCTTATGATACCAGTGCTGACGATGTTTTTATATCTTTGGGTTGAAAAAAAAAACTAGAAACGCAACGGAATATTCAAACAGCAGCTATGGTTTACAAATCAATGAATGGCCTCGCTCCACAATATTTGCATTCATTCTATGCTTACGTATCGAAATGAAATCTCTAATTATTCTCTCCACTAGCCCGAACCAACTTTGTCACCACAAGTTTAGTTCTGAGAGAGGGATATAATTATATCAAGGAAACAGTTTTGATTTCAAGTGAGCCCGGTTAGCTCAGTCGGTAGAGCATCAGACTTTTAATCTGAGGGTCATGGGTTCAAGTCCCATATCGGGCGCACTGTTTTTCTTTTTTAATTTATTTTTCCCTTACTGCAAAACTCTTCTCGAATTTTTCCAAGACCTTATTGTTGGCACATGCCGTCTTCAGTAGCTATCAGTGTTTATAGGTTAAGTTTGGCGACAACCTGTTGCACCTTTTCACTTTCTTTTGGTGAAAAAAAAAGCATATAAAATGCTACCAAAAGCAGCAAAAACAATTTTGCAACTCAAACAAAAATATTTGCAATTTCAGCATTTTCCCGACTCAGTCGAATTTTTAGTAAAATCCAAGATGGCGGCATATTGTCTGCCATTTGGATGAGTCACGGACCCCCAGCAGCGCTACAACCCATAATACTTACCTTATCTTGTAAAGCACATCACAGGCTATCTATTAGATGTGAAATATTTTCGAATAACACCGCAAAAATGCAAGGGGAGGTTGCAACAACCCTCCCCCCCCCCCCCCCCCCCACCCAACTTGGTACCACGGTTGGGGTATAAGTTTGCGTGTACGTTCGAGGGTTAAGTAGCATTCGAGAAGGCTTTATTTGAATTTTCACAGTTAGTAATGCCGATAACTCTTTCATATCATTCCTTCTTACACTGTATTGAGTTCACTGATTGCATTGCAATCAAACTTGTTACTTTCTTCCTGCAGTGCCGGCATATTTTCGTGCGAGTAGGTCGCGTTTTGATTTTACTTCTTTTTGATTGGTTGCGAAAGTGGCGGGAGAGCTTTAAGGTTTAATCGCAAGGATCGCAAGGATCGTAGCGATCGCAGAACAAAGTGTTGTGCAACCCTTGCAATGATGTGGAAACCAAAAACTTTGCGATCGATCCTTGCGATCCTTGCAATCCTTGCGATCCTTGCGATCGAGAGGTTTTTATATGGAAACCATTCTTTCGATCCTTGCGATCCAAAATGTCCCAGAAAGTATTGCACACCAAAGCCTTGTATCCCATAATGCACTAAAAGGTTATCGGATCCAGGCCTACTCGACGTTTCCTTGCGATCGCTGAGATCATATGGAAACCCTGAGGTCTCAGCGATCACAAGGATCGCAAGAGTCGCAGCAATCGTCGATCGTAACGATCGCTGCGATCCTTGCGATTATATGGAAACCAGGCTTTAGTCAATCACAAAGTGTAGAAATGCAAATTCCTTTCAACACTGAATTGAAAACCGCTCTATATGTCATTCTGAACCGGAGCGTAAGTTTCGTTACAGAAAGTTTTCTTTTGTCAAGTTTTTTTTAAGTTTTGTGTCGAACGCGCGGTCCATAAACTTGCTAAAAAAACAGACCAATGTTTTTTTCTAATAAGCGCCAAACAAGCTACTTCAATGGAGTTTCTATTTTACATAGCTCTTTCACAAATTTGCCAACAAAGGGAGCACCTTTTGGTTGTTCATTTCCAGAGTATTTTCACAAATGTTTCCGCTTCAAAAAAGTACAAAGTTTTTAGTAAAATTTAAAATACAAAAGTAAGTAATATAAGAAAAACAGAGATGAAAAGTTTTCATACAAAAAATTCCAATGAACGTGTTTTCAAAAACATAATTTAGTGAAATCACTTCGTGAGCGGTCATGATCTAAGAGGTTCGTATGGGAAAACGCGGAACGTTCAGGGAACCAATCAAACGCTCCCTTTCATCAGTGTCGCCAAAAATCATATATTTTATTATTTTCTTGCTGTTCACTTGCGACTCATATTTCATCCTTAGAAATTCCAAATTTTCTGTCTGAAGATGAATGTTACCACCTAATATCACTGGCCAGTGACCACGAGCTGATTAAGAGTATTGCCAAGGGAGGACTTACAGAAATCGATACCTGGAAGTTTAATCCAAAGCGTGAGTAAAAGTGCCGTTATACAACTAATATTTTATTAAAATATATTAAATTATTATTTGTTTGAAATCATCAGTTTTTTTAACGTTGACCAACCTCGTTTCCAGCGTCCCTCCTCATTTTGGAAGGGAAAAGCGCTGGGAACGAGTTTGAACGCTGACTAGAAGAAAAACAAATCTAAACTGAGCTTTCCCACGTCGGGGATAGCTTGCCACTCACCGACCACGTTGGGCACAGACGGTCAACTAAACTAAATGATTGTGTGTTTCCAGTACGAGGCAAGGCAGAAGGACCTAGAGGACTGTATAAAAATTGGGACTTCGATCTAAACGGAATAATCACTATAGAGGAGGTGAGAATTGCATTAATATATTCTATGACTAAAAAAACGGTTCCGTTTGGTGCGGACTGATTTGATTTGAACAGTTCGCTAAAACCAACTGTTCACAGGTAACTGACCCTTCTCTCAAATAAATGGCAGATATGACATGTTAATCCCGAAGAAGGCGGACCGACTGAAAAATTGGAATCAGAATGACTCCGATATTTCCTGTACTCCATACTGGTTTCATTTTATTATGTTATCTTCATATACAGCTGTACGACAAAACTTTTCTATTTTCAGATTAAAAAGTTCGCTAAGACACAAAGGTACCTTTATCTCACTGATAAAGAAGTGAAAAAAATGTAAGTTTTTTTTATATTCATTCTTTATGCTGTACTGAGATTTGTTGTCGGTACGATAAAACATGATTTTGTACAATTTTAAATTGGGCCGATGATTAAAGAAGAGCACCTTTTTCAATTGTTGTTCATTTTCAGATTCACTGAGTTAAATTTACACGAGTTAGATGATGGTAAGTAAGGATTTAGAATAATAATAATAATAAAAGTTTTGCTAAAATTAAAATTATAATTACTTTGTTTTCTCATAAATTAAGTGCTGCTACATCAACAAGAGAAAGATCTAGACGATTTTTCGAAGGGAGAACAAATTATATCATTTTATAATTATAAGTTTTTAGGGATTTTTCCTGTCGCAAGGAAGCGGAACTTCAAACTAAAATTGGTCCCGGCCTGTAAGCTCATGCAATTCGTTTGCCGGGTTGCAACCCCCATTCCTGCCATCTCTAACCGAAGACGCTTTTTTCTGGTTTTCTTTTGACGGAAATATGTCTTTTGGCACACTTTCAAGTCTTTATTGATAAGTCATATTATTCTTCTTGCTTAAGCAAATAATTCACCAGTGTCGTAGTTTGAATGTGAAATCGTCGCTAACATTATTGACAGCCAGAATAAAATATATTTACAAATTAGACATTCACAACGGTCTTACTGTATTTTAAGTTGCTTCTCTGAAAAAAAATATTCAGTCAAACCTCTATTAAGGGACGGCCTCTGTTAAAGGAGCTATGTCATGGTGATTTTGAGGTTTTCGGGTCAAAACCGTCGCAAAAGAATGGTCACGAAGAACTCTCATTGATACTAAACAAAGTGAGTGACTTGATGCTTCACGAAATTAAGCTACACGGCCCTAAATCACACAGGCGACCATAAATGATTTTGACTCGTTTCATGTTAAATGTGATAGCAAAACTGTTGTTGCCTTACAAACAACATTATAAAATCCGATAGCCAGCAGGCACGAACTTCCTTGAACATGCAATTACTTAATTTCTATTAATCAGTAACTGTTGCTCTGTTACCAACAAAATATGCATCATGTGATCAATTTCGCTTTATAGTTCAAATTGATCCATGTTATATGCTAAATTTTAGAACACCTCTATTAAGCGGTCAACCTATCTAGCGGTCAGTTGGCTATTTCTTGAGGGTGACCGCTTATTATTTTTATTGAATTATATCAGTAATTCTCAAAGACCAACTGGTAAAGAGTCACGTGGTGTAATCTATATCTGGGTCTTAGGCGTCATCACTCGTGAGGAGTTTGAGGATCTAAACACGATTCTGATTGACAGCTACTTGTATGAAATGGGTCGCAGTCATCCACGTCACAGAGAAAGGTTCAGCGAACAAGCATGGCTGACACAAGAACACGAAGACGGGCTTCTTCAAGGAATTCGTTTGAGGTGAGAAATTGCGACATAATTCCAAATTTTATAGCGTAATAAATAACAACAAACAAGTAGAACAGAGCACTTTAAAATATCATTTAAAGTTACCACTCGTGAGTAATTTGAGTTCATTTCAATGGCTTTTGAAGAATCGGTATATTTTTAATTACAATAAAATAAAAATTAGCATCTGAGTCACACTTGGTAGAGCTGTAACTTTAATCATTGTGACATGGGATCCTAACTGAAGCAAAAAAAAAAATGTTATTCCCACGCCGGGAATCGAACCCGGGCAGCGGCGGTGAGAGCGCCGAATCCTAACCACTAGACCACGTGGGATGTGACACGTGACATGATTAATTTAAGAATCCACGACTTAGTAATGTATATATTCTGTACTGTACTATTCAAAGTCATTAGTAATGTAAACACTCTAAGTGTCAACTTAATAAATCAATTATTATAATTATGAATAAATCTGTTTGCTACATTCACAGAGTTCAAGCCCTTACAAAACTTCCGGATGAGATAATTTATGGCAGCGAGTACATACAGGTAAGACGGACACAGGTTTGTCTTAATTTGTTGTACTTCCCTAAAACCTCTGCGCCGTGGTTGTTTTTACGATGGGTCTATTTCTTTTCTTTACGGGGGAGGGGGGAGTGGGAGAGCTAGGGGTAGCTTTTTGATACCGGCATACGCTCATAACATCCTCAGAGAGCAAGATTGCCCAATTTCTACGCACATACGGACGCGTTTCGTTTATTTCGCGCCACAATTAACACGTTTGGCACTATTGAGTAGTATTGGGGATTTATGCGAACTTTTTTTTAATCCTGGTATGCAATGAAAATCATAGGGCGGTCTTTGCTGTCATTGTTTACATTTTGCTTCATTAGCATACGAATTTACGTAGAGAAGGCACCGTGCTAAATACGATTTAACTTCAAAAGTTAAAAGAGCTTCAGTTAAACTTAGTAATCTATGCAATTTTTAGCTTTTTTCATGCAAATATTTAAGGAAATATCTGCTGTTAAAAACTGCAAAATTGTTGGGTGTCATTCTTTGTAAAATTTTGAGCTTTTAAAACAACATTGTATGGGCTCCAATTTCCAGAGAAAGCTAATTGTGCTATGTCCTTTCAATATTCAGTGTTGATGTTTTTGTAGCTAGGTAACAGAATGAGGCGTATAATTATGCTAATGAGGCAAAATGGTAAACAAAGATTCCCCTATAAAGCAGCAATCTGACCACAAGTGGACGCTTATGCTGAAAATGAACCCTTCTTTAGCTGGCTGGCAAATATAAAGTCAAGCGGAATGTGGTCTGTTGTGCTGTCCTTGCAAACTAGTAGTAGTAGCAAGAATTCTCTAGAACTTATTGAACATCGCACCTCACTAAGCCCGTAGCTAGCATAGTTATGAAAAGAAAACAGGTTTGAAACAATTTTGGTACAGGAAGAGATTGACGTCGACCAAGAGAGGATTCCTCTCTTGCGTCGACATAAGCAGTTCAAAGCCATTCAAAGTAAGTTTTAATACGTTATAATGGTTTTAATTAATGTACTGATTTTTGTTGACCATTATATAGGTTACATACTGGAAAATAAACCGCATTAGAAAACCTTGAAGTGTGTTTTTAAACACAAAAACTTTAAGAGAAGTTGAACACATATACTGACATAAAAATTGCGCCATATAAATGCGTTTCCATTAGGTAAGATCATCAGCAGGGAACTATCTCGTCCTGTACCACAGATTTAGTGACGCAGTTTATTACTTGACAGGTTGTTCGTTATGGAGTTGATGGACATTATCACGCCCACCTGGACAGCGAGACCCATGAACATTCAGAGATTCATTGCTGTCATCAGACCCCACTTGTTGGAACAGATGGAGCTAAATGCAAGTTATGCAGGTCGGTTGCTTTGAAAATATTATAAGCCACAATGTTTACTAAGAACAATGGGGACAACCGTTGGAGTTCCCTGCCAGCAGAGCCTTTCTTTATCTCGATAGCAGAAAGGCTCAGCATGGGGCAGAAATCATGTCAGCTCTTCAAGTTGTTGAGCATGCGCAAGGCAAGTTGCTTGGATTAATGGTTGGCCCTCAAATCATTTTCATTACTTCCACACAATAGGCTGGGTTCGATCTTCGGTTTCTTAATAAATAAACCAACGCATGCTCTGTAGAAAACCCATTTGGCGGTAAAAAATAACTGGACTGACTTGTCCAAACTTTGAGACAGCGATGACTTCAAAGACTCGACTCGATTTCGGTAGAGATTATTTTTCTCCTCGAGTAGAAATATAAAGAGGCCTGGTAGCAGGGTGTACTGACGAGCCTTCGCCTTTTTATAATAAACGCTTTCTCGACCCATGTGCAGTTAACAGGCATTAGATAATGTCGGAGGATATTGAGACGAAGTGTTCGAAGAGCACAATATGCTCTGACGACGTTCGCTAGAACATATTAACATGGACCTGGGCAGTGTAGGTCTCTTTGTTCGTGACTCTTCCGCCACGTTCTTGTCTTAAAACAGTTTAAATTATCTATTTTATCAGATATGTCACAATCCTGTATTTCTTGAATGAAGTACCTGCTGGTGGAGAAACAGCTTTTCCAATGGCGGACAATGCAACGTTTGACAAACAGGTTTGTTTTTAATACTCTTTACCACCATAACATCCGCGACTGGACTACGGCTACCACCTTTCTATTCCACCCTTACACGTGACACTTAAATCAAGAACTGAATTGGAAATCAGCGAGTGAGAAAAACATTCTGCGCAGTTTGCGGTCTTGTAGTATCAGTAGCTTTTGTAAGACCTTGTAACGATGTTTCTAGTTTTGGTAATATTACCACCTAAACAGTTTTCACTGCCAAAGCTTTTTGTAAAGGACGTTCATTTACTGAGCCTTTCATTACTTTTCACTCCTCAATTGTCCCATAAGAATCAACATTTAAAAGAGTCGAGCTGAAATGCTTTTAACCTTGTCTCGCTTGAACCAACTAGGGGAGTTTCCTTCCGGTTCCTTCCCCCGGGTTCCTTCCTTAGCCGGGGTTTCCTCTCGCTTGTCTTTAAAAACATCTCAAATATTTTTGTGTTTTTTCCACAGTTTATAAATGCCATTCGATCAAAACAAGACCTTTACAACTTGAACGAATACTGTCACAAGGCAAATCTAGTAGTGACTCCCAAGAAAGGAACTGCGATTATGTGGTATAATCACATGATGGACCCAGACAGCGGTTGGATGGGAGAAATGGACCCGTATTCAATTCACGGAGGATGCGGAGTAAGGGAAGGAATCAAGTGGATTGCAAACAATTGGATCACTGCTCCATATAAGAACCGTGCACATGTCCCAAGCAAGTACAGTATGCGACCTGATATCACTATCTATGAAGACTGACAACTTTGTCTTAGCAGTATTTTTGTTATTGTTGCTGGAGCTAAGACAAGGGGAAAATGCAACATACTGACAACGGATTAAGGTGGTTATAACATCTAATTCTTTGGATTGGATAAAAACCTAAAATGGGATCAGCCAAATGAAATATCTTTTGCCTTGTGAAGGAACATTCATCATGATCGATGCTGTTTGTTTTTTACTATAGTTGTCAAATGGAATATATTTTTTTGGAAGTGATCGTCTTTAGCCTCTCTTCTGCTTAATTAAATAAGGCCCTTTCCTGCTCTCCAATAATCCCCCTTGAATTTGCTTGAACTTGCTTAACGGTAGTCGTTAATGATCCAAAAAGAAGTAAAACTGTGCTGAATGGTACACTATAATAGCAATTTGTACTAAATGACAGTAGCAACAATTTACAACTACATCAATCTTATTTTAATAATCTCTAACTAAAGCCAAATGTATAAGTGAGATAATTATAAAATTTTGACGAAAGTAAAAATCAATGACAATTTATAGTCACTTAAAAAATTAAAATAAACGCCACATCATTTTCAATAAAAACATTAAATAAACAGTTATGTAAAGTATGTAAAAAATAAATGTATGATACATGAAGTAGCCTGATGCTATTGCTGGTTTTCACTTACGTCATATCAAAATTCAAGAGCATTAAAAAACAGATTTCGATTTCAAAACGTTCAAGAGTTATAGGCGAACCAGTATTGTTCATTTTTAGTAAAAATATATGGAGCAGCCATCTTTGTGCCCCACTCAGGGGCACAAAGATGGCGGTCAAAAATTCAAAGTCTTAATTACACCAAAAATCTCATCACAAAAGATTGTATTCAATAAAAGTTCCATAAATCAGCTTATAAGCATCTATAATACAAAAATAACTTCCAACTGGTTCAATTTTGTTTATTTTCACGGCTTATCTGAAATAGCGTGACGAATTGCGTGACACATTTAAAACCTTTACAAATCGGAAGCAAAACATCGTTGAAACCTGAAACATTTTGTGAAAGATTGTAACACTGGTATCCACATACCATGTTAGAAACAGCTTTGTAGGACGTGTCCTTCAGATTTTTTAATTTTTATGACGTCATATGAAAGCCAACAATAAATGGCGTTTCATGGTACCACAGTACAAGTTACCATCCTTCAGTTTGAGTGGTAATATTTGCTTCAATTTTATGGATCACTGTATCGGTGTTCATAAAAACATAATAAACGATTAATAGTTTCCCGCTTAAAAAGAAAACTATTAGATAGTAATCTCGTAACGTTTGTGCTTTTCTGAAGTCAACAACACAAGTTGTAAATTAAACGCATTTTATCATCCTTTAGAAAAATAAAAAAAAAGCTTTGTTGAACTAAGGACGTTCGCGCAATTGTTTATGTGCATCCTTACTGCGCACGCAATTCATGTCGGAACGCCATGCTACGTCATGCACGAGCGCGCAAGCAAGAGAAGAAATCTAGTAAGCATTTAAAGGGCTGGTAGTCGTTGCGTTAACTTTGCTTTAATAGCTATAGATTTAACTTACTTTAAGGGTCATCACTTTAAGGGACATCACCATTTGAATGAATTTGCTTAAAAGACCCACTCGTATAAACGTTGGTATAGAAAGAAGCATTTTATAGAATCATTTACAATATTTTTAGACTAACAGACATTGGGGCTATATCCAGTGAGAAAGACCAATTTTCAAAATTAGGGTCGCCTTTCCGTTATCTTATCTTAGAAACAAAGTCGGTGAGCCACAATTTTTTTTGCATTTCTAACACGAGTTACTCATTACCTAGCTGTATCAAAGGGTTTATAAAAAAAAAATTAAAAATATTTTTACGCGAACGTCCTTTACTAAACAAAACCTAGCTCTTCCTAAACCGTTTCTAAACTAATCGGTTTATTTGACTTGATCACAAAAAATTCTGAAGATCTGCATGTTTTCCTCGAATTACTAGAACAAACTGTAACTAAAAGAAAGAAAGAAATATATTTTCAGAGTTCCATAGTTGTCTGCAAGTTTAACAAAAGCAGCCTTCGGTATAATGTATTTTTTGTGACAGTTATTACGTGAACAATGTTACTTTAATGGAAACTTACATGTAACCTCTGTAGACGTAGCCTGATTCTAAGACGGACCGAGGTCGCTAGCTAGCACTTACTTTCTCCTCTCCTCGTCTGATGCCCTTATTGTTTGTTTGTTTGTTTGTTTGTTTGAGGGCTCTTTTCTTGACGCCAAATGACCGTTGAATACTTCCACCAATCAGAGTGGTTGTTGGGCGTTTTTGTCTCCATCAGAAATTTCAAGAATGGGACTGAACGTACTCTGATTAATCAACGGTCAGATGACGTCAGGAACAAGCCCTCAAACAAAAGACATCAGACGGGGAGGGGAGGGAGTGAGTGCGAGCGAACTCGGACCATCTGAGAATCAGGCACTGTACACGACGATAAACGAGCCTCTAGTGGAAGTTACAGACTGTAATAAACAAAGAGCGATTTTAATCTAGAATAGCTTACTCAATTAAGCAACCACGACCATGTTTCAGATTTGCGAACCGGACATTTTGTCGTTCGTATTTTAATAGTTAAGTTCGTTGAAAGATGTTTTAACAAAAACATTCTGTCGATACGTATACTATAGATTCATGACATTTACGCTGTTATCATCAGAAATAAAGTCTACGTAATTCCTTTGGCAAGGCGACCAACTTCTGTCGTTCAAATTGGTGGTTTCACACTAGGGCCTCTAAGTACATCCTAAATGCACTTGAAACCTATTTTGAATGCAAGCAAGTGAAATTAAAATGAAGATACTTGAGCCCCATTTTGTGACCATGGAAGTAAGTCGCCAGGTATGATCCACACCAAACTTGAGAAGGTACTTGACTAATAGGACAACTGAAGTCAAGTGATCCTAAGTGCACTTGAAACCTATTTTGAATACTTGAAACCTATTTTGAATATACCTATTTTGAACCTATTTTGAAACTATTTTGAACCGATTTTGAACCTATTTTGAACCACTTGAAACTTATTTTGAATACCTATTTTGAATACATCCTAAGTGCACTTGAAACCTATTTTGAATACAAGCAAGTGAAATTAAAACGAAGATATTTGAGCCTCACTTTGTGACCATGGAAGTACGTGGCCAGGTATGATCTACACCAAACTTGAGAAGACACTTGACTGATAGGACAACTGAAGTCAACTGAAAGAGATGTGAAGCGGCGCAAATAGTAATGATGATTGACAGCTTATGTTCCATCAGGTGTGAACCCCACTTTTCTGAAGTGTTAATTACTTGAGAATCTCAAGTGCGCTTGGGTCAAGCTCTTGCTTAAGATATACTTAGCTTGTAGTGTGAAACCAACAATTAAGTGGTCGCTCACGAGAGTTTTTCAAATATCGCGTGGTGGTCGCTTAAGCCGGTTCGATGAAGTCATCCATACTAAACTACTAGATGATATCAAACTTTTTAAGCCATGTGCTTGGTATATGCGCTCCATCTTTGTATGGCGCTGTTATCCAGTTATTTGCGACCCACTTTTTTCCTTTCAGTATATCACATCCGCCGTGCAAACTGTACTCGTCCCTGGGCCCCATCCAGCCACTCTCTTCGTCTAACAAGTGATTGTACCACATGACAGCAGTTCCCTTCCGTGGGCTCACTACTAGATTTCCCTTGTGACAATTGTGGCTAAGGTTGTAATAGTCGAAATCACCACGACTGGCTGTCATTTGCTTTTAAAATAAGGGTAAAGTTAGTCCGTATGTAAAATTGAACAAAACGGTTTTGTATGACTTAAACATATCTTTAAAGGGACACTGTCACGAGGGCGCATGCGCCAGTTTCTCGAATCGAAACTTAAAATGTTTAGCCTAAATTTTTCAAGTTGAAGTGTCAATTTTAAAAACTGGCGTCGGGTTTCTTCGTTTTCAACCGTGACCGCCGTCATTAGTCTTTACCCATACAAACTACATTCAAACCGTCATAAAACGTCAGGAACCTGTTTATACTTACATTTTGGTAATGACGGCATATATTATATTCATTAATAAGAATTTATTTATTTATTTATTTTATACAGGAATCTCCTTTCAGCGAAGCTAGTTTCAGTGAAGCCCCATTTATAACAAAACATGAAAATATGTAGTCCCGCTACACAAGGCCTGTTGCACCGATTCATTGTGGTGTTGCGCTCGATTCTGTATCCTTTGTATTCTTGTTATGAATTATTAATGATTTTTAGAAGAATTGAATTGAAACTGGTGCAAGTGTCTGCTCTAGTGCTACTTAATTTTATTTCTAAAGACGAAACCACACCAATACTGCATCGAGCAAATTCCAATTCAGTAGAGAACTCGCCATATAATTTAGCATTGAACTGAAATATCACTCTGTCTATACTTACATCCATGTCAAGAGTAGCGTTGTCTGCCGTTGGGAAAGCTGTCTCTCCACCTTCCTCGACATCATTCAGGTAATAAAGTATAGTGATGTACCTAGTGAAAGATTGAGAAGGGAAATTCGCTTAAGCCACTGCTAGTACACTGTGCAATGGTTGTGTAACTTAACGTGCCGTGGTTTAATTTTGTGCTGACTTGTCCCGAGACGAGTTGCAAGAAACATAAATTGCAGCGTGGAACGAGACATCGGCAAAGTAGAAGTGTATGAGTCATATTCTCTGAAACCGTTGCAAGAAGGTAACTTGCCTCGCACTATTGTATTGCACTGCATTTGCATTGCATGATATTGTATTGTATTCAGAGTGATTGCATTGCATTGTATTGTATTGTATTGTATTGTATTGTATTGTATTGCGGAGCAGTTACCAATAATACAATGAACCAATGAATGAACCAATCAGAACTCATAGCAAATAGATGCAGCCGGCGCTAAGCGCGGAAAAACGCGCGCAGGCAGGTCATGATTGGTATTAGTTTTACTTCTGATTGGTTGAGAGTGCCTGGAAATGGAAGGAAAAGAGTGGAGAAAGGTTCTCGCCAAGTTCACAACGATTGATAAAATTCTTACCTGCAAAGCCTACAGCTCTCGCCCCTTGAAAAAACTCCTATAACATCTTCATGCAGATGGCAACACTTTGCGTCCGTTCTCTCATGAGTTTCGGAGTCAAAGTGGGCGTGATAATGTCCATTTTCACCATAACGAACAACCTGAACAAAAATATAATGCAAGTGAACCTTCCACGAACTACCACTATCATCTTGCTAATTAAGGCACTTTTTGACAAACGGCAAATGGTAGCTCACATTCTAAAGTTTGTTAGCTTTCCTTTCCAATGTAAAGTCTCTTCAATGCCAGTTTAAGCCAAACGTGGGTCTTAAAATATTGCAACCTTCTCTATATTCTAGCACCGACGTTTTGGGAAACAGATCACCGCCGTACATTATACTTTATCTGACGGTGTGTATTACAGCAGACTCGTACCCAGTCGCTATTAATTGGTTCTTGGGGCGAGAGAAGATTGGATACTACGGTGAATTGAGGCGCGCGGGGTGTCATGGGAAGGGTCAAGGGAACGCCTCAATTCACCCTAGTATCCAATCTTCTCTCTCCCCAAGAACCAATTAATAGCGACTGGGTACAAGTCTGTGTATTACAGTGCGACGCGCCTAACCGTGAGCACCCAACAAACTTTGTTTTACAAGTTAGCCAATCAGAGAGAGCGAATTCAATTGACGGGCACACGTACCTTCTCGCATAGTTGAGTACGATGGAATGTAATCCTGTCGCTTCGTGTGAAGTTAGTTACAAAATACGAAGATTTTATTTGCCGTTTTTATACTAGAGACGCATTATCCGTCTAGACGAATTATCTTTCGTAGTGCGTCGTTCAAAACGCATTTCGAAAGATAGTTCGTCTAGACGGATAATGCGTCTTGTGCCCGTCTTTATAACCAGACGAACTACAAATGTTTGCCCAAGTTCGTCCAGACGGATAATGCGTCTCTAGTTGTTCGTCCCGTCTTTACACTAGACGCATAACATGACAGACGCATTATTCGTCTGGACAGATAATGCGTCTCTAGTATAAAAACGGCCATTCACTTCATTGCTTTACTGTAACACCTATCCGCAGTTACGAAAATGATTATCAGAATTGGCTGTTGATATCGTGGAGACTTGTAACAATGTTTGTTGAGTGCTCACGGTATGGCGCATCGCACTGTGATCATTCACTATAGCCGTTGCACGATCACGATCAAGAGGGGATTAAAATTAAGGGATCGACTGGCATGGAGTAAAACTTACCTGCAATCTCTCGCTTCCGTAGATAATTTCTCGAGGAAGCCTTGTGAGTTCTACAACTCTGAAATGGAAGAAAAAAATATCGTAGATAATTTACTCATTTCTCTTTCATTATTATTAATATTGTATAACATATCCAAAAGAATCCTCCTCATAGAAAACTACAAAAAGTAAAGATTATAATAGTTTAGTTTTTTCCAGGCGCAGGCAGAGTTACACTTCTTTTTTAATCCTTGGCGCGTGTTCAAAATTGTTTACTATCACATGTGTGCGCTCCTTCTATGGATACCCATAACAAGCACCTTTTGCCCACCGGTGAGCGGACACCTGTGACTGAATGACCCTTTCTTGTTTTACATAAACCTAATTATTCGTCCCTCATAATTCAATATATCATATGATCCTTATGGTATATTAGTTTCATTATATAGTCATACCTTTCTACGATTCCATCTAACACTGGATCTTCCAAGGCTCTTTGGTTAACCCAAGTCTGCTCACTGAATCGTGCTCTATGGAGCGGATGCGATAAAACTGTTGCGGACAACATGTCGCTTAATCCCAGGGTATTCATATCCTCAAACTCCTTCCGTGTAGCAAATCCTTTATGAAACAGTAACAATGTCATGTAGAAAAAAATAACTTGGTCATGTTTATTTTTTAAATATTTATTTGTCGCACTCAAGTGATAACACACTACTATTAATAATAATAATAATGATAATAATAATAACTTTATTCAAGTGTCAATAAAAAAATATAGCAGTTAAAACCACTAATTGAGGACACTATCTAAAATTCTAAAAGATCAATTACAATTTACTTAAAATATTCTACACAATAACATACAATTAAGTTCAAAATAAAATTCCAAAATATCTAAAATATTAATTACAATGTACTTAAAATATTCTACACGATAAAATTCAATTAAGTTTAAGAACTACATAGCGTGCAGTTTTTGCATGCATTGTTTAAAAATTCATGCAAATCCACTTTCCTGATGGCTTTCTTAAACACATCCAACGATGGTAATTTCCTTATTTCTGGTGAAATTTTGCCCCAAAGAGTAGGGCCTAGGTATTTTAACGAATGTTTCCCGAAGGTCAATGTCTATTGACACTATTGATAGTAGAATGGACGTTGATATTGATTTATTAATGTATTGGATTTGATTTGATTGACAAGTAACATCTATTATTTAACGGCCTTTACATGAATGGAACTTATCGGCAAAAGAAATCTTAAAATGTTGGTTACGAGTGTAGTGTGTTTGGTTGAATATAGGCCAAGCCCACCGAAAAAGAGATTATTTAAATAGTGCATGGTATTCCCCTTCTCGTAACTCCCTTACCAGGTTCTTACTTGGTTAGGATCAAATTATAAAACAACAAGCAGAGAATTTATCAGACATACCATCGTCCAACTCCGTCACGTTAACACTGTGAAGTCTGCAACGGAAAATCGGCGCATAACAAGATAATCAGTGTTTACTAAACCTGATCATTGCTTTCTGATGACACAGCAAGAGAAATATCTCAGGACATGATCCAACAGTAAAAAAGCATCCAAGTCTCTAAACGTCTTGTGAGATAGGCATTTGTTTGCAAATACCTTCTAGAGGCTGTAGCATATGTATACCATGCAACGTTTCGAAAAGATGAAGCGAATAATTTAATTTTCCGGCTGTAGCATGCGGTGAATAGTGAGGAGGGAATGCCACCGCACCCAACACTTACTCCCAAGAGAGTTTGCTCTCAAGCTACTTTTCCTGCAATTCCCAAAGTATGCTTTTGTTGTGAGACAAGTTGCAAAATAGGCGGGGGCGGGGTAAAGGTGGGGAGAAGGGGAGGGGTGCGTGATACGTACACGCCCAATTTCTTCGTCTTTCAAAGACATTGTGTTGCAAGTTTCATGAAGGATTGTTTGGAGTGACAGCAATTTTAGTTAACTTCACTTCAGAATCCTGGTAGCACTGTCTACATTCTATTCTACTGTATTCTATTTAATTGGGTTATAATTTTTGTAGCCTGGTGCGATATCCTTTTTATTATGTTTTTTTAGAGATTCAAAACGAATGATATTTACATTCGATCTAGCCTCATGATCACAGACAAACTGCAACAAAATAATACACAAAAACTTACAATTCCAGCGTTTCTTCTTTTGTTAGAATCAGGAAGTGGTACCTTTTAGCAAAGGCCGCCACCTGCGATAAATAGGAACATATATCACTTACTTGTATATCATATCATTTGAATAAATTTTTGCTTTTGGTTGTAGCTTCCATACCCCACAGGGAACAGAGAGGTCAAATTTGACTGTAATTTCTTATATTTTTACCGCGCGAATCGAATTTGGTAGAGCAAAACTATTAAGTTCACGTAACCGAACAATGTGTCGCTTAGTGTACCAAAAACGTGTCTATGTTAAAAATCATTTTCAGCCCGCGTTCTTAACTCAAAGCAAACGAAAAAGCATCGAGCATGTGCACTGAGTATCTGTGGAAGCGTTGTCTGTGTTTACGTAAGTGAGATAATTCGTGCTCATTCACTGCCTCAAGTGAAAGCAGCACTTGTTAACACAACGGACGGCTGTATTTAAGCATATTTTAACAGTACCTCATCCACCGTGACCTTTTCGTCTCTGTCGACATCAAAACCTTCAAAATATCCAGTCATTCCTTCCGATGTACCACCTGAAATTATAAAATATTGATTACTTTGTAGTTGAGGGAGTTTAGTAAATAATCAGTGTCAATAAAACATTGGGATTCTTTTCCTATTGCAATCAGTGTGCATTTGTACCGAATTCGTTTCTATAGTTTATTTGAGGGCGTGTAGATAGTGGGAAGTGACGCCTATAAAACGGCGAGCGGAAACTTAATGGCTAGGGGAGAGGTGTGGAAATGAAAGTGAGTTTTTCTAAGACTATTGTCAAACAGCATCTCAAAGTGGATGAAAGAGATTGAAAATACATAAACCTATTCTGGTTTAAAACAGCCGAAATTAAAATCCAGTTTTTGCCTATATCAGCGCATAAAGACACGCAAATGTACCCCATAGAGAGCTATGAGCTTTTGATAAAAAAAAATAAAGAAAGAATAAGGCGCAGATTGAAGCACAGAGGGACGCTGATCAACGGTGTTAGAGGAGCTTGCTTTGGGAGATGTGCGTACGAGAGAAAGAAAGCAATGCCAGGGACTGCAGTGCAACAGGGACAAACTTCACATGTTAGTCGATTTCAGATGGTCCTAACGTATGTTATAACAATTTCAATAAACGGTGAAAAAGTTGTTGCTACTTCTGATATTGGGAATCGTAAATTCATCGAGAGACTGGAGTCCTCCACGAGCCACACTTGAAATGAGCCCAGTTTGTTCCGCCAGATGAATCATGTGATCACATTCCTCGTCAGATAAGAAATTTGGGATCTCTTCGAAAAAATGATAAAACAGAAATAAATATGAACATCACGCCTAAAATAGAAATGGTTTCAAAAGAAAAGCATCAACATAATGTTGTTTCAGTAGCTAACAAGTTCGGTAGCTAAACTGTAGCATTAAATTCTCAAATTCTTGTTAATTATTAGTATTACTTAGCGTGGTACCGAAGTGAGTGATTATTTAAGATTGTGTATTTTGGCTCACTATATGCAGGGTTTTAGAAATCAATTTGCGTGTAAAAATCTTCTTACCAAAAACAGGTGGTCTCATAGCTCTTGTTATGCGCTTTCTTATTCCGTCTCCAAGATCCACTTCTTCAACGTGACCAACCTTTAGCAAAGAAAGATATGGCATTAATCATGGTTACGTTAAGTCGGTTGACTTCAGTTCCTGACATAAATCAAATGACAGTGTAGCACTGTACTAAATTGTTTGTACGGGGACCACAAATATTTCACCGACGGGATTAAAACGTTGAACTGGTAGTCTTCGGTCGTTTTGCGGAGTCTAGCTTCTTCGGTCCCCATGCAGAGTTTACCTCGTCGGTGGTCTGCGCATCTGCGCGCTTAGTTGGTTTTAGATAAATTCCATCAGCAGAACACGTTAAGATAATGGTTGGTAAAGTCTTGTAAAGAGCACAGTGGGCCACAACTGTCGGAGCTTAACGAATAGCATTAAGTGTCTGAGAATTACCCCCTTTAATTCCAGGTACCAGGAGCCCATGGGCTCCTGCAGGTACCAATTTATACTCCTGAAAGAAAAGAGAGACATCACATGATTGTGGAGCAACGTTTCTTGTCTTATGAAACAACACGAAACCTGAAGCTCGAACTACCGACCTTTAGATTGAAAGTCCGAAGCGCTAACCACTCGATCGTCGCGCCTCCAAAATAAGGTAACATTCTGAGCAAAGTCGTGAGGAAAACTAATTTAATGCTAACAACGATTTGAAGCCAGCCCTTGATTTCCGTGTGTAGGCATAGCGCCAAAAGCGGCAAAATCCGCACGATCGCTGGTCGAATGCGTCCGTCACGTAATCAGATATGGTCAGTACTCTGCACAGTTCTGTTCTTTGTAGGCAAGGTAAGCCTTAAATGTCTAAAGGGGAGGGTCTGGGGAACGGAATATGTCCGGTCTTGTCGTAGACATGTCGCAATGCTCAGCACTGATTGGCTTACAAATGGAGATTACTTGTAGTCGGGAGGCCTCGTGAAGTGTTCTGAGAGGAGAAAAGGTGGATTAACGAACATCCAAGTATTTTATTGTTTGTTTTGCGCTCTATTATTTTCAAACAATCGGTTTAACTTAGGATTGTAAAATTACTTCATATGGTTGAGAAAAGGCCCAAATACTTAGTTTAACATGATGTGGTTAACTTATATAATTAACTAAGACTTAAAAATAACTAAAATTTGATTTTCTTGGAATTCCTACCTTAACGCCATCTATTCTGGTCAATCCAGCCTTTCTGCCGATCAAGCAAGGCTCGTCGCCATGTGAATCGAACTTTTTGTAGTTACAAGAGCCGTCACGTTCCCTTGAAAGCCTACATACGTTATAGTTATCGTTCTTTTCATTCTGAAATTGTTTATCGCAATTAGCATATAAATCAAAAAGAAAACTGGGAAGATAGAAAATCACCAACAGACTAAACACAATCATGGTTGAACTATTTTTTTAGACTAAATAATCATTATTTCTTCATCTGTTTAGGTGCTGAGGGTTTGGCGTGGCACCTGCTGTAAATTGAACTTCATAAACTATTAATTAATTGCACCAAAGCTCCTGATTTCTTGTTCATTAGGATTAACCGTTTAATTTCCGATATCGACGTACATATTCTCTTTATTAGTCTCCATATAGTTCATATACCATTGTTTGGGAAAATTTACCTTTAATGATCATAACTTCAATTCTCGTGACCCGCATACTTGATCATATATTGGTATCACAGGGAGAAATCAGATTGTGATCACTATTAGGGCATAAAGGGAAATACGCTGTGATCAACCTCTTTGTTTTAGAAAGTGAAAATAGACTGCGGGTGACTTCATTATAAGCAAACCACCCTAAGGCGCTAATTGAAACTGCGAAACAAAGGAAGGCGGGAACAGACACCAGAATAGGGGTCACAGGAATGCAAAGTTCTTTTCCACTGAAGTTTTAGACTATGACTTCACCAAGACTTACTTCATTGTAAAACAGTTTGAGCTTACGAAAAAGCAGGTTGATTCCCACTGGCGAAATAAAAGGTGTAAAAGATTTAACGACGTATTAACCTAAAACCCCAGATTAAAGCAGGTATAGCCTGTTAGTCGACACCTTGTACTGTAGATAAAGCGAAATACAAGCAACCACTTTATAGTTAACTACATTTTTTCTTTAATTGAATGTTTGCGTCTATTGGCGCCCACTTATTCATCTCCTGTCCAGGCTAAGTTCACAGTTCCCTATTTTACCGTTTACTTGACCAGTTCGATCGTCGAGTTCGTGTAGCTGCAGTGCATGCCACGACGCGCTTAAGGCGGGGGTACACCCGAATTTAAGTGAAATTTGAAAAGGTTTAAAGTAGGGATAGAAGAAAGAAAATGATTTTTGGAACACCAACAGACAGTCGATACCCACGTAAGAGCACCCCAGGTTGCTAGTGGACTAACTTGGTATCCGTCTATTAATTATTAACTACAAATTCT
Source organism: Dendrophyllia cribrosa (assembly GCA_024195265.1). Classification (NCBI taxonomy): domain Eukaryota; kingdom Metazoa; phylum Cnidaria; class Anthozoa; order Scleractinia; family Dendrophylliidae; genus Dendrophyllia; species Dendrophyllia cribrosa. The sequence continues at coordinate 21,014,242 of JAJLRJ010000002.1, read as the reverse complement.
AATTAAAGCCATGTCAAGTGGCGGAAAAGTGGCGTTTAGGTTAACTCCCGCCTTAAAACTGGGGAGAGTACAAAAACATTCCTGCGGGAGGGGGGGGGCGGGAGGCGGGAAAATTAGGGACCCCTATTTTTTACCTTCCCCGCAGTTTTTGTACCATCCCTAGTTTTAAACACGCCATGACTTTCAACAATCGATCTGAACATATGGAAAAATAAAGGACTGTGAACAGTTTAGGTCAAGCAAAGAACCGGGAGCTAACATGGCTAACGACAAAGCATGTGTTTTAAAATTTTATTCTTAAAATTCTGACGCTGGTGTCCGTAATCCTTTTAGAAATTTGCACTGGAAAGGCACTAAACTACATCTTTTTTCTTACTTCTAGTTCTAGTTCTAACTGTGGATTCATGAAAACGTTTCCAGATTGCTTCGTCTTACAGCCCCGCAGTCCGGAAATCTTTAGGCCGAAGCCTTGGAGCTATCACAGAAAAAATAAACGTTCACAGGAAAAAAAGAGCAATTTTCGTATGTCCTTGAAAAACGGTTTTCCTTGAGTGTTTGCAAATGCTTCATTCGTCAGTAGTTGAAAGGATCAAAACAACCCTTGATCGTCCCAAATGTCCCAAATGTCCATGCAAATATGAAAATGTTAGCAACCTTGTGCGATTGACATCAGCGAGTAACATCAAAGAGAATAGCTTAATCGTTTTAGTTCGCAATTCGTTCGCTTTGTTTTGCGTGTTAGCTAAACTAACCAAAAGCCGCGCGCGTTTGTCTCCGATCGCTAAACCAATCAAATTACCTTCTTCCAGTTCGTTTGTTGTTTTGGATTTGTTCACGCTTAATCATTTTAAGATGATACGAAAATCGCTCTAACACCAAGTTATTTAGGTTTGACTTGCGATAATTTTGACACGGTTAATAAAAACCAAGCCAGGTACTTTTTATGTGAGCCCCGTGCTGATATGGCGCTGTTATCCAGTTATTTGCGATCCATTTTTCTCCTTTCAGTATATCACATCCGCCGTGTAAGCTATACTCATCCATGTCTCCCAGCCAGCCACTTTGTTCATCCCTAAAATGATTATACCACATGACCGCTGTTCCTTTCCGGGGACTAATCACGAGATTACCCTTGTGACAGTTGTGGCTAAGGTTGAAGTAGTCCAACATCCCACGGGTGTCTTTAAGATACTGTAATTAAAAAGTCAGTGTTAACAGTTCATAGCAAATCATTAAGTTAAGTTTATAGTAATTTAGTGGTTATAATCGGCATTTAAAACCATTTTCAAGTACTCGCACTTTCATATAAAGTTGGAGAACCTCCTTAATAATGGACACCGAAAGGACAGACTCAAGTGTCCACATTATGAGAGGTGTCCGTATATTATACAGGTAGGGAATGTTTGAATTCTGGTATCTTCGGGACCAAGCTAAAGTGAACTGTCCATAATAAAGAGGTGTCGGTATTACGGAGGTGTCCGTAACCCCGGGGGGGGGGGGGGGGGAGGAACTCCCATATAAAAATGACGGGGGTGCTCGTCGGAAATTTTCGAAAAACACCCTAAAAGGTACCAGAATCTTGTTTGATGGGCGTGGCTCAAAAGAATTTTTACCCCTAAGCCGGGTACCAATTCGAAAACAACACATGTCATATTCTGTCATATTTTTTCGGCTCATACCCTAAAAGGTACCGCAATAATTCTAACGGTAATCATTTCAGATTTTAGTACCCTAAGCGGTACCAATCTACAAATTTTGACCCCTACAAGGTACGACGAGCACCCCCGTCATTTTTATATGGGAGTCCCCCCCCCCCCCCGGGTCCGTAAGGAGAGGTTCGACTGAATTAATTTTTATTGACTGACAACTCAGAGACTGCGAACGCTTACCATTTGTCAGAACTGGCAAGGTTCGGCACATGTAAAGTTCGACGTATGAATCAATTAGGATCGACACTTTTGTATTTGGGTCGACTCTGGCTTTCTATTCGACTGAGCTTGTCGAATAGAACGGCAAAAGATCGACTTCGATTCATACGTCGATTTTTACATGTGCCTAATGAACCTAATGCATACATTATGCATACATTAAATTAATATTATTTTTCCACAATCCCGCTCGATGTTAGGTAGATGCCATGCGCAGAAGACTAGATTTGAACAAAATGGCGAAGACAGAAGAACAATCTTGTTCCTCTTGCCCTAAGAATACAAAATATACTTGTTTACGGTGCCAGGAAAACTTCTGTCTGCCCTGTTCTGTCTTCGAGAATGATGAAACTGACAGGGTCTGGAAAGCGTGCAGTTCAGTAGCATTTTGCGAGCCATGTTTCTGAGAAGTTGTGGAAAAGAGCGAAAAGGTTGCAGTTCCGTGCAACTAGGTGGTTTAACACCATTTGCATGTTTAGGCGCCTTCTTCTACTTTTACGGATGGCATGGGTTTAGTTCATTGTTCGGCCTTTTGGTTCGACTTAAGGGGGGAGAAACTTAACTACAAGGTGGTTGCTATGGAAGAGTTCCAAACGTCATATAATGAGTTTCTTTACTTCCTCGGCTATGATGTTTGGTCACGTTCATTCTGTTAATGGTACCATTAAATTTCATAAGTCACAGCCATATTTGGTAAGTCACGTGACCAGAACATAAAAACCCTTAAAACTCAAACATCTTACATTTTTTTCCAATAAAACCAATGTCAACGGCTTAAGAACATCCTTATAAAAAATCTGTAGCATGGATTTGTTAAAATTCACGTAATTGAAAAAGCTATGACGTCATAAAGGTGTATTTTGATACATTTTCTTTAATAACTTTCCTGTTTTTTCGCCTAACGGTAATTCCATGCTACAGATTTTTAAAAAAGTTGAATTGCCTATGATTCGGCAAAAAAATCAGATTTTTATCTCGTTTCCTTTGAGTTTTTACGCTTTTTCATTCTTACGCGCGGTTGGGACTGGCACTAGTTACGCATGTGCAATGTCGATTTAGTGATGTCTTGTGTTCAGTTTCATAGTTCCCACCACATTAGCAGTTTATGACACGTGAGAAATGCTAACCATGAAATAATGTCCCTAGCAACGACTCCAAAACTGTAGTTAAGTTTCTCCCCCCTTAATTAAGTTCGACGTCTGAATCAACTGAATCGAACTTGATTCTTTGGGTCTACCCAAATAGGTATTAGTTTCGGCACATGTAAAGTTCCACGTTTGAACCGGGCCTCAGTTAATTGGTTGACGTTTCTTAGTTAATTGGTTAGAAGTGATTTTATGGTTTCTTTTTTGTTGTCAGTTGTTATTCTGATCATTATTCCACAGGTGCTACAAAATGTGCCTGTAACTCACCTCCATGTCTATCGTCTCGTTGTCTGCCACGGGAAAAGCTGTTTCGCCTCCAGCCTCCACGTCATTAAGATAATACAGTATGGTAATGTACCTTAAAGGGGAAATAGATGTGGAAAAAAATGAAAAAAAAATAGGTGTGGAAAAAATGAAAAGAAAATAGATGTGGAAAAAATGAAAAACTCAATGACCGAAAAATGAACCTTACAGCAGTTTACGTTTTTAGTTCGTCACCAGTTTAAATATATATGCAGTAAAGATATTATTCACCGACTCCCCCCCCCCCCCCACCTCCCCTAGGCGTTTTGTTCCACCGACCCCCACCTCCTGCGTCCAACTTCCCACCCTCCCTTTCCTCTAACTCCGTCCCCATGGGTGATACACGTGACCATTACATATGGCGAGTTCAATGTTCACAGCCGATCGAGCGAGCGGCGTAGCCGGATCGAGCAAATTTCTACCCAAATGCTCGTTGAACTTCGCGTATTCACGAGTTAAGAAACGGCTACTTTGAGATTAAACAATGTATTTCTGGGTAGAGTCTAAATCAGGCTATAGCTCAGAAGGAGGTCGGACACCTTAATGAGAATATATAACTGAGTAACTGGTTAGCTTTCAGTTGAGGTTGGGGTTAGCAGTTTATATAGTTAAATTTAGGCCTAAACAACCCGAGAAGCTAGGTGGTACCCTGGTACGGTAGGCTATGTAAACCTAACCCTAGCTGAGGTCACAGGTTCAATCCTTAGTGGGGATTTTAGATTTTCTAGTTTACACTTAAAATTTATTGAACATAAAATTACTAAGTGTTGACATTACGTTATATAATTCTCAATAAGGTGTCCGACCCCCTTCTGAGCTATAGCAGGTAGACTCTACCGTATTTCTGGTTGCATTAACCGCTATCTTACCTGCAAAGCCTGCATGGCTTTTCGAAGTGTAACATCTTTTGTAATTCTACTTGATGACAGCAAGGAATGTGGCTCAACTTGTGAGTCTCAGAATCAAAATGCGCGTTGTAATGACCGTTCTTGTCATAATAAACAACCTATATGTAGAGAAAACAATGATCCAATTATCATTATTTCACTACAGTTATTGTCACTAGCAAGCTAATGTCAACGGAGTGATGTCATGGGGGCGTTAATGTTTGGGGGAAAAAACTTCGCCACTATTACAACTAGATACTTTTCTTTGCTGGAACACCAAGAGCAGGATACTAATGGGGACAATATATTTTTTTCGTATTTTTTTTCAATTCGTAGATATATAATGCATCATTTTGATGCACTTGTAGGAAAAAGTCTTCAAAAAGGTGTATTATGTTTACGAACTGACTGGTCTGGCCGGTCAAGGTCTGACCAACCAAAAGCGTGATAAGTGCAATGAATTCTCGAAGAATGGACAAAATAATCGATTAACATGTAAGGGAAGAATGTGCATCCATTTTCACCCCACAACCCCTAGGGCGTAAGAGGCACTTGTTTATCTTTTCAATCCACCAGATGAGGTAATCGGAATTAAAAATTGGATTTTAATTTTGTCCTCTAATATTTTTTAATTTTGTCCTCTGTCTCATGTACTAAAAATGGTGCGGATGTAACTCCTTTAAAGTAACTATATTTTTCAACTTTTTCAAATGGTGCGGATGTTACTCCTTTAAAGTAACTATATTTTTCGAATTTTTCAACTGCTTAAGTTGAGAGCACACTACGAGGATAACAAATTTCACTTATATCACTACCATTAAAATAAACGTTGCCTGCAATATTAGGTGCAATACTGAGATATAGTATATTGCCTGCGAAATGCATCCGCCTCTTAAGGCAAGTGTCGCATTAGTGTCGCATTAGCGACAATCATTCACCTGGATTCGCTCGCTCCCATATATAATCTCTCTTGGTAGCTTCGTTAATTTGATTATTCTAGGAACAAAGAAAATGAATAAACTTCAATTTAAAACGTGCTTGAGAATAAATGTCAAATGTGATAACTTGCTAAGTTTTGAGTTTTTTTTTACTAGAGATGCATTATCTTCTTAAAGGAACTTGGAGAAACATCCACAGTGCGTCTGGTGATGCGTCCCGTAGTTCTCTCGCTTAAAGACGTGCACAATACGCATTATGTGTCTACAGTAGACGGACTATCTTCTACAGCGCGTCTGGTTATATATGCGTCTTGTAGTTCGTCTTCCTAGTATAAAGACGTGCACATTACGCATTATGCGTCTAGACGGACTATCGTCTGTAGTGCATCTGGTTATGTGTCTTATAGTTCGTTTCGTATGAAGACGTGCACAAGCTTAAGATGCATTATACGTCTACTGACAAACTATCTTCTGTAGTGCATCTGGTGATGCGTCTTGTAGTACGTCTACTTAGTATAAAGACGGGCACGAGACGCATTATGCGTCTACAGTAGACGGACTATTTTCTGCAGCGCGTTTGGTTATGCGTCTTGTAGTTCGTCTTCTTAGTATAAAGACGTGCACAATACGCATTATGCGTCTAGACAAACTATCTTCTGTAGTGCATCTGGTTATATGCGCCTTGTAAATCGTTTAGTTATAAGACGTACACAAGATGCATTATGCGTCTACTGACAAACTATCTTCTGTAGTGCATCTGGTTATGCGTCTTGTAGTACGTCTACTAAGTATAAAGACGGGCACGAGACGCATTATGCGTCTAGAGGGACATGAGTGCAGGTCTAATCACATCTAATCCTGGTCGGCTGATGCATGCCTTTCCGCGGGTAGGGGAACAACTTGCACCGCGCATCTCCACTATGTATTACGATGAACTACTAATTTTTATCTAGGGAACTAAGGGCAGGGAGGGTTAGCCATTTCCCTGTCGTTTTATGTTATAGCAAGAGAAAATATAGAGGATGACCTTGTCATGTTTAGCTGCTTACCTTTCTAGGATCCTATCCAAAACAGGGTCCTTCAGTTGGCGCTGATTTACCCATGTCTGATCACTGTATCGGGGCCTGTACTTTGGATGAGTTTTGCTTGCTTGGAACATCATAGTATCAGCGCCACGAGTGTTCATGTTTTGGAACTCGTCAAATGTGATAATGCCTGGAAAAAGAGACAAATTATGGTCAGTTACCCTCAGTATCAACGTCGGGGCCTTATATTTTACTGATAGAGCAGTTTTTAATAAGCGATTTTGACGATGGCGTCATTTTACTAAAACTACCAGAATTCATTTCGTGCTTCCTTTCCAAGTTTGATTTTAATTTGTAATCCCAGTTGCCCCAATTAACATGAGAAAACAAAACAAAAAACTGAAGGATTCTGGGCCAGGTTGTTCAAAGCACGATAAAGCTAACCCAGGATTAGCGTCAATTTTGAATCCAGTTAAACAACTCAACGATTGAAAATTTTCCAAAGTTTTCTGCTCTTTATTTTCGACTAGCTTTAAGTTGTCTTCACTACTAGCTACAAACGTCTTTTTTAAAACATTTTTAGTAAAACAGAGAAATGAAATCCTCGGTTAACTTATAATTCGGGATTAGCGTTAATCGGCTTTCCCCTGGTAGTTGAAGTAAATGACGTCATCATGAAAATCATTTTTAGCAAATCATAACGAACGCAGACAATCCAACGAACCAAACAGAACTCGAAGCAAATCGGCATGTATCCGGCGCCAAGCGTAGGAAAAGCGTATAGGCAAGTCGCGATAGGTTTTGGTTTACCTTTAATTGGTTGAGATAGTGACGCGAGATTTTTTAGCCAATGACAAAGCCTAGCAACGCAAAACGAAAGCAATCGCTAATTCATCTTCGACACTCAATTGAAAACTGCTCTATAAGTTGCATGACACCTGCTCAAGTATTGTAACAAAGCGCAATGTTTGTATTACGGCATTTAAATTTAGGAAAATTGCCCTGCATTTGGAACCATCTTGAGTTCTTTCACTTCTCCACAATTCGTACTGAACCACGCACAATGTTCCGCAATGATCAGAAATCGAAGCGATTTTCAATATTAGATCGCCAGCCATTATGGAATACTGAGATATCTTACCTTAGGCCCAATACAGACTATTCTCAAATTCTAATTTACTTTTTAACTTCTCTGTGAAAAATCAGCCAAATCGACCAAACATTACTAATAAAAGCCGAGGTGCCTTTCTCGTTATGACTGCCACGGGAATATACCCTAACCACAGCATACATTTAACGTACTTACCATCATCTAATTCAGTAACGTTCACCTTGTGAAGTCTGGTAGTGATAAAGACAACAAAAAATGTTAAATTTCAACATAAATAAAGACTTTTAACTCAGATTAGGAACAACTCGCCTCCCCCCCCCCCCCCCCCCCCCCCCCCCTCCCTCCCTTCCCAATTCCCCTCCCCTCTTAAAATCGATACGCGCACCAATATGCCTGGTCATCCACCTTAGAAACCTCTGACTTGTGATCTTAGATACGAATGTTCCAAGAGTGAAATACATGTAAGGCAGCAAGAAGATCTGATAATACACATATCTACTTCTAGCTACTTCTACGAACAAAATCTGAGTCATCTTACATTTCCATCAAATCCTCTCCACTAAACACGACAAAAAGATATCTCTTGGCGTACTCAATAACCTGTCCATAAAAAAGAATGACGAAACATTACAAAGAGTGAAGTGTGATTCACATGTTATTTAATTAGCGTGCGGTCCGGCGAATTCTAAAAAAAAATTGACCAGCGGGTTATTTTTATCTTTTTGGCAAAAAAAAATAATAAAAAATAACGAGAGCAGTATTTTGTCAACTACAATAAGACTGAACCAAGAAAGCTAGTTCAATCTATAAGATATTTTATTAATTTTAATTATAACTCGTTTGCAAATAAATTTGCCGACAACAAACTTAATTGACGGACCATTATTTTTTTTGACGGGGGAGGGGTGGGGGGGATGTTCACATGCAAACATTTTTTTTTATATGCGGCGCCTGCTGCAAACAATTTATTTCAAAATTTTCTAACCCCCCCCCCCCCCCCCCCCCTCCCCCGTCAAAAAAATAATGGTCCGTCCCTGAGCATATCTCTATTTAAAAGCGCTCGCATTTCATAGACGAACATTGAGTTAAAACATAGTTTTTTTTTATGGAAACTGTTAGCCGCCTAGCTCTAATAAAACAATCTTTTTTGAAAACAATTTAGTGAAATCAATCTATTTAACGGATCTGGGTAGCAAAACTAAAAAACTCAGACGGCTTAGGGAACCAATCAAACGCTCCTTTTAATCGTGTACAAATGAAGAACTCACAATAGCGACAAGCCTGGCGTTTATCTTTTGAAGGGTTAGCTAGGAATTAATGGTTGTTGTAAGGGTTGTTATTTATCACTTACTTATAAGGTTGATCAATTCTGTGCTTATTTCCAACTGTGCGAGAATTTCTATAACATATATTTTTAAACAGTTATAGTGCGAAAGCGAAGCGCTATATCGCCAGATATTTAGCTGTGAGGCCGTAGGCCGAGTTGCCTGCAAAAACCAAGCGATATTGCGCAAGCTTCAGCACTATAATTGTTTTATAATTCAACACATTGATAACAAATCACAGTTTCCAGAAAAAATTCGTTGAGATATATTCAACCTTTTATTGAGTAAAAAGGCCAAAAACAATATTTTACCTCGCGCCATTTTTTATACAACAAGCAGCAAATGCAGACATTTTTGCCAAGCTAAAATTAATTTAGTGTACACAATTTGAGAGTTTCTACGAAGAGCTTTCGTCTACGTAAAGAACGGGACAGAGTATTGACTACAGGATTTTTAATGGCATTAAAATGGCATAGAACCTTCTTAGCTACAAGTGTTTCTTGACTTAAAAAGTTCAATTCAGAATCAAAACAAATTGAACTAACACACGGCTACCTAAACAAACCGGCGAAAAGTCTGAAAGAACTGCAGCGTGGACAGTATATCTTACAAAAATTCACAGCTAAAGGATACAAGAAACGGTTAAAACATCGTTACCTGTAGTTGATGTGGCTTTTTAGTCCCTTCCATCAGCACCAAATTTTCAAACTTCGAAGTACGAGCTGAGTCGATCGCTGTTGTTTACCTGAAACTTGCTCGTTTTAGCTTCTGCAGCCGTAATGGCGAAATCGTTTAACTTCAATGCGCTTAAAACAAAGATCAGAAACTTTTCTGAGGAAGTATCAAGTCTATATCATATTCCAGAGGTGATTTCTTTAAGGCGTTGTACGAAAATTGTGCTCCTTGAACATTCACTTCGTGTCGAGCGGTTAAACTTTAAACCAGCTTAGCTTTCTTTCATCTTCGCCGAGAAACACTGCAAAAATTTCGCGCCATTTTTGTCCACTCATGTTATCAATAATATTTTTCTCTTTTTTTCTTTTCTGTTTTTCTTTCTTTACCTTTTTTATCTAATAGTTCACGCATGTTTTCTCCCCAAAACACGAAATTGCTGGCAGCGGTCATTTTCACTTTCCCTTAAAATGCGAAATTTGCCTCCATCGCTGGATATACGTGATGTAGACCTAACGTATATCGAGAGCTTTATGACCATATTTGGGCCGTATAACAATGTGTTGAATTATAAGTTTACTTATATTACTCAATGATGCTACCTCCTCGACTGTAATCTTTCCGTCATAGTTCACGTCCCAGGCTTCAAAGATTCCTGCCGCACCCTCACCTTTTCCACCTAAAAAAATGACAAACAACACCTGCCTCAACATCTGATGCAATCTGTGTATTTTGTTTTATTAGCACAACTTAATTAAAAAGAGCTTAAAGGGGCTATGTCGCAAGGTGATTCTGCGCAATGAGTTCCTGTCATGTGACGTCACCTGACGTCACACATGTCAAATTTCTATTGTTCCCTCCCGGATCGCGGCAAGTTTTATCGCGCTTGCACTCGTGTCGGCGGAACCACGCGAGGTTAACAAACACACGATCGATTTTGCTTTTAAATTCCTCCCCAACTTCCACCACTACTGGAAGACATCGAATTTTTCGAAGGTACGACTAAGACATCGCAGAAATAATTTAACAAAAATCTAGCCAAGTAAATACTCTAACTTATTTGTAAACTTGAGATCTATCTTTCCACGCAATACGACGGGATGGAACGGATCGCAGCGAATTCGACAGTAATGGCCATCAACTTGATAAAAAGCCACCGGACGTTTTTCAAGTTGTTAGTACCCAGTACTCACCCGCCATCCTCGCGACATAGCCCCTTTAATATGTACAACGGCTTCAAAACGTCCCAAAACTAGATCAAGTCTGGGAATTTAAGGTAATCAGTGTTGATACTTGAAAAGAATAACTAGCATCTCGGCAAAATCAATATACGTGAAAGTGAGTAGAAAAAAAAAAGGAAAAAATAAAACATACGCGCTAACTTTTCGGTGGAAAACGGACACGGTCTACCCGGCAGGTTTACATGCGTGAACTTACTTACTCTCAACTTTCGGTACTTGTAAGTCTTCTTTCTTTGTCAGCCCTCCGCGGGCAATGCTTGAAATAAGGCCATTTTCCTCAGCTCGTTTTATTATGTAGTCGCATTCTTCACTTGTCAAAAAGTGTGGTATTTCTGATTGGGGAAAACAACTCATTGTTTAGTGATTTCCATCGGTTTACTTCAAGTTGAAAATTATAAAGTACAAACGAAACTTATTTATTTTTTTTGGTACTACGAATTCCATTTTGCTTTTTTCCCCCTATACAAAATTCGTTTGGCTTTCCAGTTTCCAGACCAGTGCCAATCCCCCTTTCCCGACCATTGTTATGTTAATTTAGTGTGGCATTTGTTGTACGTTAAAGTGTTTGGCGTGGGATCTGAGAGACTGCTACCAGGTATCTCCGCAGTTAAAATGCCACAGCATCAAGGATGAGGCTGTATCTCACCAAATAAAAGAGGTTTCATAGCTCTAGTGATTCGTTCTCTCCAGCAATCACCTAAATCCACTTCTTCAACATGACCAACCTGCAGAGATGAACACAGAGTGTAATATCACTGTTAAACTTACAGCAAAGTTTTACTATAATTAAAGATAGACCCCTTCTACTCAGGGAATTAAAACCGGGACCATATTTATTAGATTCTTGACCAATTACTTATCACTACCTTCACTGCATTCACTACTTTGGGCACTAACCGAATGGTTTAATTTCTCTAGTAATATGTAAGTCAGTAAGGGCCTGGTCGCACCACAGTCAAAAATAAAAATTAGTCCGTGCAAAATGACATAAAAACAAAAACATTCTACAAAAAGCGTGTCCCACCGGAGCGGTTTCTTTTGTTTTCCTCGATTTTTGCACGGGCGGAGTTTTGTTTTTAACTGAAGTGCGACCAGGCCCTAAGTTGAGTGGTTTTTAACCCGTGATTACGCGCATGCGTAATGAACAGGTTATCGGTAACGGAGACAGATATGCAAATGAGCACTCACACACTCATTCGCTCACTCACTCGCTCCTTTCATCAGCTTTAAACTTAGTGACGTAATGCTTTGTTACGAATGCGTATGTACTGCTCATACCCTAAAAAGTACCGCGATAATTCTAACGGTGGTCATTTTAGATTTTCGCACCCTAAGCGGTACCAATCTACAAATTTTAACCCCTGAAAGGTACGTCGAGGACCCCCGTCATTTTTACATGGGAGTCCCCCCCCCCCTCCCCCCCCTCCCCCCCCCCGCCCCCCGCCCCCCGGGAGAGGAGTATGTGTTCACCGGTGTGTGGTGGAGAGGTGTTTTAAGTGCTATGAACAGGACTCACCGATACCAGCTCGACTTATAATACAGTACTTATTAAACTGTGAATTATCAAATAACCACTCACTCAAAAATCTTAGAGTAGCGGCTCGAAATTACATTGCTGAGTATTTTTTTGGAAACCTAATTGACACTTCTATTCGTGACTTTTGGCGAACAAAAGGAAAACACTGTTGGAAATGAACTCAAGAAAATATTCATCGTCCCAATAATTAACCGATGAGATTCTAATTTCTCCACACGACAGTGATACAATACCAAGCATACAGTAAACAATTAAATAAAGAGAATCGTCCTAATGTACAACTCTGAGAACTTAGCATTAAACAAAATACATCACACTGAGCGAGAAGAATTAAAATTTCAATCGTGGGCCAAGTACGGTAAGTGTTTATTTAAGTTTCACTTCGTATCTTCGACTTAAATTTCCTTATATCTTCACCGCGCAGTCCTCCTTTCCCAAAATATGAATATATTGAAAAAGCTGAGAGAACCTTCCCAACACGTTTCAGTCTAAGGAACATCACAGTGATATACAATGAATCAGCTTACCTTTATACCATCTAATCGTGTTAGACCGTCTCGTCCTACAAACGTCGGTCCGTCGTCCTCTTCCGTATTGTAAAGGCGGTTTTCTAAATTACATCCGTGGTCTTTCGCGTCACAACTTTCTTTATCAGACGCAAGTGAATCGGAATACAAATTACAACATACTAAATTGAAGCTAATTACGAATGAGAAATATAAAATCTTTATAACAAACACTGGATCCATCGTTGATGATTGCAAGGTGATGAAGTTTTGAATAATAGTCGATGTCAGTCTTGCATGGTACCAGACAAACCCACCAAGCAAATTTAATTAATGATTTAAAATCCTCATGAATTGTAGTTCCGTTTAGTTATCCCTAGCATAGTTTTACCAGCGAAAACATCTTCTAATATTGAAGAACTATGCTAAACTATCAGCCTGCTTAAAGGCCGCGTGTTAAGCAGTAATACAACAAACTTAGATTAAAAATGAGACTAGTTTGTTTTTATAATCAAATGCTTGAAATCAGCAGGTTGAACAAAATCAACAAAATAAACACTTGAACTTAACCAAAGGAGAGTAAAGAGTACCATCATTTTTCTCGATGCATGCCCAGTTAAACTGCTACACCGGCAGGACAGTTTATCACATGTTATTGCGTCTAATGCAATTAAAACTGAGAAGAAAAGGCAGCTCTGAAATACAGATGTTTGTATGTTAACTCTTGTTACCTCTCAATGCACGTGCTTCGAAGCACGTCGCTGGTGACACCTGTCATTTAGTTTAAAATTAAGTGAGAGAAACAAAGACATAATTATAGTTCTCTGTTAGACTTAAATGAAATAAAAAGGCTGCGATATTTTGTTGTTTCATGTCAGCCAATAGAGTCAAATTTATTCAAGAAATAAATATTTTCAGGCTTAACGAAATAGTCGGAGTCAGCACACGCGCTGTAATAAAGGTTCTGGTTAACCCGGAGTGTTGCCAAGACCACTCGACCGAGTAATTCCGACTTGTTCCCTTACGGTTACTTTAACGGCCCATAGCTGATCGCGTTTTGTTGGAGCATGGTTTGTGTGGTTTACTGCCATTCGCTTACTCAGAGGTGTGGTATAGACTCACTAAAGCGATGACGTCACAAAGAATAAAATTGAGAAATTATAGGATTTGATTAGATATTTGGAAAGGGCATGACGAAAAACGCCCGCTTGCCAAAAATCAGCATCCTAGTGAAATTGGGGGTGAGATATTGGCCCCTTTATGCTCTGATGACTCCATACAAACCCTTTTAATTTTGCCTTGATTCATTACGTATATATGCACCTGGTTGTTCGAAACCTCATTCTCGTCCCCAGAGCCCTTTGGCCCTCTTAACCGCCGGAGCCTGAGTACGAGCTTGGTCCTCGTACTCAGGCTCTGGCAGTTAAAAGGGCCAAGCGGCTCTGGGAACGGGACGAGAATGCGAAAGCCTATTTAAGCTAACTCAGAGTTAAAAGTAAACCAAAAGAAACGGCAAACTGATCCTTACGGAAGAAAATCAGAAGCAGAAGCAAATAAAATAAAATAAAAGTGAAATATAATAGTGCCCAATATTTCGCTTTGCAAAACAAAGCTTCTTCAGGAGCTAGCACTATAAATGATTACAACTGTAAAACCGTTATACAAGTGGTTTTGAAAAAACTAAAGAATAACAAAAACAATGAATATGATTGGTGAAGGGTTTGACGGGTGATAAACTAAACTGACTAGTGATGAGAAAGTTAATGAGTCGGCGCGTCTGTTGATTCCAAGTGGTTCTAACGTCTTTGCTTTGACAACCAAATCCAAACGGACCTTTACACCAAGCCTACAGACGATCATCAATATCTTTTAAAATCGTACGGTTGCGTGGGAGACTACTGGAAATCCAGATCCTGCCATTCTCAACGGTTTGTTGCAGTGATCGTGCAATCTATGTTTCCTTTTAAAAGTCAACCGAGGTTTTTTTTTTTTTTTTTGCTTTCAGTTCATTTCACACTTGTCGGATATTAATTTTTAATTTAGTTTTTCCTAAAATCAACCAAAATTAATCTCCAAAATCTCTAAAGAGTTTTGTGAGTGAAAGTCACGGTAGGCGGCCACCAACGGATATACTTCATGGTGGGTTTTAATTTATGCACATCAAAGAATCCGGCACTTATTTAGGGCTAAAAACTCATTTTAAAATGGTTAGCTTTTATTTACTGTTATGGATATCACTACCCATAACAGTAAATAAAAGCTAACCATTTTAAAATGAGTTTTTAGGATCCCTATATGATAGGATCCCTATATGGTGTGTTACCATGAAGTATATACCGCCACCAAAGACAACTTTAACCTCGTTCCCGGGAGGAAGAGGGACCTTGGGAACAAGGTTGAGACAACTCGTTCATAACATATCAGTGAAGCGGCGAATATCGTAATTACTCGCGCCGGTACGTTTTTCTCCTTGTTTTCCTCCGTGTTTTCGTATCTACTTTTGTGCATTGCGTTAGATCTGGGTACGAGAATACGCACGCATGCACTGCGACTGAATTTTGAGCCCACAGTACTTGAGATTCGGTGTAATTGGCGTCGTTTTTCAAGCAAAATCGAAACAAATTCTTGAGTTTTATAGATCGTTTTCACGTGACGTCACGACAGATCCGCCGCCATATTGGTGGACCACTTTCAATTGCGTAATAGCAGTAATAGGGTGCAATGCAAGTCATATCTATAGTTGTCGCATTTTAGAAATGAATACTTCGGGATGTGAAGCAAAGTCTGGGGAAAATCTTTATTTGACTTGTTCTTTCCCATTTCGGAATATGCTAAGAAGTTGAAATTGCGAGTTAAGCAGTGTTATTTGGAGAAAATCTCGGCAATTAGAAATCCATCCCATGTCGACATTTATTCGAACCGGACTGCTTGTCTCATATTCAAACAGTTGAATCATTGTAACAGCCTTTACACCCACTAGCAGTTTAAAACTTTCCGATGCCTACACTAGGAGCTTATAATAAAACAGTGTCCGTATTTATAGTTAGCGTACTACTAAGCCAAATCATTGCTACGGACAAGTTTATTTAGCGAAGGTGAGACATTTCCAGCGATGACTCAAAATCTCAATTTTAATCAACACGGAAAGAGAAGGAACAGTTTCGTCTGCTCATTGCCTTGGTTGTAAGGCTGGGCAAACATAATCCTTTTCATATTATATGGCGAGTGTTTGTTTGGAACTGACCTAGACAACACCCCGGCTCAGTGATAAACTCAGTCATGTACACAAGTTGTGTACATGCGAGTGGAGAATTTTTAACGATCAGTTTGAAAGAGAGACTAGTGGGCAGCAATTGCGAACTATAAGCTGAAAAAGTTATTTATTTCTCCTACATATTTCGTTTAACTATAGTAGACTTCATCAGGGAGTTTTAGGTCTGTGTATCGAAGCCATAAAAACGGAAATCGCACGAGCGCAAACAACAGCCGAGAATGTTTTGGTCGAATTTGCGTAAAAGAAAAGGCGAAACCGTATGAAATATTTCAGTAGGGCAAGACATGAAATATCCTTGGGGGCTTAGTTTTAGCTTTTGGAGATTCGTTCTCGAACACAATATCAGACATTTGCCCCCCGGGTTTAGTTCGCGTTTCTTTGCTGACATTTTTTCGGCTATAATCGCTTTGGCTTTTTTTGTTCCTTTTGATTCCTCTCTCTGTTCTCGCTGCGACGTTTGTTCGACGTTTCTTTTATCCTGTTCTTTTTTGTGTCGTTCCCGAGTATTAATGAAACCCAGTCAACATTATATCTATCCCTGTTATAGCCGCTTGTCCAGAAAATTGAAACAAAATATCTGGCTTACACGTGCACACTATCGTTCAAAACTCGTCCGTAAGGATTCTGCCCGACTAATAGCAGAAATCCATCGCGATCGCCTCTCTTGCGGCAATTTGTCGGTTTCTTTACTTTGATTCATAACTGAGAACGTACTCAAGTGAAATAAATACCCCTATCTCGACCGCTTTTGCTTCCACATCGAACAATTGATTACAGCACCCGTATAATTAAGAGGACGCGACTCGGGTTTGTTTACACTTTGGTCCACCAATATGGCGGCGTAGCAACGGTTGTCAAGAATTTTGTCACGTGAGTGAAAACGATCTATTGTTTGTTGGGCAAGATTTCCGTATAACCCCATACATTAATTATGCATACGCGCTATTATAAAAGAGAACAATAGAGAAAACAATAGACTGCCTGTATAATGCATACTACAGGTTTTATTTGCCTGTTGTTGTGTTACGTAAGTGTCCCCGCGAGTAACGTACATTACCGGAACGAGTATAGGCTACGGATAGCCTCTTGTTAACCAAGAAATTGGATGTAAAAAATTGTCGTAACCATTCATGCTGATCAATATTCGACCAAACTGCAAAATATCAGAAAATATATATTCCCACGCCGGGAATCGAACCCGGGCCTCGGCGGTGAGAGCGCCGAATCCTAACCACTAGACCACGTTTACTCTCACCTTTTTTTTTACCAAAACTGTAACAGACTGTGGCGCGAACTCAGAATCCTTCAAAATCGCTCAAAATATCACTTTTACGGCGCGAACTCAGAATCCTTCAAAATCGCTCAAAATATCACTTTTACGGCAAGAAGACGCCAACACGCAACAAATAAAGTAATTTGACGTTTATTTAGCATAATCAGTACATGCATTTGGCGATACGTCGCTATTATATGAAATTTAGGTAAATCCCATACATTTCCTATAAAATTACAAATGATTAACATGTTACGCAAACAGATTATTTGGGCTACCTATGGTTACTGTTGTTGTTGTGTTGAAAAATAAACGCACCGCCTCCTTCCTTAGCCTGCGAATACAGCCGCCTCTCATCGCTCCCGGCCGCTAGGGGCGTTCGCGCGAGAGACTCTCTCACGCGAATGCCCCTAGCGGCCGGGAGCGATGAGAGGCGGCTGTATTCGCAGGCTACTCCTTCCTTTGCATTTAAACGTTTTATACTTCTACCTATGTAACTCATAACAGATTCCCCAGGGTGCATCTGATACAGTTCTGCAGGCGAACACGTATACGCGAAAAAAAGAAAACGAAACTTGCGAGAAGCTTTGTCGTGTTCTGCATATCGCTGCTGATTTCGTTTTCACTGCATCAGAACAAAACAACTTTGGAAAAAAAGTTCATCACTAATAATGTCTGTATACTGTATTTATTTAGTTGTGCAGGAACGTACAATATCGCTTTCTAATTTCAATTGAAGTTGTTATTACAATGACAAAACAAGAAAAGCGAAACGCATTTTATCAAAAAGCAACATTGCTTAAGTTCGCGTGACAAGCTTTAAACCGATTCTTGTTGTAACACAATCCTTTTAACGAGAGAGTTCTGTCACGCATCCTTGTAGCAGCGGCTACGTACCGGTTCGCTTTCATGACACGCAGAAGGTTTAGTACCTTGGTAAGTACTACACACTAATCCTAGTAAATCAAACGTGGCCTTCTCCTGTATGTCTTCGGTGTGTTTACCGTTCAGTGTAATCCACGGAACGTAATAATGACGCGGATTTAGGGCGTTCGTCTTGAGCGCCATTTCATGCTCGAGCGCATTTCCCTGGGAGCCACTCTGACACTTGTCGATTGCAGTAAAATCGATTCCTTGCTGGCTAGCACAACTCATTGCTACAGAGCGTGGATCGCTGCTCTCGATGTTTACCTCGACGCAATGGATGAAAGGGAAGTACGCGGTCACGTTCTGCAGGATCGAAATGGCGCAGGTTTCAATCAGGTTTCCAACGCATTCTTGAGGTCCATGCTGGCAGGTGAAGCTCCATTCACTACCATCAGAAGATTCTTGGGCATTTCCGTAGGGGACTAGGGTCACGTCCATGATTTGGCCAACCTTCTGGAATGTTGGATAAAACATGGTTTTGATGAAATCCCTGCATCCTCCACAATAGCTCTCATAGTACAGCGCTATTTCCACTCTAGGGGCTGCTGCTGGGGCTGCAATAGTGAGCACAGGAAGTGCGACAAACAGGACTGCGAATACTCGGAGCTGATCAAAACCCATTTTGCGTTTCAAAGTTCAGAGACACATTATTTGAGAGAATTTCAACCTTTATACTGTCGTGATTGCGCGCGCAGTGCTTTTACCGGCAGTGCGCGTGATTATGTCATGACCTTCACATGCATTGATGTTGGACGCTGTGCCATTAAAAATAATAATAAAGTGACAAATCGTTTGATACTGTTCAAAAACAAATTATTTCTATTTTCGAACAATGTTTATCTGCCTCCCTATTCATTTTGTTATTTTGGGCTACTCGTAAGAAATACATGTGATTATGTTTTCAGTTGTTTTTCCGAAATTGGTTTCAACTTGTGAAAACCCGTGACGATCAAACATGTGACAGTAATGACGTCGTCATCCTGACTGACAGTCACGGGGCTGGCATGTACAGAATCAGGGGTCATGTGTTTACCACGCGGGAATTCCCCGTTACGTGTTCACGTGCCAATAAATAATAATAAAACAATTAATTGTTTTTGTGCGGGGCAAAATCCTTTACTGTGAAATTAACACGGAGCAGTATTTTTACTGTACTACTGCTTGTTTCTCAATAGTTTACAAATTGGAATTTTGATTTTTCTTCCACCCATGAAATGGAGTGGTCTATTATATATTTTAAAACAAGCTGATTGGCAAGATTTCTGGTTATGTAACTGTTGTATATAGACTGTGCTAACAGTCCCTCTTTGGAATCCGTACGCTGTGTATTGTCAAACAAAGGGATCGGCTGTTGTTTATGTATATATCAACCACAAGAAAGAGTGTTTTCGTCAGGATTTTAACCGACTTCGAGGTGTTTGGATAACTTCAGTCGAGTGTTCGATATTTCTTCCCAAACTGGTGGTCATTGAATACAGAGAAAAACGAGGGAATGAAAATCGCTTAAATCTATGATAATTAACATCGTGTTTCCCAAACCACCGTCACGCTTATGATTTTCTTTGTTCAAGTTAATTTATTGTATAAATTTGGAATTTTATTTTCAGTGCCGATCAGCAGGGGGCACTCCTAGTTTTAGTCTATCCAAGGTCAAAAACAGGGCTCCGGGGGAGGGGGGGGGGGGGGGGGGGGGGGGGGTTTGGGCTACTCGCACTTGCTTTAGGGTATAGAAATATGGGTTTAGAGGCTCCAGTCTTAAGTATGAGAAAGGGAAATTGCAGTCTAAAAGAGCATCGAAGGAGTATTTCGGCTTTTCAAACTGAGCCGAGTGCAAATTCTATTTTAACAAGAATCTTCGCTGAGTGCCCCCCCCCCCCCCCCCCCCCCCCCCCCTCTTCCCTGCGTCCAATAAGGTCGACCGTTCTGCAATCTGAGTGAGTAGAGAAGCAGGAGGGGGGGGGGGGGGCGCTATAAATTCAATAATTACGGCTTGAAAAGCAGAACAAGACACATTTCCAACCCTAGTAAATTTATTCATTGTTCCCACCGTACTATCTCGATTATTATTACAATGCTCATATCAGCAACAAGGGAGACTTAAATATCTATATGTTTCTCATTCTTGTAACAGCGACCAATCTGCTCTCTCTTCTGGCAAGCCG
Source organism: Dendrophyllia cribrosa (assembly GCA_024195265.1). Lineage (NCBI taxonomy): Eukaryota > Metazoa > Cnidaria > Anthozoa > Scleractinia > Dendrophylliidae > Dendrophyllia > Dendrophyllia cribrosa. Next base: position 20,993,988 of record JAJLRJ010000002.1, on the reverse strand, counting down.
ATGGCTTGGTTCCTGTGTAGAATCCACAGACAAGCGCCAGTAGATTCCTCTCCGCTTCATTCTGCAGCTTCTCCGTGTGTTTGCCATTGATAGTCACCCACGGGACGTACTGATGTTGCGGTTCAAGAGCGTTCGTCTTTTGCGCCATCTGATGCTCAAGTTCGTTCCCCTGGGGACCGCTCACGCACGCTTCGATCGGAGCATAGTCAATACCCAGAGACTTGGCGCATTTCTCGGCTATTGCAGCAGGCTGCGGATCCTGAGATCTCTCGGTATTTCCCTCATAGCAGTGAATAAATGGAAACGACGCCGAAATGTTTTTCAAAAGAGCAATGGCGCATGTTTCTATTAGGTTCCCTTGGCATTCTTTCGGTCCGTGCTGGCACTCAAAGACCCATTTGTCTCCTCTATGCTTTTCTTCGGCGTTTCCGTACGGGACAAGAGTCAGATTAAAGATTTCACTAACCTTGAGGTAAGTTGGATAAAGCTGTTGGCGAATAAACAGCTGGCAGTCTGGACACAGACTTTCGAAGTACAAAGCCACGGCCACTTTCGGCGCATCGGATGGTTGATGACTTGATGCAAAACTAGGCGAAAGGCAAATGAGGCTCAACATCAAAAATCCCAACATGATGTTTGCGACAGTGTGTTGTATTCAACCAAGCTCAGTGTCGTGTCGCAAATTTTGTGCTCACAGCTTTATTAAGACCTTCTAAACAATCACCTTATTATGATTTTCGCATACGCAAGATCCGTTTCGTATTTTATTGACAAAATCACGTGCTTTCATATTTGTCATCACCCCGGAGTTTTGGTACCAGCTGGTCACGCATTGTGTAGACTACGAGAGGAAAAAGCTGGAAAACGTGACGCGTGGGAAACATTTGAATTAATTTTTGCCGGCGTTTCGTTGTTCATACAAAACAAAATTCTGCTTGACTTTCTCTAGGAGTTCTATATATCATTCTTTTACCTTTTATCGTGTTAACATTCTTTCATAAGCTCAATTTAATATAATTTATTTAATGGCCGGGTTGTTCAAAGCATGATTAAGCTAACCCAGGATTAGTATCAATTTTGAATCCAGTTAAACAACTCAACAATTGAAGATTTTACAAAGTTTTCTGCCTTTCATTTTCGACTTCAATTTGTCTTCACTACTAGCTACAAATGTCCTTTTAAAAACGTTTTTAAACAGAGAAATGAAATCCTTTAATCTTTAACCTTTAATCCGCGATTAGCGTTAATCGGCTTTCGAACATGTTTAATATGTCTCGTGTCGATCTTGTGATCTGATGCCAATGTCAGGCCACACATGTACACATTGTTTCCATGCTCTTAGCTGTCTGTCTCAGCTCAGGGGCGGATCCAGGGGGGTGGATTGGGTGGCTAGCCACCCCGCTTTAGACCATCGGCAGG
>JAJLRJ010000002.1:20955069-20987569 GCA_024195265.1 Dendrophyllia cribrosa | reverse complement strand
GCACGAAACAAGAAGAAAACACTATAATTATGGTTTTCAACGAAACTAACTAAAACGCATTTATAATGATAAACTTTAGGTATTATCTCGCAACGGAAAACATTTTTTCCATGCCAAACAAAGCTGAAATTAGTTCAAAACAACCACCGTCTATTGTGAGACGCTTTGTTGAAAGGTATCCACGTTAAAGCCAGTGAGCAATGTGAAGTTGACCTACCGGGGTTATGAATAATCCGTACGGTTCATACACTTGTCCATTAATAGTTTGCAGCGCTACGATACTGCTACGAATGTGATTGGAAACAACAGTGCATATTTTTTTCCAATGTAATACGTTAAAACGAATACCGTTTTGTAGCTTCATTTACATCAAGAAAATAAACAAACAGCTGGCGACGAAGCTCCAAGTGTCGCTGCAAAGTGCTCTAGGTGTCATCGAAAAGAGACGGTGAATTTTAATAATATCTTGAAGTGAAAAGGAGCTGTCAGTTTTTATTGTCACGACCTTAATGACTGTCATCCGTAAAAAGCATTCAGTGTGACAAGTTTTTCACGTGTGGGAGGAAATAAAAATAAAACATCGTATTCTATTGAACTGTGAAATACTGAAGTTTCCTTTCATGAAATTTTAAATGATTGGTGACAATGTTATTTTTCTTGGCGTTAGTGGTTTCCTCTAAAGTCAATATTGATTGCTGTTTTTAGCTAATAATTATTTTAGCTGCCATAGCCTCGAGCGCCAGAAAATGGTTTAGAGCCTTCGGTTCTTTTTGATGGAAATTGATTAAACCACAGTGCAATATTCCAATAACTCGAACCATCAAAACAATGCACACCGGCTTTTTCATGGGTTTGAGCATATGGGTAATTCTTTTAAAATCCGCAACGCGAGCAAGATAATTCACCTGCAATTATGTCAAATTTGAGCTCCTATATGACGTAGACTATTTCATGTCATGGCGAGGATTATAGAAATGCAGTTTTGTCATGGAGTCGTTTGGAGCCGGAACATATTAATTTAAGCTTTAATTGTAGCCATGCTGCAAGGTCTCAGTAGCTACAGTTGGATTCACAGGTATCCGGATCAAGTGGACACATACGTCTTGTATTAGCAGTCAATTTGCTTCTAACAAACAAAACGTCCAGCGGGAAACACGAAAAGGACCATAAACGTGGCAACAGAATGAGGTTAAGAAACATTCTGGGAGCGGCCCAGGGAAGGGTTCCAGAACTTCCCTTTTTCTCGGTAGATTAATGAGAATTGAAAACTGAATCCTATCCGACCAAAAAAATCGAGAAAGGAGCCGCTCCTTTCAGACTATGGCAGAAGTTGATGCTTACGTAGTTTACACTTCTCACTTCAAGACATTTTTCCTTCCTTCACGTGACATGCACATGCGTTTTGAATGCCTGTGTAACTGAACTGACTCGTCCCCAGTCGTCTCTCTTTCTCCTATTAATATTAACGAGAGATGCGCGGCCGAGGAAGCGCGAGAGGTGATGGGAAGGAGGAAAGAGGGGAGGCCGGATGACTGATTTAGAACGTGATGGAACTGCCCCCTTGCAAAACGGCTGGGTACTTCCCTGGTACTTGTTTTACACAGTTGTCCTTAACTTATTATGAGAGGAATAATTTGTTAAATGAAATTTATTGGCTGCATATCATGACTCGATTTTGGTCATTGCACCCCGATGACCGCCCAATTTGCACTTTAAACTAGTAAAATAGTTTTTTCCCGTTACATAGTGCAATTATATGCACATACATGTATGAAATCATTTAAAACATCGATCTCGCCTGAACTATATATTAAGTGGTTTTGTTGTTTCCCAGAATTCGTCTAACTACAATTTAGCGAGGCTTTAAAATTTAATCCAGTCCCCTTTATTAAACGACAAAGTTGGTTTAGTTACAGTTATAACTGTAAATTCAAAAGATCTGTTTGGGGCGCGTTTCGGTGAGTAAAATACAGTGCTATTTTTGGGGCTAACTTAGCTCCTTTTTTATTATTAGAGCTGTTTTGGTCCTAACCACCAGAGTCGAAATAGCTCTATAGAAGGGGCTAAAAGTACCGTATATAAGAGCTGTTTTGGAAAAATGGGGGGCTGTTTTGGTTTTTAAAAGGGTTGAAATAGCCAATGAAAGGAGCCAAAGCAGCCCCTTTTTGGCCAATTCAATTCAATTCATTCAGAGTTTAAATGGCCATCATTTTTTAGCTGATTTAGCCCTAAACTATCGCCAAATCAAACCTACATTACAGATCTGAATCAGTAGCAGTGGGTTCGAAACCCAATTCGCCCAAATACCTTGTGACCAAGCACAGTTCATCGAAGTAAATGTGAATAAATTCAGCCGGTAATTAACTTTAAATTGAAACGTATGTAAAAAATAAGCCGTGCGTGTGTGCGTGTGTGCGTGTGTGTGTTCAGAACAACCAGTGTACTTTTATAGGAAAAACGACTCGGCATAAAGAAATCGTATTTGTGTTAATAAAGATAGAATATTACTATTTCAAAAAAGTAACAGATTTCTTCTTGTAATATTATTATACTGATTGAGCGGTAACTAGACAGGACCATCACGTACGGTCAAATCGTTAATACAAGTTGAGCGGTTAAGCGAATCAGTTGAAAAACATTTAAAAATCTTCCTTCTAACTTTGTTCGGAAAACGTCATTTTTAGCTACATCTGAACTTCCACTAAGGTTGAAAGGTATACGAAATTGGTTTTGAACACTATAAAAATAAAACACTAGCACCAGAGACGGTATATTGCCAGTCTATGATTTTGGGCAAAGGCAAATTTTGTTAGAGATTGCTTTGCTTGTCCGATGGTTGAAATTAATAGAAGGACTGAACGCGGAGCTTTTTTAAGGATGACATGAAACTTGCTCGAAATGTACTTGAGGAATAATGGATAACGGTGCATAGAAAATCGTTATTATACAACCTATGATGGGCTGTAGTGATCCCATCCAGCGATACGACTGAGCAACAGTTATCATGGCCGCAGTGATAAGCTATTTGTCTGTAATTTAAATTTTTTTTTTGTGATATGTTTTTCTGGACCTGTTGAGCTAAAAAAAATCAATTCTTTTTTTTGTGTGTGAAAATCGTGGCTACGCTCATCTCTTTCAGTAGTAAAACAAATAAAGCGTTCGCTTACCTTTTATAATGATGATTTGGAGTCTTCACACTGCTACCAAACTTTAAGAATCTGGTGTACTAATAAGTGCAACTACACGCAGGTAAAAGCTATTAAATAATCTAATTACCAGTTATGCTGAATCCACGCTCTCTCTTTATATAATGGAGTTGTTCGCAATATATTTTATGCATAAATCACGAGCAGATCATCTGCCGCTTGGCAATAAATAAATTAAGAGATTTTATTTAATCAGCCTGGAAGTGTTTATCTACAATATCCAAAAAGTAGTTACATTGTGAGGACTTTTGACGATTTTAATTAACGATGGTATCTTTGCTTCCGTTGTTTCCAAATTTTAATGAAATCCGACTGTCTTCCCTAAGGCCCTGTCCACACGTATCCGAATATTTTTTAATCCGCAACTTTTTTGTTGCGGATTGGCCTTCCGTCCACACGTATCCGGTGAATTCGGCTCACAAATATGCAACTTTTCGAATCCGCTCTCCAAAGTGGAAATTTTGAATACGCTACGAGTACGGCATCGTGTGGACGGTCGAATCCGGATATTTTTTAATACGCTGGCATAACGGTATCCGGATCCAGTCTTTAACCGCGCGAACATTCAACATGGCCGACCGAAATGTTATCGCTTTACTTCCGACTTGGACTTATTTCAAGTGTAATAACGTGTTTACAGTTGAACTTGACGAAAGCAATCGAATTTGCCGCCAAACTCGCACAACGCGGCGCACAAAATGTTGGCCTTTGCGCATGCTCTGTTGACAACATTTAAAGAGGAGTCCTGGGTACTAGAGCGAATCCGGATACATGTGGAGGGGCAAATACGATTCGAATACGCTACGTGTGGACGCAAATATTTTGTAATCCGCAACAAAAAAGTTGCGGATTCAAAAATATCTTGATACGTGTGGATGGGGCCTAAAAATATATACATTTGGAAGCAGCTGTGGTCGTGGGGATAAAACAATAAAAATATTGAATAATTGTAAGTATACTTTATAGATATATAAAATCATAAATTAGATTTTTAATTTTGTTTATGTGATTTTTTGTAAGCATTGGCAATAAACAGCAAAATCGCGTTGTAAAAAAGGACAACCAATAAACTAAAAAATATTGTTCAATTCATATTGATTGTTCCATCAATAGGACATTGTGTAATATTAATTATTATTAATTTTAACTGTTTGCAGTTTTCAATTGCAATAGGCAATTGGCAAGAAGTTCACGAGTCCTAAATTAATCTTTTTATGCCATCATCTTTATTGGAGGTGCGAACGACAGAAGTCAGTGAAGCTGAGCGACTGATTGGAGACCACGAAAAAGGAGTTACTGTGGCCTATCATTTGGACAACTTTTATTTATATCCATTTTTCCCGCCCTTTTTGCATGTGTCAGGGTATGAAAACGGAGTCGTTTAGATTGAATAAATTATGCGTCATGAAGAGCTTTTTGCATCAGTACAGCTCGATTCTTTAGCGTTGTTTATCGTGGTGAGTTTTCTTTAGACCACCCTGGATCCAGAGGTCCGTTCCAGTCTCTGAAAATTATGAGTGAAATTAACCGTATATCTGTCGTTAATTCTCACGATCGCTTGTTTCTCACGAGCTCATCAGGCATTTTAATCAACTTCGAATTCCATGCTCTCTTAGCAACTCTAATGCGCGGTCATCGATGCAGTATTAAAACCCTTATACAGTCAAACCTGTATATAACGGCCCTGTATATAGCGGTCACCCTGTATATAACGGTCACTGAACAACTTCCCGAAAATCGTGCCTTATATTTACTGTAAAGTTTGCCTGTATATAGCGGTCACCTGTATATAACGGACGCGGTCACCCTTTAGACTTCCCGAATCCACAATTTCATTATTGTTTACCTGTATATAACGGTCACCAAATTGGATTACGATCAAACCATTAGCGAATCATAACAAGCTTTATTCAACAGCTCATTTAATTATAGCTATCAAGGCAGGGGTCGCGCACAAATACAAATATTATACCAAATACAACTACAATTACATGTCATCGCCTGCGTCCGACACATTGTTGCAACAGATAGCAACAAAAGTGCCGATGTCCTGCTCTCAAGAGCAGGTCATATCGCTTTCAAACAATACGGTTAGTTTCTGCCTTCGAACTAACACCCGTATTTTCCGTACCAGACTGTAGTCATTTTCGAATTCTGCGTAGTTCCCTGATTATTGCACTGTACTTGTCATGTTGCAGCTGTTGTTTTATAGACCATAGCGCTCCGCGTCAAATTCCTCCATCCCCCCCGCCCCCCCCCCCCCCCCCCCCCCCCTCCCCGGAAAATTCCTCTTCTATCAGACATTTTATTTTTATTTTCTTATACGGACATTTTAGGGGCCTTTCACTCGTATTATGAATGTTGCTGTTAAATTTATTGTCAATAAAATGTAAATTGAGCGATTATTTCCACGTAAAAACGTTATTCATTAACTTCCAGTTCAGTTTAAAGGAAACCTGTATATTGCGGTCACCCTGTGTATAACGGTCACCTGGCCATTTCCCAAGGGTGACCGCTATATACAGGTTTGACTGTATACTCTTACACGCTTCAGTCAGCCTTCGTACTATCTAATTTGCGCTATTGTCAACTTTCGTACTTTCTTATCAGTTATTATGGTTTCTCGTCAACTCCCATTCCCTTTTGCCAACCCTTGTACATGTTCCACCGCGGTCAAACGTCCGAGACGTTTTTCGTTTATTTAGTGGGATTTTATTTTATATTAAATGGAAATATGGGCAAGGATGTATAAAAAAATTAGTTGACGTTACTATCTTTTAATTTTTCTCAAAATGATGAGCTTTTTTCCGTTGAAAACTGAACAAAACTCTTTGCGCCTGATCAAAATTATGTTGGCAAATGGCGCCGACAATTCTGCAGTTCACAGTTTTTAAACACTTTAAAAGAACTTTTTTGGTAAACTTTCAAAACGGCAATATATAAACTTTAAACAATGAAAATGACAACCTTAACTTTTAACTGACCGCGGTTAATGTACATGTACGCTGTCATGCGCTCTCGTCAACCATCTCGTCAATGTCAGGCGCTCTCTTCAACCCTCATGCGCTGTCATGCGCTGTTGTCAATTGTCTACTCACGCACGCTGTCGTGCGCTCTCCGTTAGAAATATGACAAATGGTATGGGAAAATGCCGAGAAACTGTTAAATTCAATAATCTTGTTCGTTTTGCCCAGCTGTTTTAGCAATAATGTTCTTGGCTCGGTATTTCGAAAACAAATCATAGCGCGCGTTCCTCAGCCTTTCATCCGAGGTTTGCGTCTGCCTCTCTTGCTCAAAACACTAAATAAATTCTAGAATAGTTTGGAAGTACACGTAGGACAAGAAACATTGACAGAACAGCGCCACATTGACATGTTTCATAACAGATTTCAATGTCGATGTCTACTACGTATAATAGAGCGGTTTTCAATTGAGTGTCGTAAAACCAAAACCAAAGTAATTACTCTGACCAATCACAGCAGTCGTAAACAATCCAATGAACCAATCAGAGCTCGAAGCAATTACATGTCGGCGGCGCCAAGCGCGGGAAAACGCGTGCGAGCAAGTCACGATTGGTTTTGGTTTTACTTCTGATTGGTCGAGAAAGTGGCGCGAGATTTTTGAGCCAATCACAAAGCGTAGCAATGCAAAACCAAAGCAATTGTGCAATTACTTTCGATACTCAATTGAAAACTGCTCTATTGACTTTATCTTTATTGATATTGATTGATACTAAGATTAAATAATTATTTTATTTAGTTTTCGTTAGTTTTACTTTGTTTAATTCACTGTTATATTTCAATAAGGATTTCTGTAAAAAAGTTCTCGTTCATGTTTCGTTTTGATTAATTTCAATCTTAAGCAGAAAGTATAGAACTCAACAGAAACAAAGCCTTGGGTTAATTTTAAGTCCTGGATAATAGTGTCAATCAGCTTTTGAAAATTTACACACCCATTACACCTCGCAAGAAAGCTCGGATGCACGCCGTTTCTCCATTTATGCTAATTATAACCAAATGAATCGCTTCTATTGAAGGCTCATAAAAAAAATGAAATTTGATTTTCTGTAACATGTTTAAAACCTGCTGAAATAGACGAACCAAACAGGTGAAAGTATTGTTTCCACAATCGTTAATTAAATCAAGTAATACAATCACGTTTTGTTTCATCGAATAGTTTATCAGTGTTTTACAATTTATCAACCAGCGGTTATGGTTATCCTTAATTTGTTTTCCACGTTGGTTTTTATAAGCTACTCCTGCTTTTATTGTGGTGTTTTGTCTCTTGGAACTAAGTACTACCCCCCGAGGATTGTTAGTGGCGATAACTTTTGCTTCTTGGATTGGACAACTGAAGGCGCTATCTGCGATTCAAGAACCTATCCGGCCTATAAACCCACGCTCTTCCGCCTTGATGAAAAAGAGGTACATGTTCTTTTCAATGTTTTATTTTGCATATACACATTTGCTCAGAAAGCTCCAGGAGTTCAGACAGTGGACGTCACGTTGAGGAAGAGTAGGAACGTAAGCGCGTGTAGAACTGAAAGGTATTGTTGCGAGCGCTACCGGAAGTACGTCCGGTCTTTTATTTTGTCGTGAGCTATATTGATTTCGATTTTTTCCGCGCAATCTTTTCTTCGCTTCTCTCAATCTGAACATCTACTGCAGGCTATTTTTACATACAATGTATGAAAAGTAAAGAGATTTGGTGATTTATTTGTCAATTCATATGACATGTGTATGCGACAGACGATATGTTACAGCTATGTTATAGTTTCACAATTTGCGTAAACAAGTTTTGTAAACTTGAAAGTAGATTTCAATGCATGACGTCTGCTGAATTATAACAAGGATTGTGAAAATAAATGCAACTTAAACATTTGAAATTATATATATCATCTTTTGAGGAAACAGCAACCTGTCCAATTTTGCTTGTAACTAGACGAGAACAAAAAACTCCACTGGTAGTGCAATTCTTAGGAACAAAGGTTTCTTCGCCTCTAGACGTGCGTTTCTCAAAACTCCCGAAGCCATTTTTGGGCCCGAAATTAATTTAATTTCTAGCGAATGGCGAATGGCGTTGACGTTTTTGGTCCGCAAACCAGCTCACCTTACTGTAGTAAACGTAAGATTTTATTGCTTAGCTTTCAAAATCAACAAAAAACAAATCTTTATTGGGACTTTAGAGAATAGCATGCCAGGTGTGCGCTTCTCAAAACTCCCGCAGACTTTTCGGGTCCGAAAAGCTATTTTATGTGCAGGGTATATTTACCAACAGGGATTCAATTTTCGTTCGTTTTAAAGCTATGCAATAAAATCTAAAGTTGACGGGAAACTTTTCACTGGTTTTCGGGTTTTTAAAAGCTGTTTTGCAATGACTTTTCAGTTACTACTGGCCCATAATCTCCAGTATATAAGTCATTTACTGTGATTTTAACTGGTACTCTCGGTCTTTTCATTGATACTTAGCCAACAATAATGTCGTTATCATCGTCATCATTGTTACCGGGTTGAATCTGGAGGCGGAAATGACGGCCTACCAGTTGTCACGGTTCCATTATGAGTCTTGGGAGATTCAGTGTCACTCGTTGTTTCAGTCAACTTGAATAAATATTAAGCAATTTAGTTACGCTCCCATAGGCAGAGACCGATCCGCTGGTTAGAGGCACGGTGAGAACGACTGCTGACCAGCACATCATTCCATACAAAACAAACACTATTCGCATTCTCGCATCTAACCATTGAAAAACGCTAAAGTTCAATTACCGGTAGTTAGCTTTAAGCGACGCTGTCTCACCGAAATAATAATAATAATAATAATAATAATAAAGACTTTATTAATGTGTCAATGTATTTAGTTTTCACAACTAATTGGGGACACAAAAATTAAAATTATTTACAAATAAGAAATAATAATAATAATAATAATATATATATATATATATACAATTAAAATATGTAACATGTATAAATTATATAATAAAGCTGCAATAGGTATATAAGAGGTAGTCTCTAACTGAAGAACTGCAAAGGTTACAGCAGCTATCGTTAATATTATTTAAGAATGACGTTAGGTCTTTTTTCCTAATGTTCTTTTTGAAATTTTCAATATTCGAAGAACCTTTAAATTTATTATCTAGTTTCGACCATATATAAGGTCCTTGATATCTGAGAGAATGCTTTCCATAGTTAATAGTGTTAAAAGTCGGAATATCAAAATCACTGTTTCTTAGTGAATAACTCAGAGTCCTTTTCTTACTTTACTTCCATGATATATAACCATATGCCACCAAATGTACAACTAAACTGGATAAAAAGATTCTACAGAGCAAAACAGAAATAGTAGTTTTGAGAAAAAATTGTAGTATTACAAGGATGGAAGTGGATTACAGTTCATCAAATTTGATTATGTAAGAGGCGGTAAAGATATCAAAGTTGCCATTCTTGTGGATTTTATTTTGTTCCTTTAGTTAAATTTCTTTGCTTTCATCACTTTTGGCGATTTTGTATTCCTATTATATATAAAGCAAGCTTCTGGCCACAATCATGGAACACGATATTAATATCGGTCAGCCAGGACACTGTCGCTTTAAAAGGAAGTTAAAACTGTTAGGAAATAGTGACGCAATTTTCCATTTCATCCATTGTGAAAATTGTCCGATAAAAAAGCCTTGCAAAACGAAAGTGTTAAAAACAAAGACAAATTCAAACAGAAAGAAAACGAGCTGTGAAACTCTCGCTATGGTGTTAGAGAATAGACTGATTGAGCAGACGTTATCACTCCCACAGACAAACGTGTTCCACGTCTTCGTTTTCATAATCATGAAAGCACGATATTGCAGCCGGGACAGTGTCCCTTGAACTCTGTTTACTGTTTGCGTGACAGTGTCTTTCAGTTTGTTTGTATGCCCGACCTGAACTAGCTGCCGGCCATTTTTAACTTTAAGGTTATTTCAGGTAGCTTGTACACTATTATTCATCTTATTCAAAATTGTAAATACTTATTGTAGGCTCTGGGGTAAAATAAAGATTGTTGTTGTTTTATTTTGTGCCGTACTACGTTAAGGTTCTAGGGAAACTGGAGTTGTTCTTAAGGTGGCTGAACACAGTTTGCGCGCGCTCTTCAATTTCAGCTGCTTACGTGAGTCAGCGCGCGCAGAGTTTTGAGAAAAACAAACGTGGCGCCTGTTCAGCGATCATTTTATTTTGCTCAGCGTGGATCGCGAAAGTGTTGTTTTTCGTCTTAAAATCAAACAATTTGTTGTTCGTAAAAATGTTTGTTGAATCAACAGATAATATATAGAACCATTGAAGAAATACACTGCCTTTTTGGTCGTTTTTGTCTTTGGATCGAGAACCCAGTCAAATGCAACGCATGCGCAGTTGACCAAAAAATTGTGACTGGATGTTTTAGCGACTTTCCTCGGAAACGTGCTGATTTCTAGAAAACTACTCATTAGAATTTCACGAAATTTGGCACAATAATAGTTCCGAATATGCCGAACTCACCTGCCATCAAAAATTTGAAATCTAACAGAGGAGATTTTTACAAAACGCAAACATATTAAACCACAAATTACGGAAGATCCCTCTGTCAAAATTATATGAGACCAGTGTTAACATGCGAATATTTTTACGAGTTTACTGGAGACAAATGATGGACAAAATCTAATGACTAGATTTTCTGAAAATAAAAGAAACCAAATATTGCAGGCTGATTTTCATTCCACCGTGTTGCCATGGCAACACCCTAAAAGCTCAACAAAAATATCAAAATATATAGTTTGTTGCTTAATCGTATGCCTCGCCAATTTTGGGCGCCCAGACGTTAGTGGTTTTAAAATGACAATGAATGACGCATAGGTATAGTGAAACTGTGTTCAGCCACCTTAATTGGTAATTTACCTTTTCTAGGTTGGGAATGTAAGGCTTGTTAACCTGGTTGCAGGAAAAACACACGAAATTATTACTAGATCACTGAAGCCTCCTGTTTTCGGTAAGTTTGCATGTGAACATTCAAGGTAACCAATGGTTGACTGAAGCGATAGTAAAATCAAACGAACTTTATACGATATATTGAATTCTACGCGCATTTTGATCGGTCATTCCCGGCCTGTTAAATCGATGTCAATCGATCATCGGAAATCCAATCGATCAATCGATATCAATCGATAAAATTAGTTAATTGATATCGATTAATATCGGCTAATCGATGATCAATCGATAATCACAAAAAATGTCCCGCAAATTATCGATTTTATCGATTTTTGCGATTTTTGCGATTTGATTTTTTTTTTGTCATCAGTGACCAACTCGCCTACGGCTCTTTGGCCACGTTTTTGTTCTAACACATTTTGACGTCAACTGCCATCTATAACTGAACTGTAGACTCACGACAAAATGGACCCCATATGAATTTGAATATATGAAAATAATATACTTGATATTCATAAAATGGACTCTATTTTTTAATGGACAGACAGAACAAACACGCGTACGATCAAAAGAATGAAAGCAATTAAGCGCACGATTGTACGATTGTAATCAAAGGTTACGAATTCGAACGGATGGAAGGTCGTCAAACGAGCAAATTAACAACTGCATGCTCTTACTCTTTCTGTTATTATTATTATCATCATCACAAAGACTCCTCGACTGGCTAGATCAGAGGCTTAAGGGGGCAAAGCATGTCACCATTTTTAGTGTCATTTTAAAAAGCCAAAAAGAAAAAACATTTGTGTGAACGCAAAGCTGAAAACGATGCTCCAGTTTCGCTAACATCGAGTATGCCTTGATCATATTATTTTCGTCAGCTATAGTACTGTGCATTAGTAGCCGAAATGTATTGACCTGATGATAAGGACGTTAACCATTCTGAATCAATGTTTGTATTTAAGAAATCCCAGACTTTTTGACAAAAGATGAATGCGAGCATCTCATCCAAAAAGCAGAGGAAACTGGGCTTACATTGAGTGAGGTGGGGCTGCCAGAAGAAAGCAAGCACGTGGACAAGTATGCTAGTAAGTAGTCATTAAAAAGTGATCATCGCAGATCTCAACGCTATTTACCAACTTGTGATTTGTTGTGCGCGATGTTGCACGCAACAATAAAATTGAGGGGTGGACATACAGTGCAATTTTGAAGTAATTAATGTGCGATGTTGCGCGCGATGTTGCGCGCGGTGTCGCATCGTCTATCTGCATGAGCCTTTGCGCTAAAGTGACACTTTCCCGCCGAAAAAAAGGAAATTTCGCTTACTTTATTTTTATGTTATATCGCCAAATGCCACCAAATATACAACCTAAATTAAGTGCTAAATTTATTCCATAACTATAGAACAAAACAAAAGCAGTAGTTTGGAAATAAAGGGCAGGATTGCAAGGATGGAAGTGGATTACTGTTTATCAACTGAATTTGATTTCTTGACAGCATTTGTGTTGTGACTATTAGCTTATTAATATTCTTCGTCACCTTCCTTGTGGCACTCTATATAAGTTAGCGCATTATCTTATCTTTGTTACATGTACGTTTGATAATGGTCTTGTAATAAGAACGGCGGAAATATTACGTTACTTTACTCTTGTTTGTTTGTTGTTTTCTTGCTTATACTTATATTTTAAGTTTGCAAGATGTTCTTCGGAGTTGTCATCATTTTATATTTCTTACATCTGTAGGCGGGAAAAGATTTACTAAACTACTGTACCTTTATCCTAAGAAAGCCTGTGCTGAGAACGTTTTCAGACTCAAATTGCCCGAAAATTAAAAACACCAAGTCCCAGCTCGGGGCAGTACGCAGCTCTTACAAGGTCTTCTCTGATTTGCTGAGAAAACAGTAGAATAAACAACACAATGGAAACTATTAGCCCTGAAAACAATAGAGCTGCGTGATACCCAGGTCCAATGAAATTAGAGGTTGTAAAGAGCTGCGTGGTATCTGCCCAGCTCAGCCTCAGCCCTAGAATTAGACGTTCTTATATACACAAAATAGTTTATGAAACCAGCCTTTATTTTAGTTCTGATGTCTCTAAATATGAAAAATCACCTGTTTTTTCTATAATTTTAGGTAGTTGCTATGACGATGAATATAGATGTGTCAGATGGGCAAAAATCGGAGAATGTGAAAACAATCCCGGCTACATGTTGAAGAATTGCCGACAGAGCTGTGAAGTGTGTAGAGGTACGTATTAATAGGGTACGATACGTTAATTATTCAGTGACTATTGAACCAGACACCTGCGCATTATACCCCATTCGTTCACTAACGCAATCGCTATATATTTCTCAGATGAAAGGACTTTTGACTTCGAAAACTGGGATCTCGATAAAGATGGTGTTCTCACTGGATACGAGGTAAATGTGACTGCATCTAATTTTTCAGTTTAATTAATTTGTCATCATTTGATTTCTTGACTTACATCTGTTTTTTTTTTTGTGGCTAGAAGTTAAAATTTGGCTTTATTGTCATTTTGAACTCCTTACTCTAATACTCTGGTCCAAGACCTAAGAGGAGGATAGATATTTAACAATTCCGTGAACCTGTTATTGTCTGTTTTCAGTTCATAAAGACAGCCGAAATGCTCTATTTCCTGTATATAGACGAAGAAGACGTGCATGAAATGTAAGCACCTCAAGTATTTAATAATTTGTTAATATGTAATTTGTTGCATTATACAGGAAACAGAGGTACATTTAGTACATATAATTAAGTCAATTCATACTGACGCTTTGACACATACCAATAAGACAAGTGCATTCTTCTCCTTGCCTTAATACAACTATGAAATAGGGAGAAAACACAGGACCAACAGGAAAACAACCAACAAACTAATATTTTACCACAATTGCCGGTAATCTCGCAATCTGATTGGTGGATGCGGGTGGTAAATGAGAGTGCAGACACGGTGCTGACCGCGCTAACATCACGCAATTTCTAAATATTGTGGTAAAAAAAACCCAGATCTTCACCGGTTTTCCGTGGTGTGGACTCTTATTTACCACGATTTAAGTCCTCACATGGTCAGCATATGTTGCTGACTCACTCGGCTGCGCCTCGTGAGTCCACAAAAACCGGTGAAAATTTGCTAACCAGATGGTTTGAGTCTAGATGGATAGTTGCCTGATAAAAAGGCATGTAAGTCATATAATGTGAATCTCATGTAATCCATGTTACCTGTACCTTTCCTTTTAAGGCTCGTATTATAAATTCTTACTAGCGCCAGCTCGTCTTTTAATGAGAAGAGAAGCGGCCGGGATGTACTTGAACCTAAACTGCTCACCAACTGGTCAAGTTAAACGTGGGCCTTTGGTACTATAACAATACGTTACTTCACTTAAGTATTTTCCTTGAACTTTTTGTACAGGTTTCTCGTTTTGAACATCACGCAGTTTGGTCCAGGTAAGGACAGTATATTATAGGAGCTATGTTATGGCGACTTTAAGGTTCGTACGTTTAGGTCAAAACTGCCCCAAATTAAAACTAAGTACCTTTGTCGTACACGAAATGCAAATAAAACAACTAAGAGGAAGATATCAAGTGAAATTTCTAAGAGAAAATAAACCATAATAAGGGTTTAAGCGAGTTTTCCAAGACAGAAGCGATAAACTTAGGCCTAGACACTTAATTTAATTTACTCTTTATAAGAGCACTTATCTAGTAAAATAATTTTAAACAAAACTGGACTCTTATTTTTGGCTTTTCACTGATATTAATATGTCTTTAGGCTTTTTAAAGTAACAATAAAATTGGTGACAGCCCCTTTAACTGCTATTTATCATGAACTAAGAAGTGAAAAAGACAAAGTGAATCGTGAATGTTTGTTAACATCCTAACGATTTTTTTTTCTCAATACGATACTAGATTTATTCTAGACAATATAAATCGTTGCTTTTATTTTTATTTGTTCAAATATAAATGTTTACCGTCATTTTTAGGCCCACTGTGCGAGGACAATGAAGCTTCATGTTCACAGCTCGCAAAAGAAGGAGCATGCCACCTGCATCCCACATGGATGTTACTTACTTGCCGGAAGTCGTGTGGAAATTGTGAATGTGACGACTTAGCGGCGAATTGCTCATCGCTTGCCAAAGAAGAAAAATGTCTTGAAGATGATCATGTTGAATGGATGCTAAGAAACTGTCGTCGCAGTTGTAACGTTTGTCTAGGTGAGAGTACCGAGTGCGCGTGTACCCCCGGAGGGGGGCGGCGTGTTACAGACCCTCGGGTAGACAGACCCTCGGGTAGGGAGGTGCGGCCGGGCCGCTCGAAACAATGACCCTATTTATGGCACAACTCTCTAATTTCCTTACCCTGTTTCAGACAGAATTCCGATTTTGAGACCCTGTTTAAGACATTTATAACCCAAAATCATACCCTGTTTAAGAGAAGAGAAGAATAGAATAGTGATAACCTGTTTCTTAATTTAATACATTGGCAACTATAAAATCTATTTAGAGCTTTATGGAATCACTGACAGAGCTGTTTAGGTTAATACTTAGTATTCATGGAACACTGAACACCTTTTCATGGACGGTCTAGGAAAGTACGTTAACAAAAGACTTAAGTAAAAGAGTAACAATGGTGAAACAAATTATTCTTTTTCTCTTCTATAACTGATGTACACAGTCTCTCGTCAGCCCTGGAAGCTCATCCTTCGTTGCTCCGGCTCTTACTAAGTTACATGCATTTTGACGTAACCAAGTGATGAGATGGCGGAGCAGGGCTTTCACATGCATAGACCTTTTATGGTTTCTTTTACGCTCAAGCTCCCTCGCCATTTTTTTTTTCTTCTTATATTATTAAACTTTAAAAAAATGATTAATAGGCTGTGAGCTTTGTATTTCGCCTTAAAGAACATCTGTTATCACGGTTGACTACTAAAGCGCCGTTTGATATTTAATGACTTTGCCATTTTCATAGGCGCCATTAACAATGACACATACCAAGGCAGGACCACAAATGACATCTTCAAGTACTTGAAGACAATGGAGAGAAAACATCCCAGACATAGAGCAAGGTACAGCCACACGGCCTGGCTACATAGCACAGTGCTAGATCCAATACAAAATACGATGATTGACAGGTATGTGGTTATAAATAAATAAAGATGGTAAGATGTTGGTTGTCGGAGATATGTCAAACGTCCTTGACAAGGTTATGATCCGAAATCCAAACACACGAATAAATAATCAAGTACTGAAACAGGGTTGGTGCAGTGGTGTGACAATGAGTCATGAGCTCGATTACCGGGTTTGGCGTCATGTGTGGGTTTGTTGTTGGCATTGTTCTTTAATTGTGTAAGTCTTCACGAGCCAAATAAATAAATAAATCGTCTTTATTTAACGAGGGTGACACTAAATAGTCATAAGACTAACAAACCTGTGGCCCTCGGATTCTGGATCGAATTGGAATTTGGAAGTGTTGGTTTTTGAGGAGAGGGAAAAACCGGAGTACCCGGAGAAAAACCTCTCGGAGCAAGGAGAGAACCAACAACAAACTCAACCCACATATGACGCCGGGGCCGGGAATCGAACCTGGGCCACATTGGTGGGAGGCGAGCGCTCTCACCAAGTAGTCCTTAACGGCCTTAACCCGGATTTAAAGCATAAGTGACTGAGGGTACTACTACTCCAGTCCCCATGGATGGGATGCTAGTCCATCGATGCCGGTCGATCTGGTACTCTAATCAGCACTGACCGTTTTAAATACCGTCGAGTCACTCGAATTAAATGATTAATAATATACCTGAAAAAAATTACTCAATTCTGATTGGCTAAGAGTAGTGCAGTTCAAGTGTAACACTAGTGGAAAAAGTGGAAAACCAGTGCAAAAAGTGTAACAGCAGTGCAAATTACAAATAATAAAAAAGATGATGCAAAAATGTTTTGCCAAAAAAAAAGCTTTTGCAAAAAAATAATTGATGCCGAAGCGGCTCGTGCAAATTAAGCTTTTTGAAAAACTCACTTGTGCAAATTAATCCCAAATTGAACTCGAAACCGTATGATTACCAAAACTAAGTTATTTTTAATTAATATTTATTTAATTTTATAACGTTTTGTTTAGAATAGAGAAGTTAACTGGTCTTCCCCGTGAAATAGTGGATGGTGCTGAATCTCTTCAGGTCAGTGTATGGTAACAAAATAAACCATTAAAACCAAACAAAATAAATAGATAATACAAAATAATCATGCACTGCATGGATTGAATTACTTTATAATGAGTTTTAATATTTGAGTGTGGCGTCCTGCAACTCATAAAATACCCGCACACATTGTCTGTAAAGCAAGCCATAGAAGGTGTATATATGACACATCAGATAATCAGTGGTTAGCCTAGTATATCGACACTCCTCGTATATCTGCGTTTCGTCGTCGTACATATATGAAAGCAAACTTGTGTCCACTGCAGTGTCCAATGTCTGTTGACTCGTTGTTAATACAACTCCGACTTTCCAACCAGCAAAGTATAATACAGCAAAAGCCTCAACCGAAAATTGACAGGAGCCATCCAAGTGCAAGGAGTTAATTTAACTCAACTTTAGGAGTTATTTTTAAATCTTTCAAAGAACAAATTTGTGTCAGGTGCTTTCTGTAACTCCTCTACCCTTGACAAGGTGGTTTCTCTTCAAATACACTTGTTACTTTCCATTTAACACTTTCGCTCTAACATTTTATTGTCTTTTTTATTTTTTTTATTTTCATGTTTCACAGGTGGTCAAATATGACAAATACGGTCATTATCACGCTCATTATGACTCCTCTTCCACTGGAGATGCTGATATGATCTGTTGTCATCAGACAAGGGACAAAACCAAACCTTGTCGGCTCTGCAGGTAAATATAGGCTATAAATAGATTAAAATGGTAGTTGAGAAACGGTCGAAAGCAGTTGAGAACTGTCGTACACTTTTGTTTGTTTTAATAATTGTATAGGCCTTTATCACGCCCCGCCAGTTTGTATAAAAACAAAAGATTTTAGCCTGCCCAACCTCGTTTTTTCACTGCAAGGCTGGTCGGGCAAAAACAAAGCATTTTATTCTCCGGGGAGTCAACATGGCTGCCGCGTGATAAAGACCTGGACATCATCATTCTGGGAATAAGTTCGTGTTCCAGTATCCTGTATGATGCCTAGTGATGTTGGATGATGTCTAGCCCATTAGATGATTTCTAGGGAAGTTGATTAGGTCTAGCAACGTGCGATGATGTGTAGTGATGTTCCATGACGGGTGGTTAGGATTGGTGGTGGTTTAGGGGACAACATTGTTATTGATTTTCAATTTGGTGTACTGGAACACGAACTTATTACCCTCATTCTCGTCCCCAGAGCTCCACGGTTTTTTTTAAAATTGCGTCTCGTGTAGCTCTGGTAACGGAAATAAATTTGAATTTTTTGATTGGCCGTTTAAAAATGAATGCGCAACAAGGGAAAAACATTTTACCCTTCTACGCATAAGGTTTTACTTCCGGTTGAATTTCAAGTTGACTATGACGACTACATCAACAAAACCAACGTTTTAATTTCAACGCATTCAACGACCAATGCCACCCAGTTTTGTTTGGTTTAGCAGGTAAAGATACGGCTGCTAAATTTCAAAGTATAACGGGATCTGATTGTCGCTAAATATGAGCGATTCGTTTCCGAATATAATCAGTATGTGTCTTGGAAGACGAAGCTGTAAGCGGCCACGAATATTAAAGAAGTATGTTGCTTGCTACAGGGACGGGTAAAGAGAGGCAGAAATCCCGAAGAAAGCCCAAGGGTGAAAAGAAATATTACCACTAGGTTACCCATTTTAAATAATAACAACAACGCTATCAGCACTCTCGTAAGCAAGTTATATTTTCTTTATTAGGTAGTACTCTTTGCTACAACTTGAAATACAAATCTAGGGAAACGAAGGTCACTCGAAGCACAATTAAAACTGAATAACACATGAAACTAATGCAAAACAAAAATCCCTCGATATTTCTTACCACTGTTCGATGAAATAAGCCTAATCAATGACCACAGCGTGTCCATCAACAAACTTAGCTGTCTCAGCAACTGATTTTGTCGGATATGAAAGCGTTTAGTGGCGAAACGATAAATACACAGCTCCCAAACGAAAGAAATCGGTTGACTTATCGAGGATTTTCTAAAACCAGCAGGCAAAATACAAAGACAACCTTCTTCTAAATAACAGCAGCACGTAAAGCTTTTCTTCTTTCTTTTTCAGCGCGATGTTTTCCTGTAATTGTTAAGTCTTGTACAGTCCTTTCGAGCGCCATTCCACACACACAACATTCTCGTCTCCAGAGCTCAACCAAACGAAACGAGAGCTCTGGGGACGAGAATGAACACACAAAAGGTTTTATTATTTCCGGTTTCTGGTATTGAGCAAGCGCAATAGTACATTAATGCATTAAGCATGCGCTAACGGATGTCGTGCATTTTACGACATCCGGAAGGCACCGTTACCAGAGCCCTTCGTTTTTTGCGCTGACCAAACGAAACGAAGGCTCTGGGGACGAGAATGGGACATCATGTATTAATTGTGTAACTTGTAAGTTTATTGATGCTTAACTGCCTTTTTTTAACTATTTAATAAGCACTTCCATTCAGAACCTCAATATAACGTCAATGTTACCTCAATATAACCTCAATATCTGAGTTTTACTTGATGGTTTTAGGCTCCTTCCCTTACTTGATGGGCAAAAAAACGTTGTTCCCACGCCGGGAATCGAACCCGGGCCGCGGCGGTGAGAGCGCCGAATCTTAACCACTAGACCACGTGGGATACCGTTAGTGCAACCGAGCTTAACAGGACAACCGAGTAGGAAGTGGCACCAGTATGTTTTTTTCAAAAAAACATACTGGTGCCACTTCCTACTCGGTTATATAGTTGACTTCGGAAAAATATTACAAACTACCAAGAAAAAAAAATAGTTTGAAACTTAAAACGTCGTTTAACTATCGCAGGTCTAGTGAACCGCATCCAGCACATTATTAAGCGTCAGTCGTATGTCCATCCATAGCTTAGAAGTAAAATTCTTGACACAGATAAAAGAAAAAATATGGAGCGCAGACACGATCATTAAACGGCCCGACTGTCCTACTCTAGATGCCACACATTAAAAAATAGAAAGCTATTTAGCAACTTGAACGTACAAATTAAACAGAAGTTGGAAGCAAAAAAAGACATTATTCCCACGCCGGGAATCGAACCCGGGCAGCGGCGGTGAGAGCGCCGAATCCTAACCACTAGACCACGTGGGATACCGTTACTACAACCGAGCTACAGTTTAAGAGACAATCAAAGACACGTGCAGCATTGACTTCGGAAAAATCGAATCCTAACCACTAGACCACGTGGGAGATGTTACATTTAATATCAATTCAAGTCCTCTTTGAACTTCCTCTTTAACGTTTACTTATTTAAGATTCTCCACATAATACAGATAATACAATTAATAACATCATAGAAATAATACGGAAAAAGACGCTGCGAAAAAAGAACAAAAGCTAACGTTCAGCTGTTTTCTGCAAACAGTGGAAGCAAGAAAAAGAATTACAGTTATAATTAAGATGAAATATTATGATTTATATTCACGGTAAAAAGATTTACATGACCTTAAAGGTCTTCAGGAATATTGCATGCAGATGATCCTGATTCCTGCGTGCATTCCTAAGTAACAATTAAATTAAAAATTATTTTTCTTTTCTTCAGGATGGTAACAATTCTCTACTATCTAAACGATGTCGATGAAGGAGGTGAAACAGCTTTTATTGTCGCTGATAACTCTACTCTTAACGAGTCGGTAAGGATTCGATTGTTGTTTAATTAACAGTATTTAGTCTTCGTGTCCTCTACATATGATAGAACGTAATGATAAAACTTATTCTCATAAAACACGAAAATTTGGCCAAACTTGCATGGCCACCGTAAAGAGATTCAAAAGCTGATGTTTCGAGCGCTAGCCCTTCGTCGAAGGGCTACTGAGCGTCAAACGTCTTTACGGTGGCCGATCTCTTTATGGTGGCCAATTAACCTTAGCAACTCAGTTGATAAGACCAAAATTTAGTGTTTTACTCCCCCACCGACGCAGCACAACTGACATTGAGAACGTGATCGCGGGTGGGTCAGTCCAACGTTATCGATGTAAGTCTTAAAAAAATCCCGTTGTTTACAGGTGTGAGTGGGTACACTCATTACTCGCTAGTAGTAATGTGCTGTTACCCGCCACCAACACACACTCAGACTAGCTTAAAATTGCAGACGGAAAGGGCTTCAAATTCATGTTTTTTAATAGTGGAACAAACCTTATACGAGGTAATAAGTCTCAGTTGTATCAGTTGTACTCCATATACTTCAGCTAAAAAGCATTACAAATCAAACTAACACATATACCAATTCTCCAGTTGCTAATATCGAAACGCGGCAAAGAAGGCGATCCTTACAATCTCAGTAACTACTGCCAGGATGCTAATTTGGTGATAGCACCGAAACGAGGCACAGCGATCATGTGGTACAATCATTTGCTTGACTCCGACAACGAATGGCTTGGGGAGAGAGATCCGTACTCTTTGCACGGAGGCTGTGACGTCATAAGAGGAAAAAAGTGGATAGCCAATCATTGGATACCAGCACCATATAAGAAACATCGACATCTTCGAAGCATATACCGAAGAACAAGTTATTAGAAAACACTTACCTGCCTTTGGCTCAACCTGGCTATCCTTAATAATATCAAATGCTTAAGTTTTTTCAGATTAGACAGATGGCGGGAATGAATAAACACTCTCAGTAATGTTAACCATAAGTTACACCTGATGTCCATTCCAAGTAATGCTTAAATTAACAAAGAAAATCTTTTTTTAATTTGCAATCGAGATCGTTTATTCCGCAAAATGGAAAGGATTGGCTTCAAAAACGCTGTTAATTAAAAGTAACTATATAGTATTTTTAAATCCAGTGTTCTTTTTATTGAAACATTGAAATATGTTATTTAAGGATTACAAAATTTGTCCAAACTTAAGATGTAAACCTGAATTTTTCTTCAAATATTAAAAATGAACAAAACCGTTTTCCTGCGAGCACTTGCATTTAACTTTGTCAATCCGTTTTAATAATGGTGTATATTATACATGTGCGTTATTCTGACCTCAGAATGGCTAGTATCTATCAGTGCTATATCTTTCTTTGAATAAAGTTTGTTGTTGTTGTTTTATGAGTTTCAAGAAGTGTCACAATTCATTCAATTCATTAATAGGCCTGATTCAGGCTGGTCTCGTTGGTCTGGATTATACATTAGTAAAGGGGTTAGTTTTTTAAACACGAACAATAATCAATATTTGATTTTTTAATAAATATGTCAAACACACGTGATGTAGCGCCAGATCTTGTCAATACGTCTATAAGTATATAAGTGTGAAATACAGTGAGCTTCATCAACAGCAATGAGGCACAATCTCTCTTCATAGACTTCACTCGACAACATCTTCCTCCATCGATCAGAACACAAAAATGACGCCGGTGATCCAAAGACGATCTCCCAGTCTCCCCTTTCAACGGCTTTTATCGCCTCCTCGTCCTTTTGATCTTCGCCAATAAACTCGGCAGCAATGCCTATTGATTTTAAGAAATTTGCTCGATCTTCCATTATTAGCGAAGTCAGGGGTGAAATAACGACAGCAATGGACTTAAAACTCGTCTCTTTCACAATTATTATATCGAAAATTATCGGTGCGAATTGGAAAATAAGGGACTTTCCTGATCCCGTAGGTTGAAAAACGAACAAATCTTCGCCGTCAACCAGCATTTTAACTTTGAGATTTCCAGTTTAAATCTCTCTACAACACGATCGCACGCCAAATCAAACAACTCCTTCGCATCCGCCATTTTGAAATTATGTTATTTATTCGCCTGCTCGATTTGAGCAGGCAAGCTTCTGATTGGAGAAAATTAACAATAACAAGTTCACGCGTCCAGCCGTCTTTTCGGGAGAGGAGCGCGGGCTCGTTTCCCGAACAGCGGCTGGTAGTCGAGCCTAGCTTTCGCAACAATAAGAATAGACTCAGTCTCCAGCGGTGGGTATCTCGATGCGCCCGCGATTATCCTGGCCTCATGTGGGGACTGAATGGCCCTGTGTAATATTCATTAGTGTTTTCTCTAACTCCTCTTCAAGGTGGTTCCTTTTCAAACACCTATTTTATTATATTTTATTTGTATTTTATTTTATTAGCTTCGTGATGACAAATAAGACTTACAAAAAGAAAACAAAGACATACAATGATGGCATACATGACACAAATAATATTAAATAAGTAGATAAAAGAAAAAGACGGCGACACAGTCACTTGTTACGAGGTTCTCTCCAACATTTAATTTCCTTTTTTATTTTTTATTTTGTCTCTAGGTGGTTAAATATGACAAGTACGGTCACTTCTACACTCATTATGACTCCCCCTCCACTGGAGACGATAATATGATCATTCTGTTGTCATCAGACGAGTGACAAATTAATAAAACAAACCCTGTCGGCTCTGCAGGTAAATACGGGCTGTATATGGGTTACTAACTGATAATTGAGAAACGGCCGAATTTTAAACAGTCCGGCCGGCAGTTGAGAAAAAAGGCATGCCGTTGAGAACTGTCGGCTAAGTTTGTGCACTTTTTTCTGTATACTTATATGTTAACCGATAGCTAAACATTAAGCCTGATTTGACTTGCAACGTAACGTAAGCATAAGCGCAAGCATAAGAATTTGCGTCAAGTGAAAAAAACCATTATCATGAGCATTAGATTGATCCTTATGCTTATGCTTATGTTTATACTTACGTCAAGCCCGTTTTTACTTTACATATATAATTTTATAAAATGCTCAAGGAAATGCGCGTGCTATGATTGGTTAAACCGAGTTCATTATAACTCGATAAAGCACGCGCGTGACGTAAGGTTGATTATAACCGTTTTTATTTTATAAAAGAAATAAAAAAAATTGTTCCTCGTGCATTGTTGAGTTATATACCTAATTCAAAAAAGGTTGCTTTGGTCATTGGTAATTGGGCATTGGGAAGCTATTGTTTGGCGGTCACTCAAGCGAAGCATTGCATTGTGTTCCGTATGCCCAAATGCCAATGCCCAATTACCAATGACCAATTGCCAAAGCAACCTTTATTGAATTAGGTGTATAAGCACTTGGGAATTTTAAAGAACACTCGAGAAGTGCGAGAAGCACTCGCTTTTGGCTCGTGCTTCTCTGCACTTCTCTCGTGTTCTTAAAACTTCCCGCGTGCTTATATAACTCATTATAAAATGCTCAAGGAAATGCGCGCGCTATGATTGGTTATACCGAGTTCATTATAACTTGATAAAGCACGCGCGTGACTTAAGGTTCATTATAACCGTTTTTATTTTATAAAAGAAATAAAAAAAACTTGTTCCTCGTGCATTATTGAGTTATATAAGCACTCGGGAATTTTTAAGAACACTCCTGTTCTTAAAAATTCCCGCGTGCTTATATAACTCAATAATGCACTCGGCGCGTTTTTTATTTCTTTAATAAGCGCTGTTATGGTTCCGCTCCTGCTCATCACCTTTGCTTTTACTTGTGTCGGTAGAGAAAAACAGGCTTTAAATTGTAAAACTTGTAAGTTTATTGATGCTTAACAGTCTCTTTTAACTACAAATTAAACATTTCCATTAAGAATCTCATTATAACAAATAAATATATAGTTATTGATGATATTTTTACTTGGTAGGGAAAAAAATGTTGTTCCCACGCCGGGAATCGAACCCGAGCCGCGGCGGTGAGAGCGCCGAATCCTAACCACTAGACCACGTGGGATACCGTTACTCCAACCGAGTTGTTCAAGGGATAATCAAGGAAAAAATCGATTGAAACTAAAAACGTCGTTCAACTATTGTAGGTCTAAAATATAATGAACCGCATGCAGCACTTCATTAAGCGTCAGTCGTATGTCCATAGTTTAGAATTATCAATAACAGTTACAGTTCAGGCGCAATCAAAGACACATGATTTGCGTCTGAAGTATATACCAAAGCTGCAATACTAAGGGACCGACTATTTTACTTTATAATTGCGTAACTTGTAAGTTTATTGATGCTTAACTATCTTTTTTAACTAAAAATTAAACATTTCCATTGAGAATCTCAATATAACAAATAAATATATATTTTATTATGATATTCTTACTTGGTGGGCAAAAAAAAATGGTTCCCACGCCGGGAATCGAACCCGGGCCGCGGCGGTGAGAGCGCCGAATCCTAACCACTAGACCACGTGGGATACCGTTACTACAACCGAGCTACAGTTTAAGAGACAATCAAAGACACGTGCAGCATTGACTTCGGAAAAATATTACAAATTACCAAGGGAAAAAACTAGTTTGAAACTAAAAACGTCGTTCAACTGTTGTAGGTCTAATGAACCGCATGCAGCACTTTATTAAGCGTCAGTCGTATGTCCATAGTTTAGAATTACCAATAACAGTTACAGTTCAGGCGCAATCAAAGACACATGATTTGCGTCTGAAGTATATACCAAAGCTACAGTACTAAGGACCGACTATTTTATTTCAGGCACGGGGGGGGGGGGGGGGGGGTATGTTGGGTGATTTTGAAAAAATTATATCCTGCAAGCCAACTTGATGGGAAAAAATATATCCTAAAAAATATATCCTAAATAAGTTTTCTTAATTAAAAGTATTATGTACATGTAGTAGTTAGCATTGTGACTGAAAAGCCCTGTCGAGGGGAGTCTCAATAAAGTATGCATGTATGTATGTATGTATGTATGTATGTAAGTTTGACTTCAAGCTTTGTTTTTTTTTTAATAAAGTTCTTGCAGAAACACAGCTAAAGGAAAAAATATCGAACGCAGACAAGATCATTCAACCGCCCGACAGTCCTACCCTATGCCACACATTAAAAATAGAAAGTTATTTTGCAAATTAAGCGTACAAATTAAAACAAAAGTTGGAAACAAAAAAAAAAAAGAGAGAAAAAAAGGAACATTTATTCCCACGCCGGGAATCGAACCCGGGCCGCGGCGGTGAGAGCGCCGAATCCTAACCTCTAGACCACGTGGGAGATGTTACGTTTGATTTTGGCTAGCGACGTAAGTATAAGTATAAGCGGAAGCATAAGAATTTGTGTCAAGTGAAAACGAACATTGACATAAGCATAAGATTGATCTTCATGCTTAGGCTTGCGCTTATGCTTATGTTTATAATTACGTCAAGTCCGTTTTCACTTTACATATATAATTATAAGCGCTCTTATGGTTCCTCTTATAAGTGTAAGTTTATTGATGCAGCTTGACTGTCTTTTTTAACTAAAAATTAAACATTTCCATTAAGAATCTCAATATAACAAATAAATACATATTTTATTATGATATTCTTACCTGGTGGGCAAAAAAAAAAGCATTATGGTTCCCACGCCGGGAATCGAACCCGGGCAGCGGCGGTGAGAGCGCCGAATCCTAACCACTAGACCACGTGGGATACCGTTTCTACAACCGAGCTACAGTTTAAGAGACAATCAAAGACACGTACAGCATTGACTTCGGAAAAATATTACAAACCACCAAGGGAAAAAAACTAGTTTGAAACTAAAAACGTCGTTCAACTATTGAACGTCAGTCGTATGTCCATAGTTTAGAAGTACCAATAACAGTTACAGTTCAGGCGCAATCAAAGACACATGGTTTGCGTCTGAAGTATATACTAAACCTACAGTACTAAGGGACCGACTATTTTACTTCAGGCGGGGGTGGGGGGGGGGATATGTTGGGTGATTTTGAAAAATATATATCCTGAAAGCCAACTTGATCGGAAAAAATATCTCCTGCAACTGCGAAATTTCGACTTTGTTTTTTTAATAAAATTCTTGCAGAAACACAGCTAAAGGAAAAAATATCGAACGCAGACAAGATCATTCAACCGCCCGACTGTCCTACCCAAGATGCCACACATTAAAAAAATAGAAATTTTTTTAGCAAATTTAGCGTACAAATTAAAACAAAAATTGGAAACAAAAAAAAGAGAGAGGGGGTGGGGATATTTTCCAACACTTCAGTCCAAGGTTATAGAACTAAGTCTTAAAATCCCGTTGTTTACAGGTGCGAGTGAGTACATTACTCGCTGGTAGTAAATGTGCTAGTACTACCAACACCGGCACACTCAAACTAGAGTCACTACCAGTTGTTTTTCATTCTCTTCGGATGAAAATCATTGTAAATCAAACTAACACCCATGTACCAATTCTCCAGTTGCTAATATCAAAACGAGGCAAGGAAGGCGACCCTTACAATCTCAGTAACTACTGCCAGGATGCTAATTTGGTGATAGCACCGAAACGAGGCACAACGATCATGTGGTATAATCACTTGCTCGACTCCGACAGCGAATGGCTCGGGGAGAGAGATCTGTACACTTTGCACGGAGACTGTAGCGTCATAAGAGAAAATAAGTGGATAGCCAATCATTTCCCAGCACCATATAAGAAACATCGACATCTTCCAAGCATATACCGAAGAACAAGTTATTAGAAAACACTTATCTGCCTTTGGCTCAAACCTAGCTTTCCTTAATAATATCAAATTAATAACTAAAGTTTTCTTAGATTAGTCACGTCAGATGGCGGGAATGAATAAACACTTTCAGTAATGTTAACCCTAAGTTACACCTGGAGTCCACGATTTTAAGTAATGCTTAAATTAACAAAGAAAATCTTTTTAAACTTGCAATCGAGATCGTTTATTTCGCAAAATGGAAAGGATTGGCTTCAAAACGATGTTAAAGTAACTATATCGTATTTTTAAATCCAGTTTTCTTTTTATTGAAGCATTGAAACATGTTATTCAAGGGTTACAAAATTTTGTCCAAACTTCAGATGTAAAACTGAATTTTTCTTCAATTAGAAATGAACAAAACCGTTTCCTTCTTGTTGATAAGCAACTAGTCTCCTGAGGCGAGCACTTGCGTTTAACTTTGTCACCGATCCGTTTTAATAATTGTGTACATTCCTGACATTTACATGTACGTTATTCTGGCCTCAGAATGGCTAGTATGCTACCTACGACAGGTATAAGTATTCGAATTAATGTACTGATTTATCTTTGAATAAAGTTTGTTCTTTTCTTGTTCTTGTTTTATGTCTCAAGATGACATGTGTCACAAGTCATTCAATTCATTAATAGACCTGATTCACTTGACGAAAATTCTTATGCTTCCACTTATTGTGCTTGAACAGTCGAAACCCGCTATTTCGAAGTCCCAGGGGAAATGAAAAAAGGTTCGAAATAGCGGGGTTTCGAAATAACCGGGGTAGTGTAAAATTCGTAAACAATGAATCATTTTTAATGAAATACAGTATGCAAAGAGACATTAATTAAATAATGATGATCATATGTCAGATAAATCAGCAGATGCTGTTGCTACGAAAAATCTTTGGATGTTCTGTTGTTTTGTTATTGAATACCTTATGTCTGATCCACAACAGCTGGAATTTCTTAGCGGTAATGGGACACTGCACGTAAATCAAGCATTGTCAAGTCACCAACTACGTAATATGAGTTCAAATAAAAGGCAACAAGTAGCCCGATGGGCTTCGAAACTGGCTCGTTTGGTCTCAGTTTCCACCCGGTTTTCATTTTAGAGTTTTATATCAGCAATCCACAATGTACAAACTAGAATCTATCAATATGCACAGTCCAGTCCACATTACATTTACATTCCACAGCCCGCTTCAAGCACTCCTTAGAGACGGGCCATTTTATTGTTAAGAGGGGGGAAGTGGGCGGGGGGGGGGGGGGGGGGGGGGGGGGGTTTGGGCACTAAAAAAAAATTCCTGCACAGCAAAAGTAAAGAAAAAAAAATAATGCACAGTGAGCCAAAGGAACAATCCCGAAAAAAATTATTGCACAACATCAAGACGGAAAAAAAATTCATGATCAGAAAAATTGCCCAACACCGCCCCCTGCCCCCTCCTCCACAAAAATAAAATCGTCCATCCTTTAGTAGGCTACAATTTCAGGTCTATATTTTTTTTCTCTGATCGGCTCGGTACTGTTGGAAAAAACACAAGTTTAGAACTTTGTATATCGTTTTCGCTTTAAAATCCTTGAAACCACCTACTAATCAGGATTGTTTAAACACAGGCATTTTGGAAAATCGGTGATGCGGTTTCGAATAAATTAACAATATCAACATGATCGATCAAATAGCGTGACATAAATACGAGATGTGTGGAATTTGATTGGACTCCACGGAGTAATGCTTGAGAATTGTTTACTCAGCAGTTCTGTGACTTGCCAGGACGTGTTTTTTTCAACGATTAATTCGATCTAAACTCAAGTGTTTGTCAATTGATTTGGTTAGAAAAGTTCAACCCGCTTTCCTTTTACCAGAAATAGAACACATCCGAAAATCACAGAGATTTAATGTTTAACAATTCCGTCTAAATTAGAACGGTAAATATTTGAATTGTAGTTGCTTCATTATTGGTTACAGTTAGCTATACTACTTATTCAAAATCACACACGGTAGCGATATACAAAGGATATAAATCGCAAAGCAAAGCCATTTCGCTTAAATGATCATGACTTCCTCCTAGACGTCTCCTAAAACGAAAAAAACGTGGAAATATATGGTTGTATTTTGAAATAATCACAGAAAACGGCTGCAGACAAGCACTTACTTTGAAGAATGTCTAACCAAAATTTGTCAAAGTGAAGCAATCGATGAATCTCACAGAAGCTGCATCAAAATAAACTAACCCTCGATGTCTCACAAATCCAACAGCCGAGTCTTGTTACAGTATCGTTTTGTTTTACAACAGCAAACGCGTACGATATCGCCTGCTTTTATAACGATCGAAGAAAGTATTAAGCAATTCTTGCACCATCAATCGAGCAGCGTAGAGGAAGGTCTGCAACGAGTCACGCACCCCTCCCCCAACAAAATAACTAATCTTCCTTTTGCGTGACAAACATTGCACCACAGATGCGTCCTGGCGTGTTCTTGAGTTTCGAAAGCTACCAATTCGGCTTTACTCGCTTCGAATATTTAATTCATTGCTTCCCGAGTAAATCCACACTCGTCTAATACTATCCAAACCATATTTTTTTCTGTTACTTTTAAAAAGACTATTTTTAAAAGCAATGAAATCAGTAAAAATCTTCATTAATCTGATTCATTTCACAGTCCATAATCCACACCACAACGGAAGTAAACTAGGTACGGTGTTGGCCGCAGCAAAAGCGATTCCCGGGGCAGGTGATCCGGTATTTTAAGAACTGTCTCGTTGCAGAGCTGACGAGACAGTTAATAAGTTTCCAGCTGTGCTCTGATGTATTCTGTCAGTTGACAAGTTCGAAATAACGGGGTTGATTTTAGGTCTAGGGAAAGAAGGATCAGTTCGAAATAGCGGGGAGTTCGAAATAGCCGAGTTCGAAATAGCTGATAGTACATGACTGAAAACATAAGGGTAAATCCAAGGGAATTCGACCTGATTTCGAAATAACGGGGAATTCGAATTAACCGAGTTCGAAATAGCGGGGTTCGACTGTACTTACGTCGCTGGTCAAAATCAGACGTTGCATCTCCCACGTGGTCTAGAGGTTAGGATTCGGCGCTCTCACCGCCGCGGCTCGGGTTCGATTCCCGGCGTGGGAATAAATGTTTCTTTCTTCTCTCTTCTTTTTGTTTCCAACTTTTGTTTTAATCTGTACGCTTATTTTCTAAATAACTTTATATCTTTTTTAATCTGTGGCATGTAGGGTAGGACAGTCGGGCGGTTGAATGATCTTGTCTGCGTTCGATATTTTTTCCTTTAGCTGTGTTTCTGCAAGAATTCTGTTTTTTTTTTTTCTAAAAACAAAGCTTCAAGTCAAACTTTCGCAGTTGCAGGATATTTTTTCCCATGAAGTTGGCTTGCAGGATATATTTTTTTCAAAATCACCCATACTTCAGACGCAAATCACGTGTCTTTGATTGCCCCTAAACTGTAACTGTTATTGGTACTTCTGAACCATGGACATACGACTGACGCTTAATAAATTAAAAGTGCTGCATGCGGTTTTCCCTTGGTAGTTTGTAATATTTTTCCGAAGTCAATGCTGTACGTGTCTTTGATTGTCTCTTAAACTGTAGGTCGGTTTCAGAAACGGTATCCCACGTGGTCTAGTGGTTAGGATTCGGCGCTCTCACCGCCGCGGCCCGGGTTCGATTCCCGGCGTGGGAACAATTTTTTTTCTTTGCCCACCAAGTAAGAATATCATCAATAAAATATATATTTATTTGTTATATTGAGATTCGTAATGGAAATGTTTAATTTTTAGTTAAAAAAGACAGTTAAGCTGCATCAATAAACTTACAAGTTACACAATTATTTAAAGCCTGGTTTTCACTACCGACACAAGCAAAAGCAAAGGTGATGTTTAATTTTCTTAATAACTTAAGATAATTTGGTCAGCCTAAGGAGATTCAAAAGCTAACGTTTTAAGCGCTATCCCTTTTTCCTCTCTTTGATGAAGGGCTAGCGCTCGAAACGTCAGCTGCTGGCTCATCCTCGACGTAAAAACCTGCCAACTCACGAGTGACGTAAAACAAAGAAAACAAAAGGTACTGATTAAACAATAGAGTGTAAGACAACAAAGGTAGGAAACAAAGAAAAAAGTCATAGGTTTTTACACCGAGGTAAACCCCAGCTGCTGAATAACTTTATCAACTCAGTTGACAAAACCGTTATACTGTTATACCCAAATATCAAAATTAAAAAGGCCTTTCATTTGCCCTCACTAACGATGATAGCATGAACACTTTTTCTGATATCAAGAAGTGAAATTGGCTGCAACTTCATTCCCAGGGGCTGTCTGTTGCGTAGTGTACGTAGCCGAAATGAGTTTTTGCGAGCACAAAGTTGCGCGCACTCAAGTTGTCAAGCCGAAGATTTAACGATCATTCACGAACTTTTCGGCGTGGTTTCGGCAGCGTCATCGATCACTTTGAACAGAAGGGCTATTGTTTCAATCGTAATGTGCGAATTTGAGCCTGTACAATACTGACCATTTCTTGATACGTTTTCAAAATGGCGATTTAAAAATTGTATCAGCACAAGTCACCATGATGGTAAAAAGACCAAGACGCGAACCAGTATCGCCCTTCCATCTAAGGGTCAGTGATTCGTGACCTCGTCTGACCCTCGTCTCAGTCTCCCACTATGATTCTTCCTTAGTCAATAAACTTATCTCCACATTGTCTCTTTTCACTCAGGTGCCACAGGGAATCCGGTTA
>JAJLRJ010000002.1:20925069-20950069 GCA_024195265.1 Dendrophyllia cribrosa | reverse complement strand
AATCAATAGAAAATATTTAAAAAAGAACAGGTAAACAATCTGTAAGTTGATTATAAAAACAGGGGCGTACCCAGCCTTCTTGCAAGGGGGGAGGGGGGGGGGGGGGGGGGGTCCATCTCGTTCGAAATCAGTCACTCAAGACAGTTCAGTTTCACAGGCATTCAAAACACATGTGCGTGTCACGTGCATGTCACGTGAAAGAAGGAAACAGTTCTTGAAGTGAAGTGTCAATTACGTAAAAGAGTGATTTAGACGGTACGATTTTGCCTACAATTATGGCATGCGATACGCTTACCATGACTTACGACCATTTACACGCGTACGACATTTCCACTTTCGACATCACAAAGTCGCATTCAATGTTAATTGCCAAAATGACCGACACGCAAATCGTGTTGGCTGTGGCTGTTTTATGCAAGAGAAGATGAAAACGGCAAAGGGTACGAGAAGTTAGAGAGAAGAAATAGTTACAGCGAAGATGGGAGAAAGGGGCACAGCAGTTTTCCGGTAGTTGATGCAGGAACTACGTTTAGAAGACGAATGAATGGCATTAACGTATTGATGACATTTTGTCGTGGATCGTTCTATCTCGTTCTATCTCTTCTTGAGAAAAAGATACCTTGGTTTTACCCCTGGCTTTATCGGATTCGTGGGCATTTTGAACTTAATTGTACCGAAAAAACTTCCTCCGACTCCGACTCTCCCATTTTGACGTAACACCATTTCCACCCTCCTCCTAGTCAGTATATTTTGTCACTAAAACGTCACGAAACGTCATCTTTTTATTGTTCTAGGCTGCGATTGTCGTAGAGTTTTAAAACATGTTTTAAAATCCTACGACATTTTTCGTGTTGTGTGCGTCTGTCGTAAGGATGTTGTAGGTTGATTTACACGACGCGATTCCTGTGTTGTAGTCATGGCGTAAGCTTGTCGCACGCAATAATTATCGTACCGTCTAAATCGCCCTTAAAATAGCACCAACTTTCCTTTCCTCGTTTTCACATTGAAATAGTCTGCTCCTTTCTCTATGTTTTTGTAAGGATTCTGTTATTAATTCTCAATTAATCTTCCGAGAGAAGGGGGGAATTTGGAATCCCTAGAACCCTGAAACACATGTTTTATTGGGAAGATTCCGCCGATGTCAGGTGTTGGTAGAACATATATTATGTATTACTATGTTGTCGCAGTTGGTTACAAAAAAGCGAAACAGCTATGTAAATTTTGACGTAGAGATCGAGAAAAGATGCCTTGCCTATTGAAACGAAAAACCATTAAGAGCAACTAATATTGACTATTGAAAAACAAAAACAATTTTGTCTGTTTCAGGTTGTTCGATATCAAACGCATGGTCATTATCATGCTCACTTTGACTCCGGCCTCGATTCCGGCGTCCGGTGCTGTCATCAATTCCCTTTATTAAAGCCACCACAATGTGGAATTTGTAGGTGAGCTGCCGAATAATAGTATTGCTGTTTCAACATACACAGTTCACATTAGGCGCGCGAGAGACTATGCGCCAACTACGGAATTAAAGGTCTATATATAAAATGAAAGCATGCAAGCAGTCCTGTTGTTTCTGCGCAATTAACAGGCCTTTTCAAGAATCAGTATGATACTTTCAGGTATCTGAAAATAATTAAGTAAAAGATCGAAGCAGTCGAGTCCTATGGGCATCTCGGAGATGAACCCTCTATGTTCAGAACGGGCTTTTTTCAGTCTTCTGAGGCCGGGGGCCGGGAGTCTCTAGTATATCAGATTCAAATTTCCAGAAAAAGCTAATTGTGCTCCGCCCTTCTAATATTGGAAGTTTATATTTTTGGAAGCTCGATTAGAGAGCTGTAATGAGGAGCATACGCTAGTCTGAGACAGTAATTGTAAACAAAGATCCGCCTATTTAATCATGACTTTGTATTTCAAATATCGAAGTAAAAAATCTCTTTTTAACCCTCGCACGCCATGCAATATTATACTATATTATGCTCTTGCTCTATGTTACGATATTTTAACTTTTTAATGGCTTCAATAAATATAGAATCCTGTCTGGCTACAAGCTGATTATTTGTCGATGATGACGTCATATGAGGGAACATGACGTCATAATGTATTTAGCCGCCGTTTTGGATTCGCCATCTTAGATTTTATGATTTCCAGAAAATCGATATCATCTCTGTTGATCCAAAATAAAAAAAAATCAATAAAGAAATTAATTAATTACAACAGATAGAATTTTACTACAATAATAATATACATGAAAAAATTACTCAATTCTGATTGGCTAAGAGCGGTGCAGTTCAAGTGTAGCACCATTGCAAAAAGTGTAACACCAGTGCAAATTACAAATAAAAAGAAGATGCAAAAATGTTTTGCAAAAAACATTTTTGCAAAAAAAAAAAATTGATGAAAATGAGCTTTATGAAAAACTTACTCGTGCAAATTAACTCGAAACCGTATGATTACCTATACAAATTCCACATTTTGCCCAACATGCATATAAACCATTAAGACAATGTGATCATCGCAGTTATCATACGGGATGGAACCTATGGCCTTTGGGGTTCCGATGCAAACGCTCTACAACTGAGTTACAACGCCAGGTGGGAGATTGGTCAACAGTGAAATGATGAATATGATAAGGTGCACGTCCGATGGTTAAGCCCTGTGATGAGATAGTGTTATTTGTATTGGCAGGTTTATAACAATTCTATATTATCTTAACGACGTCGAGCAAGGAGGGGAAACAGCATTTCCTGTAGCAGACAATTCTAGTATCAGATTTAAGGTATGAGTTCCCTTGTTAAAGGGGCTATGTCGCGAGGATGGCCGGTGAGTACTGGATACTAACAACTTGAAAAACGTCCGGTGGCTTTTTATCAAGTTGGCGGTCATTACTGTCGAATTCGCTGCAATCCCTTCCATCCCGTCGTATTGCGTGGAAGGATAGATCTCAAGTTTACAAATTAGTTAGAGTATTTACTTGGCTAGATTTTTTTTGTTAAATTATTTCTGCGATTTGTTAGTCGTACCTTCGAAAAATTCGATGTCTTCCAGTAGTGGTGGAAGTTGTGGAGGAATTTAAAAGCGAAATCGATCGTGTGTTTGTTTACCTCACTTGGTTCGACACGAGTGCAAGCGCGATAAAACTTGCCGCGATCCGGGAGGGAACGATAGAAATTTGACATGTGTGACGTCACATGACAGGAACTCATTGCGTAGACTCACCTTGCGACATAGCCCCTTTAACCCTTCTTTAGCAACATTTTGTCAGTGCAAATTGTTTAATAAGTGATATAAATGCACAAACAACTCGTGGTCTCATCACGCATTCAATCTAGTCAAACGTAACAGTTGATCGATTGCATAAAATAATTTTTTGTTCACCCTCCAAATTTTCCTGTAAGTATCTACTTAATGCTTTAGAAGCTAGAGAATGAAGTTCAAAATCCTCGGTACTAGTTGTTGTTCAGTCTGAGTATCCAACAATAAAAACATGAGACGAATAAAAAAAATTAAAAAACAACATAAAGTTTATCATGACCTCGTCTTTTAAATCTCGTTTGCGATATGTTCCGTGCCAAACTTTTTTTAAGAATTTTAAAAGCCGTGAAAAGGAATGCATGCGAATAGTTTATATTTACGTTATTTCTCGTAACTTCCCGAAATCTCTTTTCTTCTCATTTTATTTAGGACCTAGAGAATCCAGAAGCAGACGAGTTCAATCTGAGCATCAGTTGTCACGCGGCTAATTTGGTTCTACCTCCCAAGAAAGGCACCGCCATCATGTGGTATAACAACTTTATTGACCCGGAGAGCGGTCTTCTTGGAAAACTAGACCTAAACTCGCTGCATGGTGGATGTGACGTCATTAAGGGAGAAAAGTGGATCGCTAACAACTGGCTGACTGCGCCAACTAAGGATTCTAAACACATCAAGAGTATATATGATGTTGGATTTAACGACTAAAATCCAGTCCATTCTATTTACTCGATTTTAACGAGGGCCGAATTACACTGAAGTTATTGAAGGTGATCTATATAAGATCAGCATATTCGTTTTGGGTACAAAATAAGGCCATTTAGGATTTTCGGAAAGGGGAAAGCAGCCAGTTAGCTAGTAAAATTTTCTGTTGCTGAAATATTCAGAAGGGAACCGAAAAGGTCAAATATTAATTATATTAGCTTTCATGTAGTTTCCTTTAAAGGCACTAAAATGTGGAAAAAAAACATAACGCCATTTCCAAGCATTTTCCTAAACATTCCTCGTTTGGTACAACCAGTTCGAACTGAAGATTGAAATTAGCGTCACTAACACCAACAATTTAACAAGCCCAAGAAGTGAACAAGAGAGTCACCACCTTTGAGTACTCAACGTAACATTACTACCATAGAATAAAGTTGAGTATTAAATAATTTAAAAAAACCTTTTAACTTTTGGACTCATTTATTTGTGATAAAATAGAAATATGACTACTGTATTGTTAGAGTTGCGTTTATCTAAAAGGACTGAGGTATCTTCGACGTAGTTCCGCGCGATTTCTACGGTAAACATCCCAGTTCCCCAGAGTTCCTCCCGACGACCTACCGCTGATCAGACACAGGTTACGAGATTAAAGATGAAGTTTCCAGGATATTATGTTCCTGACCCGGTCTTTGCTTAAACTGAAATCTTGGGTAATAATTGAGTTATTTCATTTGTGCACGATATTAAATATCCTCTGACAAAGTTATAAAAATATACAGCCTACAGTTACTAATCGGAAATTCTCGCGTGAAAACACTGTTAAAAAATCATAACTTTTTAAATCTCAGATAAAAAGAGAGCATATGCATGATTAAAAATAACAAGTCTTCAAAGTAAAAGGAAGTACATGACACTTTCTTAAAGTGTTCACCAGGCCTACTGGGAACAAAATTTAAAGCTCAAGTTAATAATGCGGAAATCTTCTTCTTCTTCTTCTTCTTCCATATTACTCCACCTCCAGTGCTGAAGATTCTTGTCAATCAAACCCAATATCGAACATGCTCCTGATGTGTTTTGAGTACTTAGTCGGGGCTGTTAGCCAGTTGTTAGCGATCCATTTCTGTCCTTTAATGACGTCACATCCACCATGCAATGTGTAGCGGTCCACCGAACCAAGAAGACCGCCGTCCGGGTCGATAAAATTGTTGTACCACATTATGGCGGTGCCTTTCTTGGGAGGAAGAACCAGGTTAGCCGAGTTACAATTGATGCTCAGATTAAACTCATCTGTGGCAGCTTTTGAATTTTCAAGCTCCTGGAAAACAGTAAAATGTAAAAGTTTATTTATGCTTTCATATTTAAAAATAAGCATGTTCTTAGGAGGCGGCATGGCCGACTAGTTCAATGGTGCCGGAGTAAAAATCGACGGAGGTCCCCGACTCAAGTCCCACCCTGATCATTAACCGGTGATATTTTACGGTAGACCCGGTTGGACCTGAGTTGGGATTATCATCCATGTAACGTTTAACTTGAAATTTTTGTTCCTTGGAGCCGGTTGAAAATTACACTTTTTAATACTACTTATAATTACCCTGTTTAAAAATGACGCATGAACAACATAACAAAGTCCCGTGTAAGATAAGAGAACCTTATTTAACCAAGGTTATTGGCACAAAAGCAGACTTTTTCTTGTGATAAGTAATGAGTTAAGGCTGGTTTTCACTAGCGCATAAGCATAAGCACAAGCCAACATACGCAGACTCAGTAACATGTTGATCATTAGTGCCTATTGTTCTGTTTTGTTCAAACAATTGGAACTAATGATTAACACGTTACTGAGTCTGCTTATGTTGGCTTGTGCTTATGCTTATGCGCTAGTGAAAACCAGTCTTTACATGCAAAAGATCTTACTCTATATCTCAAAGATGTGCCATATATCGGAAATATGTTGAATATTTACCGGTGCGTCTCATGTTGCACGGTCACACAGATCCACAGTTATCGGAAAATCGCGGACAATTTGATTGACGACAATGAAATACCTGGGGGTTTTTAAAGACAACGAGGTCTTTTCCTAGAATTCTTTGTTACAGTACTTACATCCGGAGTGGTTGTAGTGTTGTCGGCTATTAAAAATGCTGTTTCACCTCCTTCCTCTACGTCATTTAGGTAATACAGGATTGTCACAAATCTGAAATCATGATATTCAGATTTAGGTAATTAATATATGAACCCTTATTTTAACTATTATAACTTGAAGGGTTTCCTTCCCAAATGACACGAAGTCAAGGCAAACAAGTCAATTTGAAACTACGGCTTACTCTTCCTTAGCTAATGCAAAATCCCATTCTTCCAAGGCCTTATAGGACTGTTTAGATCAAGAAATCTCCGTTGCGCGTGTACACCATAACCTAAACAAACACATTACGAGCCTTTGATCTCGTTCCCAGATTCTCTTGGAATCGACAGAGTTTCGGTGATGGGTGGGGGGGAGGGGGGGGGGGGGGGGGGGGGGGGGGGGTTGTGTTCGCGTTAATTTAGAATAGGTGTCGTTGAGGCGTCTAGGTACTGCAATTTTAACCATTTAAAGGAACCCTTTGCAAGGATCACAATATCAAAGGGATACCCTATTTTAAGGACTGATCACCTCAAAAATCATACCCGTAGGGGCGGCACATACCTATGTAGCTTTTATTTGGGAGTAACCCGCCCTCCCTTCCCCCCTCCCCCTCCCCCTCGCCCTCCCCCTCCCCCTCCCCCTCCCCCTCTCCCTCCCCCTCCCCTCGGGCTTAGAGTGCTGCATGAAAGCACTAACAATGACCTTTACTTTGACCCCTTATTAACTTTGGTTGTTAGCTTCCATACAAGTTAATTATATACCAAATATTCACACCAGCTTTCTGAGTGTCCTGATAACAAGGAGTGATGGTGAGGAGAAACAGCTTTGGGGTATCATATTAAACTCTAATAAAATTACCTGCAGACTCTGCACTCGGATGTTCTGAGGTAATTTTGATGACAACAGGGAACTGTGGGGTCTTTTATAGTGGAGTCCAAATGCCCG
The DNA here is from genome assembly GCA_024195265.1 of Dendrophyllia cribrosa. Classification (NCBI taxonomy): domain Eukaryota; kingdom Metazoa; phylum Cnidaria; class Anthozoa; order Scleractinia; family Dendrophylliidae; genus Dendrophyllia; species Dendrophyllia cribrosa. The sequence continues at coordinate 20,943,048 of JAJLRJ010000002.1, read as the reverse complement.
TGATAATGACCAAACTTTCCGTATCGTACAACCTGACAAAATAAAACCACAGTCTCCCACGTGGTCTAGTGGTAAGGATTCGGCGCTCTCACCGCCGCAGTCCGGGTTCGATTCCCGGCGTGGGAACTTTTTGTTTTTTGATACCGCACAAATCGCAATTTTGCTAAATACCTGGACCCGGTTGTTCAAAAGGTGGATAGCGCTATCCACCGGATAAATCACTATCCTTATCCGGTCCGCTGGATATTTTTTTTTTCATCCGGTGGACAGCATTAGTTCTCCCATCAAAATATTGTGCTATGTAGAAAGTACATTGACATGTTTACAGATTATTCATGCATGGGTCCTACCCAGGGGAGGGTTCAAGGGATTATGGAACTCTAAATGTGAAAACTAAATGTTAAAACGAGAAACGGGGAGTTGGTGCTATTTTAGGTAGTTGCATGACAATTCACTTCAAGAAATGTTTTCTTCCTGAACGTGATATGCACATGCGTTTTGAATGCTTGTGTAACGCTTGAGTGACTGATTTCGGACGTGATGAACTCCCGCCCACCTTGCAATAAAGCTGGGTTCACCCTGAGCTATTTAACAATAGTCCATTTTACAGTTGTGTGCTTGGTGACCTTGCCTTTGAGTGGAAGCGAGGCTGGAGGTGACCTTACTTTGATACACACCTTTCTGCCTTTCATATGTTAATAATGCTTTTCTCATGCTAACTAGGTAAATTTACATCTAAAAAGCTTCAAGGTCTGTATCATAACAAGGTCAACTTCAGCCTCGCTTCCACTCAAAGGCCAGTACACTAAGAAGACAACTGTAAAAGGGTCTATTCACCTGCATTGGTTCTGCACCTTGGACTATTTTTCTTGGAAGTTTAGTCAACTTTATGACTCTGCAAAGTACAATGTTTTATCTCAATTCTCGGCTTCGTAATCTTAGTATTTTCATTCATAGCAAGGAAAATGATTAGGCTAATTTTCAAATCAAATCAAACTAAGAGAAGTTTACTCCTACAGAGATGCCTAAAAAGCAGATGTAGTTGGGATAATAGGGGACTTTAGATCGGTCGACGAGTACGAGATTGAGTATGAGTACGACTTTTGAATTTAAAGCCAGTCACGTCCCCAGAGCTGTCGGTCCTTCCTGTTGCAAACCAGAAGATAAGAAGACTCTAGATATAAAATTTGTGTGGTAAATGGTTATTTAGAGCACGCGAACTAAGTATTAAAAGTCGTACTCGTACTCAATCTCGTACTCGTCGTCCGATCTAAAGTCCCCTATTAAACTCGCACGAACTCTATTTGCTACGCCTAAAGGAAATTGTAGTCTAGTAACCTATTACGAAGGCACAATATTAAATGCAATCCATGTGAAACTGAAATGAATAAGGTGAATGTTGTGAGCACTTGAGAAGGGATGAGCCCTTAGAAATCCTCCTGCGCTACTGATCCTAGAAAAAGGGAAATCAGGAATTAAAGAAAAATCTTTGTCCCCATCAAGAATCAAACTCGCAATCTCTGGGTTAGATCTTTCAGAGCTCATTGACTAATTGATTCTCTGGTTTCTGTCTCCCCTTACTATACTATTCCAACGCGGAGTTATAAGGATGAGGAAACTACAGTTAGTCCGGGGGATTTCTAAACTAATCCCTTCTCAGTGGCTCATAGCATACACTTCATAACTTAGTCTTTTAATTATGTACACTTTTCCGGCCTTATTGTTTTAGTATCTTGTAAACACTAGTTGTTTCATCTTAGTGTAGGAAGGCCACAAGTTTTCAGTTTTTACTGTCGTGTCATCCTCGATATAAATAAAGTTGATTATTATTATATCAATTTAAATACGAGTGCTACGCGACGTACGTTCTGAAACTACCTTTCATGAAGTCGTCTCAAGACAGGGTCAGCAGTTTTATCCTGTCTCAACCAAGCCTGTTGGCTGTAACGAAATCTATGACGTGGGCTTTTATTCTTCAAGAAATCCATGTAGCAAAGAATCTTCTTGATATTCAACTTGCTGAATGCCTGTGGCATCAGTTTACCTGTTCAGTAAGATTGAGTCTTTCTTTAGTTAATTTAGTGTCGAGGACAACAGCTGTTAATAAATCTTGTTAAAAACTAATAGTCGTATAGCCCTTTCCACCAGGAGAATTGGCCGAGACTTTTCTGTATATTTTTAATATTCATCTTTATCTGTAAAACTGCCATTATCATGATACATACCGTTCCGAATGTTGATTACTAGTCTTTCAACCCTAAGGAGTAAAATTAAATGTTCATTACATTTCAAGCCGTAAGTGTAAGATTTCTGTTTGCAACAAAAATACTCTTTGCGAATCATGTTATAACAAATAAACTATTGGAAGTAACGGACACACTAGACATCTAGCTTCAATGAAACCAAACCACCGTTGATATCAATATATGATTCCTGATAATTTACTGAGACTGTCCGCCCGCTATTTTTCCCAGAATTTGTAAGATATCGATCTCCTCCAAAAAGGCGTATGCACGGAGGCTAAGTTGTTCAGGATCAATAGTTTAATCCCCAAATGATGGAAATTTCATTGTTCTGAACACCAGCATGATGGCTCGGGCTGCCATGCATTAACGCCCTTTACGGTTTTAACTTTTTTAAAAGTTAAAAGATCGGAATTTAGTATAAACGTCTTATTTGCCATGCCGCCTTACATTTCTTCCACTTCATCATTCTTCAGATAAAGCTGCTTGTGCTTCACAGCAAATTCCTTGACCTTAAGAAAATTATAAAATGATCATTATATAAACCTCACTAATTGCGTCGACGAAGGAGACGCTTCCTAATCTTGTCGGCTAAGCGGAACGAATCGAGAAATGTGTCGGTACCAAATCTGCGCCATTTTGAAACGTCACAATAGTATCCAGCATTCTTAGCGCGTCGTCTAGGCTAAGCGGAACGAATCGAGAAAAGTGTCGGTACCAAATCTGCGCCATTTTGAAACGTCACAATAGTATCCAGCATCGCGTGGAAATCAGGCATCATCCTGGGGAGCTGGGGTTCCGAAATGTCACATGTGAATAATCTATTTGTCTTGATTTAGTTTCGAATATTTTCCCGATTTTGGAATCGTACGGCTCAATATTTCAATTCCTAGTAAAAGTACGCAGTGGAAAAATTGGACGAAGGTTCTTCTCCGGACCAAGTAAGTTGTTGGGTCTCTTTGGAATCAAGCAAGAAGTTACAGATTTTCCTCGCTGCCGTTCTGGTATGTTTTGAATGTTCTATCTTGATTTTGCTGTGGTTCTCTGCCTGATTTGGGAAGTTTTCACCTAAATACCGACGTCGTTCTTCGCGATGTTCTACGGTACGGTGCAATTCGCTTATGTCTTGTAGCAATAATTCACTGACCGGCCGCGCCAGGCGAACGCAGATAATTTAACTTTACAGTGCTCGAAATTGCGCCTGTATCGGGCGCATTTGCGACTAAAGATTTCGCAGTTTTGTGACTTAAATTTTTGTCTAGCTAATAAAGGAATTATATTCAACAGTCTTGTGTCTTACTTGCAATTGGTAGTTGTAATTTTATCCGAAAAATCTTGCGAAATTTCACGTTGAATGTTGCGTGAAATTTCTCATTTCCGGTTCCGGTATTGGTACATGTACTGAGGAGTATGATTTCAGAATCGGAGAAATAACCGAAATGAAATCAAGACAAATATACTATTTATATGTCGGAAAAATCTGAGACCTTTCGGAGTACACAGCACGGCAGGATTTTGCCCGATTCCACGGCGATAGCGTGAATTTGTTTGATGACGGCCCGACGTTTTTGCCTGCGTGACATATCTCGCGACATAGCCCTTTTCAACAGTGGCTGAATTAATTCATGAAACTGAGGTACTAGGCTAAGACGAGGTGCCACGGGATAAGGAGACGCACTATAATCTATGATTACTACTAGTATACAAATTATTTATTTAGTGATCCTTCTAGAAATCAATTAATCTGCACAAGCGTATTGTTATCATCAACACGAATCATTAACGCGAGCGCGAATCGACATTACCTTTAGCTACCTTTGTGTGGTTTATGATGGTCCTTTTGATTCATCGTGTTCTCGTTTATATAATCATTGTAAACTGTTACTAAAGTAAATAATCGTCCGCAATGCGCACCTACTCGGCTGCATTTCGTCAATCACAACAATCAGAAAACGGGGTTTACCTCGGTGTATAAACCTGTGATTTTTTCCTTTGTTTTTTATCTTTGTAGAATCGCATTCCCAGTTGACTCTATTCTTTTAGGCCTTTGGTTTTCTTTGTTTTACGTCACTCGTGAGTTTCACAGGTTCTTACACCGAGGATGAGCCAGAAAACGGGAAACGGGAAAATTCTGGCAGACATCTGGTTTTTTTTTAATACCTCATGAACGTCAACAAAGCCATCTCCGTTTGTATCCCAAACTTCAAAATTTCCAGCAAATAACTGATCGTAAGCGAGGGTCCAATTCTTGTCTGCAAGACAGTTTATGTCGTTTATTAGAATACGGAACTCACAACGCCAGGTGTAGTAAATTGAGGAAAAATGGTTTCTTAACGTGTCTTACTGACTAACTGGCTGAATGATTTCTGTCGCCTCAGCTTTAGCCACTTTTTAGGCGGACTAGCGCAAAACAATACAGACTGTTCTGCAGTCTGCTGTCTGCTGACTGACTAACCGACTGAGTGACTGACTGACTGACTGACTGACTGACGGACTGATGGACTGGCTGACTGCCTGACTGACTGACTGACTGACCAACTGACTGACTGACTGACTGACTGACCAACTGACTGACTGACTGACTGACTGACTGACTGTCTGACTGACTGACTGTCTGACTGACTGACTGACTGACCAACTGACTGACTGACTGACTGACTGACTAACTGATTGAATGACGGTCTGAAGAACTACGGACGGACTGGATGATTGATTTACTGATTGACTTGCCGACTCGCTGACTAATAACCTATGAGCTGGCTCGAGTTTACGACAAGCCTGCTGTCAGTCTAGTTGGCTGATTGACTGGCTGATTGACTAGATGGTCACTAGCTGGCTGGCTGACTGAATATGACTTGTTGACTAGCCGGTTCAAGATTGATTGATTGATTGATTGATTGATCAACTGACTGATTGACTGCTTGATTGATTGATTGACTGACTGACTGACTGACTGACTGAATGACTGACTGACTGACTGAATGACTGAATGACTGACCGATTGATTGATAGATTGATTGATCGATTGATTGATTGCATAATTGCAAATTTGCAGTTGTTGATCATATTTCTCTTATATTCCTCACCAGCTATCTCCAAATCCTCCTCCAAATTTCCATCGTAGTTGTAGTAACCCGAGGTACTGGTCCTGAGCCCGCTGTCATTCGCCAGTGAGATGATGTGATCACACTCCTCAGGTGATAAAAAATCTGGAATTTCTTGAAATAGAACCAGGAATGATCGATATAGAAAGTGAACGGCATGAACTCAAAACTACGTAAAACTATGCCAGAGATTCTTATTGTCTTTTCTATTTTCTGTGAAAAAATCTAACCGAGCCTTGAATTAAATTCAATAATTGAAATAATATAAGAAGCACTGTTATATAGCTGGAGTTTTTCTCGATACAACGCGTGCGTTCATTGGTTGATTCATGGTCACTTGACATTTAACAAACAAACTGTTTCCCGCCAAACGTCTATGAGCGGACAACATTTTTTACGTCAGAGGGTAACAGTGCACTGTTGCTCGCTAGCGCACGTGATCAGACCATATCAAAAGGTGGCATGATTATGATGCGATTGATGTTTACCTCGAGAGCTCGGCGCATTTTTCAAACTGCTGTTTTTTTTTCCACGAAAAAGAAAGCTATATAAGCTATATATCGTCTCGGGAAACATCGAGATTCTCGGAAAACAAAATTCAGTGTTTTCCTCGGGACCAGTTATTAAGTGTTTATTGTCAACACTTACCGAAAACCACGGGCGTCATTGCACGCGTAATAAGCTTAACAGATGCCTCCTCGCTGATCTTCATCCACTGCACGTGACCTGTCTGGTAGTCAGTGAATGGGCACGATCAGGAAAATAGAAGATCCGTAAATGGTCAGCGGATATTTTTGTAGTAATCCAGTACGCAATATCTTTTAGCTTAGTACGTATTGCATTTAGGGATCACAGCTTTATTTTTCAACTATTTTTTGGTTTTGGTCTCTCACATATCCCCCCACCTAGCTTGGGAGACCCATGGTCTCTCACATATCCCCCCACCTAGCTTGGGAGACCCATGGTCTCTTCCTTACCCCCTCCTCCGAAAAGTGGGTCCCTAGCATGTAAAATAGTTTTGACCAGTTCCCTAACCTCTGCAATCTTGACCAAGCTATAGCAACCTGTAACCTGCCCTTACCACCTGCTTTCTTCATTGTTTACAGGTTTTAAAAATAAAATCTTGGAGGCAATTGCTGTATATAAATAAATTTCATCAACGGAAGAGAACGTCGTTTTTCTAAGTTCACTTTACCTTCTACGAAAGTATATTTATTTACCTTGACGCCATCCAAACGATTAAGCTTTAACTCCTTCCCCAGTTTCTCGTGACATGATTCACTAGGATCTGAGCACGTGTTTTCGATTTCATCTCCAACGAAGCACGGCTTCATAAATTTCTTACAGTTTACGCCATTTAAAGAATTAAAAACCACAAAGAAAATAAAAAATCCAAGAAGCGTCATTTCCTGTCCATGACAAGCATTTTCCAACCCCTTATGTCAAGAAACCTATCTCATTCCGTTCGCGTATAGTTGTTTGACCAGTGCCTTATCACGGTAGTCCTATTGATACAGCAACCGCAGTCAAAATAATCGCATACTCAGAAGGCTCTGGTCTATGTTATCATGTTATCAGCCCTAGCAGTTGATTTTTGGGAAAAATTACCAAAAGAAATCAAAGATCTTAGTCATTTTGATTTCAAAAAAAAAGTTAAACGGTATTTATTGTCGAAACAGATATAATGTCCAACCCCAATCGTCTTATAATTTTCGCTATTTTTTTGCTATTTTTGCTATTTGTGTGCAGTGTGTGTGTTTATGTGTTTGTAATAGATGTCTACATGTGAATTGAAACTACACAAGACTAATGTCTAACTAGAAAACTGTATGGTTTACTTAGACGCTAGGCATTTCCTTAAACGGTATTTATATTTAGTTATTCGTCCTATTGTTTTAGTAATTTTAGTTTAGCTAGTATATAGAGTCAACGCAAACTGTCCGTATATTGACGGTGTGTCCGGGTGGTCATGAACGACGTACTTGATGCATTTTGTTGTTTTAAAAAATATATTGTACAGTACCACTGTACCGCATCTAAGCCTACTGGACAAAACGGACTACTAAGACCTACTAACTTTTAGTAGCTGTCTGACGTAGCGCACTCGACAAATTTGCTTAGAATTAATATATTTGGCCAAATTGTCCGCATTGGACGACTATCAGGTCAACTTTGTAGAAGATTGTTCCGTCTGTTTCAATTTGTTTTCCATATTAAGGTGCCAGTATAGGTGGTGTGAAGATCTTTATTCGTGATTTCACGCACTCCCGTTGCAATAAAACCTCAACAACCTGAAACGAACTTAAGAAATGTAGACTCGCTCTATATCTTTGTAAATTTCAAAAAGAGAAACATGTAAGGAATGAATATTACAGAAGGAAGCCAGATTTACACACTGTACCACTAAGCCAGGCCAAGTACCGCGCTCTATGCCTGGAAAGGAGGCAGAGTTATCGAAAAATCTTCAATAGCTTTTACCGCCCTCTTTCACTGAAGCAGCCTGGCATTATACGTGCCTCTAATGTCATAAACTTCTATTTTTTTAACGGAGCGAAAACGGTGTTAAATTAAAAATTAGCATGACTATTAATAGTTCGCCTTTCTAAACCTCAATGGCAAAATAATTCAAATTGTTTTTATTTGGAATTTTTAGACTGAATTAGCAAATTCACTTATTTCACATTTATGTCAGCATCGATCTATAAATGTAATCTTTTTTTGTTTGGCGGGTTAAAAATTCATTTGCATGGCTTGTTTGCCTATGGGCCTGGTCGCACTGCAGTCAAAACAAAAATTAGCCCGTGTAAAATTTTCCAACAATTTGAAACCGCTAACGGAAGTTCGAAAAATTTGAGAACATTTTAGGGTCGCACTGTCCGTCCATGCTGTCGAAAACATACGCATGATGACATAAAAACAAAAACATTCCACAAAAAGCGTGTCCCTCCGGAAGTGGTTTCTTTTGTTTCCCTCGATTTTTTCAAAATCGGCCTGCCCCACCCATACACTACGGCGTCTTTGAAATTTAGCCGGAATTTCAATTTTTTTTTCAAATTTGCGAAACACCGGTCGCATTAGGAAACTTGATGTGATGACAGATTTTTATATTAAACAAACACAAATTTGATCAAAATTTCCCTAGTGCGCCTAGGCCCTATTTCTCACGGTCAAAAGCAAAACAATCAAGATATGTTTTCAATTTAACGTTTTAGATTGCTTTTAGCAAATATTCTTCACATTTCTTGCCAGCATCTATTCAATTTATTTTTTTCTGGAAATTTTTGTCATTTAGTTGACGACTGACGTTTAAGTGTTTTTGTAAAACAGAAGTAAAACCTTGACAGAAACATGAAACTTGTACTTAGAAGTTGAATATCTTATACGGATTATCTTGAAATTGATGTTTTCCAAATTAAAAATAGCTTAAAATTACCAGCAGCTGCTTTATTCGACTGCGCATTACATGTATGAACTGAAACAACACGCAGAAAGCTATTTGCTCACAATCTTCAGAATCTTCGCACGGTGCTGTGAAACATAGAGAGTGACCCGGGGGGGCAGTGCTTCTTATAATGGGCTATAACAGGAGCCCATGCTCCGCCCGAAAGGGGTACCTTTTAAAGGCTGGAGGTATATGAAAGGGTCGGGATTTCACGAGTTGATGTAAAGGGTAGGGATTTCACGAAAAAAGGAAAGGGTTGCGAAAACACGAGTTGAAGCATAAAAAGGTAGGGAAAACTGCCATTTAAGTATTATAAAAAGGGCCTTTGAAATATATCAAACAGACGCACTGTAAGGGGTGCCATTTTCAATAAAAGGTATATGAAAGGGGTACCTTTTCTGTCAAAAACAGTATATGAAAGGGTAAGGGTTTGGACCTCGGGGCGGAGCATCCCCGTGCAAAACTTTGTTGAGTACCCCCACCCCCACCGCATCCCCCCCCCCACCTCCCCCCTGAATAGAAACGAAACAAAACAAAAAAGCAATAATTCAATTTTGTTTTTCCTTTTTCCTTTACTGTTTTTCCCTCATTCATGCATGGTAATTTTTATCATGAACGCAACTAACCTAACACGTTCTCAGTTTTTCTTGAAGCTTATTTTGGAACTTTAATGAAGGCATACTACACCAAGTATTGCATCGTGCGTTTTTAGCTCGCTGTTTTCGTTGACGATAGTTGTTAGAACTGAGAGAGATTTACTTGGAGAAAAACCCAACGAGCATTACAAGAAATGTTAATTTTGTAATTGCTTGGTCCATGTTTAATATTTTGACAGCAGAAGTGCTCCTCAGTTAACATGGCTGTCAATTTTTCTGTAGAAATAAAAATGAGGTCTGCAGGTGGATCATTATATTGATCGCTGTTCAAGTAAGACCAACATTGAAACTCATTTGAATTTTATGATGAAGTTAGAGAAAAGGCAGCAGGTGGATATTTACACTAAAAAGTCCTTTGTCAAACGGTCACATTCGAATCAACTGCAAAATAGGATTTTATCATGAACGCAACTAACCTAACATGTTTTTTCTTGGAGGTTTTTCTGGAACAATCAAGTCACAGTGTAACATTGAGTATCATATCGTGCGTTTTTAGCTCACTGTTTTCGATGACTGCAGTTCTGGGCAATGGCACGATCATGATTGTAATTTGGAAGACACGAGAACTTCATTCACCATCTTTCACATTGTTGTTTTTCCTAGCAGCTTCTGATTTTCTTGTCGGATTGACTGGCCAGCCGTCTTTGGCTGCTCTTAAGGTAGCGCAACTTTTTGGAAACTTCGACGCATATTGCAATTTGAGAATGTCTCAGTTTTTTATTGGGTGGATTACTGGAAGTGTATCTTTTATAACTTTGAGCGGGGTCTGCATTTACATGTGAACTGTAACTGTTTATTATCCAACGTTTTTATATAAGTATATAAAAGTATATAAGACTTTAGTATATACTGAAACAGTGGATCAGGGCATTGTTGGCGCGCTCTGATTGGCTACTGAAAATCGGAATAGCAAGTGCTATTCACCTCCCAGCAATTTGCGCGCGAAAATTGTAATCGTTGACAGGAATAAATGAGTTAAAAAGCATCATTTTCGTTATATTATCTCACTGTTTCAGTATATACTAAAACAACTATTCGCCTCAGTGTAGGTGGGCAGTGGTGGATATTTACCGAGCCGCGATCCACCACTACCCACCTCCATTTCGGTGAATAGTTGTTAAATACTAGTGCCCAACACAATATAACCGTAGTAAAAAAATATATTACCCAGAAATAAATAAAATAATGGTAAAATATTATGAAAGGTGTGACATATTGTTATTCAATAATGACTGAAGCTATCAACTCAAGGTTCTTAAATCAACCGTAGATCATTTATCAAAGGCTTTTCGGTACTGTTTGTGTTCTACATGTACAGTTGTTAACTCCGTCCTCGATAGACCACCAAGGTCGCGTAATTCGTGGTACATTAACCCGGGATGAAAGTTATAAAACTGACAAAACACGCCATGTTGATCATGTGCTCGTCTCGCTCGTCTCATGTGCTCTGTTTTCGCTGACTGCATTTCTGAAAAATGGCACGATCATGATTGTATTTTGGAAAACACGAGAACTTCATTCACCATCTTTCACACTGTTGTTTTTCCTGGCAGCTTCTGATTTTCTTGTCGGATTGACTGGCCAGCCGTCTTTGGCTGCTCTCAAGGAAGCGCAACTTTTGCGAAACTTCGACGCATATTGCAATTTGAGAATGTCTCAGCTTTTTATTGGGTGGATTACTGGAAGTGTATCCTTTATGAATTTGAACGGGGTCTGCATCGATCGACTTCTTGCTTTAACTCTTCATTTTTGCGAATCGGATACAAAAATATGGTTACAGTTCCAAGATTGCATCGTGCGTTTTTAGCTCGATGCTTTCGTTGACGAAAAACCCAACGCACATTACAAGAAATGTCAACTTTGTAATTGCTTGGTCCATGTTTATTTTGACAGAAGAAGTGCTCCTCAGTTAAACTGGCTGTCAATTTTACTGTAGTAATAAAAATGAGGTCTGCAGGTGGATTGGCATTATATTGAAACTCATTTGAATTTACTGATGAAATAATTAGTCATAACTGACAAAGGTTAAGTTAGAGAAAAGACTGCAGGTGGATATTTACACTAAGAAGTCCTTTGTCAAACGATCACATTCGAATCAACTGCAAGTGAGGATTTTATCATGAATACAACTAACCTAACATGTTTTTTCTTGGAGATTTTTCTGGAACAATCAAGTCACGGTGTTACGTTGAGTATCATAACCTGCGTTTTTAGCTCACTGTTTTCGCTGACTGCAGTTCTAGGCAATGGCACGATCATGATTGCAATTTGGAAAACACGAGAACTTCATTCACCATCTTTCACACTGTTGTTTTTTTTAGCAGCTTCTGATTTTCTTGTCGGATTGACTGGCCAGCCGTCTTTGGTTGCTCTTAAGGTAGCGCAACTTTTGGGAAACTTCGACGCATATTGCAATTTGAGAATGTCTCAGTTTTTTATTGGGTGGATTACTGGAGGTGTATCTTTTATAACATTGAGCGGGGTCTGCATCGATCGACTTCTTGCTTTAACTCTTCATTTGCGATACAAAAATATGGTTACAGTTCCAAGAGTGTTGACATTAGTAATATTGGTGTGGATCTGTTGTTCGATTGTAACAATTTCGAAGTTTTGGATCAGGGACAACTGGATGTTTCTGCCAGCCACCATATTCTCTGTGACGACCGTAATGACTGCTTTAGGCACATTTAAAATCTTCCAGATTGCTCGCAAGCATCAACGTCAAATACAACAAGAAAACCAAACAATTAGCGAGGTACAAACCGGCACAATAGACGTTCTTAAATGCAAAAAATCAGCCGTAACCGTGCTTTATGTTTATGGGTTGCTATTGGCTTTTTATCTTCCATTCATTGCAGTTGTGGTAGTTGAATCAATAAACGGTGTTACAAAGTCAGTACAACTCGCCTATGACATAGCGGCAACCGTTGTTTTTATAAACTCGTCGGTAAATCCTGTTATTTATTGCTGGAGAATGGCACAAATACGACGAGCTATCAAAAGTTATTTCAAGAACTTAACTTGCGGTTAAAAATATTTCTGCTTAGGAAAACTACAAAGATTTGTGTGTGCTAAGTTAAGAACATTAGACGAAAATAACTGAGAAGTTGACTCAATGGTGCACAAATTGTTATTCAGAATGAGCTTTGTGTAAAATGATAACTTCCTCAATCTACATTTTGTTCTCAGAATACAACAATGTTCTCGCAAGTCGCCTTTAATTGCTAATAGACCCAGTTGTTATCTTATTTACGTCTATGTTTTGATATAAAAAATATAATATACTGACCGGGCGATACTTTTTATAGTAAAAACACAACAAAACAACAAAAGTTAAAATGCTTGTGTTAATTTATTATCTTCAAACATCATTCCCAAATGGCTGTCAAGTTCTGCATTTACATGTGAACTGTAACTGTTTCAAGTATTATCCAGCGTTGTTATATACATCTGTAAAGCTAGATTATAAGACTATACTAGTGCCCAACACAATATAACCGTAGTAAAAAATATATATTACCCAGAAATGAATAAAATAATGGTAAAATATTATGAAAGGTGTGACATATTGTTATTCAATAATGACTGAGGCTATCAACTCAAGGTTCTTAAATCAACCGTAGATCATTTATCAAAGGCTTTTCGGTACTGTTTCTGTTCTACATGTACAGTCACTTATTTCAGGCAGCCAAGAAAATGTTGTGATCATTGTGACAAACGAGGAATGACGTATAGCAATACATATTTCGCGTTGCATCTCCTATTGATGTTAATGCGCCAACCAAAGGCCTATTGGAACAAAGGTCTCTTTTTTCTTGAGTGGCCCGTCCCCATATATGTTAAAAATTTGTTATGAACGTTGCGGTGGTTTTTTTTTTCGGGGGGGTGGGGGAAAATTTTTTCTTGCATAATTTCGAGCATAATGGCGGAGCTCTCGCGTGCCGAAAGCCCGCTCGCGGAGCTCTATACTCGTAGAACCTATGCCCGTCATTTTTCATGGCCATGGCTAGCGGAATGTTTCGCGGGCGCTTCTGTACATGTATCAGTCCGTCCGTTCGAGTGTCCGTTGCGCAGGGCTAGCTCGCGGGCGCGTATGACGTCACGCAACATCCGGGATCTTCGCCATTTTGAAACCAATGCGAGGCTTTGTTAATCGCGCGGCAACACGGCCGATGTCTCGTCAGCTGCAGTAAACACTCTTGTTAAGTTTAGCCGAGAAAACCGTTTGCAAAGTCGTTTTTCCCCACATTTTTTCGCGGTTTGCTACTCAATACAGGGATACTAATTAAGGGATACTCAGGAGCCGCTATAGTAGAAAAAGAAGAGCTTTCAGGGATAAAATCTTGCTTCAAGGAACTTTATACGTTTTTATCAATGCGGGGCAATATTTCTTCTATGGATTTCATAACCGAAGAAGCGGAGATTAAAAGAATTTCCAAGCAGTCGAGGGACTTAAAGGTAAAACAAAATTCATTCTTTGATGGGAATTTATGTTGATATCAATCTGTGATTGACTTTTTCTTTGTGTTCTCGTTAGTTTTTGAGAAATGTTTATAAAACGTGCTCAAATTCAATCGTATTGATTTCTTGAATTTCATCGAAGACAGCTCGGCCTCGATGCGCTAAAAATGGTACACGTTTTGCTTTTAAACATAAACTAATGGATATTTGAACAAAATTTTTCAAAAGCAGATTGTGTTGTTCATTTTTATGTGTTTGTTCATTTATGACATAGGTTGAAAAAGTTGAGTTTTTGTGAGCTTTTGTACGGTCTAAATGTATTGTGCAGACGGTCGTGTAACGGTAAGGTGTTTTTGAGAATTGCTAACATTGAAAAATAGCCCGGTCGTCAATCTTAATTCTTGTGCTTCCGACCTTTCACCTTAGTTAAGGTTATCATCAGCTTTCTGTTCAGAGAGCTCCGCTGTTAGGCAAAGCCTATCTATATATATTACATGAAGTTACAGTGGAGCATAATTTGCATGGGTAATCATACGGTTTCGAGTTCAATTTGGGATTAATTTTAGATTTTTGAAAAACTGACAAGTGCAAATTAATCCCAAATTGAACGAGAAAACTGTATGATCACGTATTAAAAATAATACATGAAAAAATTTGCATCGATTTTTTGTGGAAATTTTTTTTTTTGGCAATTCTTTTTTTTTTGCAAAAATGTTTTTTGCAAAACATTTTTGCATTCTTTTTATTTTTTGTAATTTGCCCTGGTGTTACACTTTTTGCACTGGTGTTACACTTGAACTACACTGCTCTTAACCAATCAGAATTGAGTAATTTTTTCAAGCATATTATTAGGAGCGTAATAGTCTGTTTACGAGGGTGACGCCAAAAATGATAACACTCAAATTTAGGAGCAAAATGTGTCAACCGCTAGCTACTGGATCTTCCAGATATCATTAGTAATTTCAACATGTTGAATAAGAATCACCCTTCATGCCGTGAGTTGATATGAAAACTAAATACAGGAAATAATTTTAAAATCAAAGGAAGTTCTTTGCTTGCCATTGTTTATTAGTCAGATTAGTGAGAAGCTATTTCCAAAACTCGACACTCGAAACGATAAAACCACTCAGGCCGGAAGCGATATGCAACTGATTGGTTCCTCGATGTTTTCTGATACAACAATTGAACGCTCACCTTGTTTTTTAAATCACTTGGAAGAATTTATAAACCAAACTATATTGAATAAAGTTGTTTGCTGACTCGCTCTGTTTAGTTGCTTTGAAACTCACGATCTACTCAATCATTGTCGCTCTCGGCAACTTGTAGACAGCGTATCTGCCCCGCGCCTAATTCGCTTGTGAAAGCCATTGGCAATCATAAAAAAGTGACAGCCAGTGTACAGGATACTATGGCACCAAAATTGCTACTTTACTGTGGCCGGTGTTTTAAGTGAACTTGATACCTGTCATAGTTCATACTTGATCTGAGTGAAATTTGATCCTCGCAGTATGCTATCAACTTTAATAAGCAGTTGAAAACGCAACCTGGATAACGAGATTCGAACCCATGACCTTGCGATACCGGTGCAATGCTCTATCCACTTAGCTACCAAGCCGCACGAAAAGATGATAGTCATTTGTGATTTCGTGGTATACCCGATGATAGTTTGTACTGTTAGTATTCATAAAAAACGCCATTTTGAGGACACCACATTCTCCCTAACAAAGTCCCTAGACCGTCCAATGTGACGGTCAGATTAAAGGGCAGCACTAGGTAGCATCATGCCGCTCCAAGACCTCCAAACTTTAACCAAAGAATCAACCGTCGGATATTTATTTTCACGAATTCGTTCCGAGATGTATTAATTTACCGTAAAATCTCTATAAAGCCATCCGGTACTTTCGAGAGGTGGCTTATTAGAGAGGGCGGTTTATTGATTTAGCAAAATGCAGCATGATGTACACTATTAGGATGTAATATGATATGAACTTAATCAAGCATAGTAATCTCAGGATTAAACTTTAATCTTACAATTACATTATTTTCCCCATATAATGGTTGATACCTGGTTTATACCAATAACAAAAGCCACTTTATCACGGATCAATAGTATTGAAGTAAGTAAGGGGGTGGGGTGGGGGTGGCTTAAAAGAGATGCGAGGGGGGACTTAATAAATTTCTTCTTCTAAAGAGGGGTGGCTTTTTAGAGGTGGGGGGCGTATTTGAGAGAGTGCCTTAATAGAGACTTTACGGTATTGGAATACAAACAAATTTCTTAGGCTTACATTACTTAAATTGTGTATTTTTATTTATTCATCTATTTATTTATTTATTTAGTTTATTTGTTTATTTATTAACTCATTTCATTTAAGTCCCTTGATACATCCTGTCTACTGTTGGCTTATATTTCATTTGATACAAATACTTCTCAAGACCTACACAAGTCTGGTTATTTAATGCACTATTGCATCGTAAGATAAATAATTTTGATGACGTTGTTGTTGATTTCCTACTGTAAGTATTTTGTAAAATATATTAGACACCATATGCCAGT
Organism: Dendrophyllia cribrosa; assembly: GCA_024195265.1. Taxonomy (NCBI): domain Eukaryota; kingdom Metazoa; phylum Cnidaria; class Anthozoa; order Scleractinia; family Dendrophylliidae; genus Dendrophyllia; species Dendrophyllia cribrosa. Next base: position 20,926,588 of record JAJLRJ010000002.1, on the reverse strand, counting down.
TATATATTTTGGACGAAAATCATGCACATCAGTTTAAAATTGCTAAATCATGGGGATTATGACATTTTGGGATCAAAATTGCTCCAAATTAAAACGATAATCAAAGACACAAGGCGATAAACTTGAAGATTGCATCCTGGCCATCTGCAGCCCAAGAAACTTATTTTTACTCTTAAACTCTATAAGTTAGAATAACTTTAAACAAAACAGGACCATTATTTTTGAGTTTTCACTGACATAATTATAAATTATGAAGAGGAGGATGAACAACTAAGCCTGAGAGGCCTGAGGAGATCGAGAGACATATATAGTTTGAAATTGTCGGCATGGAGTAACAAAGGCATAGCATTTTGCCCAACATGTATTTCACAGGTATGAGTAAAATCCCGTGTGAAGCTTTCCGGTTTTCCAAAGAGTTTTTGCCTTAGGGAGAGGTGCAGCATAAGGTAACTAAACAGTTACGAGCATTATTATAGCAAATAAATCTTCTAAAATGTTTTTTGGGGATTTCAAAGTCTATAAAATATAAACTTGGACATTTGTTGCGACGATAAAATTTTCGGACCTTCAGATTGCTCCAAAACTTTCCGAAGTAGCATATTCTTCATATTCTCACCGACGTTGTGTTATTTGGCATTGTAGCATAAAAAAAGAAACGCCTTTCAACCAACTGTAATGTATCATGCCGATCAGGCTCACTCCTCGTTTCTAGAGACTTTTGAGCGGTTACTTGTCTTCTCATTTGCATTCTTAGTGCATTCTTAACAACTCATTTTATCTCAGTCTCTTATTCTCCAGGCTCACGTCTTGTTTCTAGAGGAATCGAATTTTGAGCGGTTACTTGTCTTCTCGTTTGCATTTTTAGTGCATTCTTAACTGCCCGCTGTATCTCTCTTATTCTCCAACAGTAAACAAGTGGATTCAAGAAAGAATTGATGAAAACAGCAGTTGTGACGTAGTCGTAGGCAATCTTCACTTTTCTTGAGTATCCGTTAAACGTTTCCACGATCATCGTTACACAGAATGGAGCATAGAAGAGTAGGAACAAACCATAAACGTAAAGTACAGTCACTGCTGATTTTCTGCACTTCAGCACGGTCCTCGTGTTGGTTTGAACACTACCAGCAATGTTTTGGTCGTTAATTTTGGCGTTGGTGTCTTCGAACGATCTGAAATATTTTGGAGGTACTCAGGGTTGTGACAAGAAATGTTAGAAGCAAGATGACCACCGGGAGAAATATCCATTCTGTTTTCATCCAAAACCTCAACATAACAATTGCTATGGAAAAGATCCAGAGAAAAAGAGCGGTTTTAAATACGCGAGGAACGGTGACAATCATGTTGTATCGTAAATGAAGGGTTAAGGCAAAAAGACGATCAATAGACACTGCAGCTAATGTAAGTAAAGAGACGCCAGAAGTTATCCAACTCGATATGGATTGAAACATTCTCAACGTACAGTATGCATTAAAATTCTCCACAACTTCGGCTAATTTATACGCCACGAAAAATGGCTGAC